>FR990045.1:25475749-25825655 GCA_905404095.1 Glaucopsyche alexis | reverse complement strand
GGATGGGCATGTAAAAAGTCGGTCCTGCGCCTGATCTCTCGCCAGTCGTGTCGGTCATCCGTCCCACTGGGTTACGAGAGTAAAAAGGAAGAGAGAGTGCTCTTATGTTCTGCGCACACACTTGGGCACTATAAAATTACTCCTGCGTAACTAGCCTGGTTTCAATGAAACCGGCCACCATCACCGAGATCGGTGTGGGAGTTATTATTATTTATGCCTTCCTAGATATCGCTTTTACGTAGATAGGTAATGTAAATCAGCGTAGGTCAAGCTGGTTCGTATGCCGTTAATAAATACCTATTTATTTTATAAATTTGTCGAGTAAATTAGACTATTGCACAATATGTAAGTAATTTTATTGCATACAATATTGTATAAACAACGAATGGATGTCTTCGATTTTTATACGAAAATCAATTAAAAACGACTCATATCGACTTTGCGAAAATTATCAAGACCACGTAGTTCCTTGATGCCTTCCTAGATGTCGCTTTTACGTTTATGTACTTAATGTAAATGGTAGATTAGGCTGGTTCGTATGCCATTTCTATTTAATACCTATTTGTTTTATAAATACATTTTGGCGTAGTAAGTGAGTTAGTTTATTGCACAATACGCAATTTTATTTTTTGACCACGTAGTTCTTTGAGAGCTTCCTAGATGTCGCATCACCTTTCAAACGTATATTGCAGTTCATAAAATGACCGATAGATGTCACAAAATCATGAATTAAAAGCCAGATTTTCTCGATTTTCTAAGTCACATGGTAGGTGGAAAGTTCCCATAAAATTATCTGTATTTTTTACAGTATTTTTTAAAAATAATAAATAATACCCTACTCAAATTTCAAAGTGCCTCACACACCTATTTTTAACCTTTAAACTATTTACTTTTAAACTGGCATGGCTAGGTTAAAGTTCCGACTAAATTACGGGGCTTTTTTTTCCCCAACTCCTTATACATTATACTAACAGTATATCAAAATTTCATAATGCCTCAAACATGTTTTTCGGGCATAAAAAAATCTACTTTTCAAAAATTTGTATTTTGGCTAAGTTCCGCTTCTGACCAGCCAGGCCTGCATTCTCGTGTTGAGGTACAATAGGAGAAGTACAGGACAAGGTTTCAACGTGCCTCAAATACCTACTCAAAATTTCTTAGTAGCTCTTGGGCTACGATGTTTTCCTTCAATATTAGAGCGTCCGTATAATGTACTTGAGATCTGAAAAAGTCTCATTGGGATTCGAACCTGCACTCTCTCGAGCGCGAACCAAACGCTCTACCCACTAGGCCACGGAGCTCTTACGATCAAATAACCAATATTTATTTCAAAGAATAACCAAGGTTGTTCAGAATTATCTCGCGCTGTTCCGGTGGTAGATATTCATTTTCCAGGAGGATGACACGACCTAATTGGTATGTTTCACTTGGCACCACATTAAAAGAAATGGTATGAAAATAGAGGGGCAATTCTACTAAATAAAACCTGCATTAATACAATTACAATCAAGTCCTGACACGCTAAAACTCTCAAACGGTGGTTTAGGAACGTTAAACCAACGTGAAACGCGCTCTGATTGGTTGAAACATCAAAAAATCCGTTCATAGTAACATGTCGTTACACTTTCAATCCAAATAAAGTAAAATGAAGTCTACTTTAAATATGAGAATTGAGGTTCAGATTGTGATAAGCCGTCGCTTGTGAGTTTAATCAAATACAAATATGATTTTATCATTTATAATACCAAAACTTTGCTTGTTAGAATATGCTACACCCACTATAATAACCCTTCTTGACAGTCGGGTAAAAATTATAGGGCACATGTTTACTACAAGCTCAGTACTATGGAATAATAACGATACAAACGAAGGATATTTTAGATTAGTATATTAAATACCATTTAAAGTTTATCATTAATCACCTTTATCACAATAAACTATCGTAATTTTTCGATTAGATAATAAACTGTTGTTTAATAAAAATGTACCACACATGAGTTTTTAAGGATTGAAATTAAATGCGAAGTAATATGTAATTAATGTGGCACAGTTAAGAGTTTTGATTTAGTCTTACTAGTGAAATCGTCAAGATGTTACTCAAAATAATATTGTGTCTTAGTTTCATAATTTATGTAAGTGCAGAACAAGTGAAATATGACAATTATTGTTTATACAAGCTGCATCCAGAGAGTGATGATCATTTAAAATATTTAAATGAACTGAATGGAGAAGATGGAGTTGATTTTTGGAAATTACCAACAAGAGCTGGTGATTATGCAAGTTTGGTTTTGTCACCGGATAAAAGAGAGGATGTGGAACATTCCCTTAAGAAACGGAGTCTTGCCTATTATATTATGATGGAAAATATTCAACAGTAAGTTGAGTACTTTTATTTTTCAGAGATTGTAAGCATAATACGAACATGAATTATTATATTATCATAAAAACGAAGTAACTTTAAAAGTAGGTATTGTAGAATTAATAAGATGTTATTGAGATTATCTGAAGCTATATCTTATTTTTATGTTTGCTTTCATTATTACTTATATAATTAATATTAATACTTCAGAGCATTTGATGATCAGATAATGAGCAGGAAGAAACGCGATGCAGGTAAATTGTATTGGACAAATTATCAGACTCTTGACGATATAAATGATTGGTTCCATCACTTAGCAAGGACTCACAGCGACATTGTCACTATTATAAACCTTGGGAAATCTCATGAAGGTAACTGAATTCTAGCACTTTGTGTTGCAACAGCATAAATAATAGAAATATTCATACAAGCGAATATACTTACATAATATTATAATACCTAAATTGTAAATCACATATTTGTAATATTTCAGGAAATTCACGTTGGAGATAAAATCCAAAACTATTTTTACTTAAATACACATTATATTAAATATTTTAATAGACTTGAATCGCTTACAATTCGAATACCGTACATAATATGATGTTAATTTTATTTCAGGCAGAGAAATCATCGGTGTAAAAATATCACGAGGAACAAGCGGTCGTGCCGTTTTCATCAATGGTGGCCAGATCGCAGCCGATTGGCTTTCTCCAACTGTAGTCACGTATCTTGTTAATCAGTTGGTGACAGGAGAAGACCCAGAAGCTTTGGCGGCTTCTAGAGAATTCGAGTGGCATATATTCCCAATTATAAATCCAGATGGCCACGAATATACACAGAATGCTGTAAGTATCATATTATAACTTTTACTTCATTAAATCTATACTTAATATTATAATAAAGAGGAAAAGTTTGTTTATTTAATTAAATAGTAATTAATTAAATAGGCTCCGAAACCACTGAGCGATTTTGATCAAATTTGGCCCATATGTAGAGTAGACCACGAGAAAGGACATGTGCTACTTTTTATCGCGGAAAAATATCCGGTTTCTATCGCGGGAAACGTCTAGTGTAAGACAAATATTTTTATTATCACTAATATTATGTATCTCTATAATCCAGGAAAGACTTTGGCTGAAAAACCGGAGACCTGTTACTTCCAATGCTATTGGTGTTGATTTATCCAAGAATTGGAATTCTCATTGGGGAAGTGAGTAATTTGAAGAAAATGATTTTTTACTGAATTATTATTAAGCAGTGTCATAATATAAGAATCGTAAGGCATATTTTAATACCTATACGACAGTCATGAGACTTTTAATACAAATTTCTGTAATGTATTAAATAAAATTAATACTATTAATGTTTTAAATAATATAATTAATCCTCAATTATTCTTATTACAGTAATTGGCGGTAGTTTTACCCCTTCAGCCAGCAACTACATCGGACTTGGACCATTTTCTGAGCCAGAAACTAGAGCAGCTTCGAACTATATTGAAAGCATAGGCTCGAAATTAGTTGGTCTCCTATCTTTTGGTGGTTTTGGACAGCGCCTTTTGATACCTTATGCACATACCACCCAACCTCTACAAAATTACAATGAAATGGTAAGAAGCTCAATTTAGTAAAATATAATTTTAATTATGTAGTCAGAGACCTATCCTTATGGACAATCGACATAAAAATAATACAGTACATATTACAGTACGACCAGATTCTTAATGTTCCGGCAATCATCATTTTTCTGAGGAAATTATAGGGATAAGATTTAAGAAAAAAATGATTCCGGAAATCCATTAGGAACATGATTGTACTGTATGTACCTACCTTTTTAAATTTAATAATAGCTAATAATTGTTTAGGAATGCTGATAATAATGATGTTACTAATTACAATCATCAAAATTAGAATATTATTTTCTTCTCTTACAGTTGACTATTGGAAGGAGAGCAATGGGATCTCTCTCAGTTCGCTACAACACACTATATACTGTGGGAACCTCCTTAGCAGTACATGGTAAGGTTTTTTAAAACTTGTTGGTATTAAAAATTTTCAATTTTTTTCCTCAACTTTCATTTGTATTAAATACCAGTAGTAACTTTAATATTAGTAAGCCTTCATTAGTTGAATTAATTACAAATCTACATTTTCTATGGAAGGAAAGATTGAATGTTAAAAGTTTGAAGATCTAAATGTTTTTTTTACGTAGGACAAAATAAAAAGTCGTACTTACTACTAACGGCCCGTTTCAATAACCTATCTATAACTATTTATTAGAAACTTCAAATTTGTATCGCGAAAAACCGGAAAATGATTGAATGACGACATTTTCAACAAATAGTTACATTATCTGTATTAAATAGGTTATTGAAACGGGCCGTTAGAGACTAAGATTAGAGAATATCAAAATATAAAATGGCAAGATTTTGAAATTGAAGATCTTGTATTGATACCTATAACAATGACTTTTTCAGATGGTGCCACTGGATCTATCGCCGACTGGGCCAAATATCGTTTTGATCCACCAATCGCAGCAACATATCTGCTGAGGGATGAAGGCAGCTGGGGCTACACCCTGCCTGTCAGTCAGGTCCTGCCAACTTGCGAGGAAACCTTCGACTCTGTGATGGCCATCATAAGAGAAGCTAAATTTATTAATGTTTTATAATAAATTGAAGTAGTTAAAACTATATTTTAGTATCATAATTTTTTGTTTACCTTTCAGAATAATGAAGGATACCCTTTTCAGTATTCAGTGTTGATTATTACTGTTCTTTACAGTTATAAGACATAAGTTAATAATTGAAATCCTAGAGATTCATCCTCCTCAAGCATAATCCTATTAGGATTACCGTACCATACATTACTCTCCCTAAAACAATCGGTTACCTTAAATTAGTATGATTATGAAAACATATTGTGTTATAAATTTGAAACGATTAATAATGAAGGCTATAAAACGTACAGGGTACGTGATAAATTTTGTATAATTATACAATTTCATAATTAATACGCACAATACGTTTAGGATATAATTTAGTTGATAATTTAATTAAACGTGGAATAATTAGTCTAAATTAATATAAACAAATATATATGGATAAATAAAATTATAATGTTTGTAGTAAGTCCATATAAAAATACGACTTACATACGTAGTTGTATTTATTTATTCAGAGAAATAAAATTGAAGTGTCTGTTTGTAATTTAAAAATAACAGATTTTCACTTAAAGCAATAAAAAGTATAAGCTTGTACCTATTCGGTTCTTTCAATAAAACATCATTTTGAAAAATTTTGTCTGTCTGTCTATCCGTTTGTTCCCGATAATCTTTGAAACGGCTGGACTGATTTTCACGGGACTTTCACTGCCAGATACCTGATTTTATAAGGTCTAACATAGGCTTCTTTTACTTAAGGGTTCCGTTTCCGTTAGTTCTATGCAAACGAAGTTACGGGCGTCAGCTAGTACTCGAATAAAATTTCATGTTGTAGATGTTATTGAATATTTTCAATCACCAGTTCCTTTGAATTTTATTTTCTTAGAAGTGTGAAAGCTTTTGATTCATGTTTGAAAAATCAAAAGAGTCCTTCAAGACAGACAGCGATTCGTCCTTCAAGTCAAGGTGAGGAGACTTCTATTATGTATATTTTTTTCTCCAGAATTCACAACTATGACACATTTGCGCCGCTAGTTAGGGCTATTTTTCATCCTACTAGAAGGATACTGTCACATTTCCATTGCATCTATTTCAAAGAATTTATTACTCACGTAAAGAACCGTCAATATAGACTTACACGATTGACAGCTCGCAGCTATGTGTGCGTGGCTAGACGGATGCGGAGGGTGCTCGCGGCGAGCGGGGCGTGAGTTTTCCAGCCAGGACTTTCGTTCATGGGACTGGTCGCTGGTCTTTTCGTGTTTTGACATAATTGACAATATAATTTTATAATACAAATATTATTTAGATATATTTGTTTAGCTCGACGCTTAAAATCATTTTGGTGTTAACGAAAGTCCTATGTCAACGTCATGGCTAGCTGATTTTTGCCGGTGCTCGGGCTGTCATTTGTAGAGAGTGTCGCCCTTGTGCCTATTTCTAAGTTTAAAGATAAACGGTATCGGAACCAAGTGGAATAAACCAGTTGGTCCTTGCTATCGAATCGATCTTCTGATTAATAGGAGCGGCGATCTCGATTGCGTTTCACTAATTAATTGGACGGTTGAGCTTCCCAGGTGGGTATCACAAGATACCTTTATTGGAAATATTCCTTGATTTTTTCACGGTCATATATTACTAAATAATCTTATTTTAGGGTGCCGTGTCTCAAATGTAAAAAACGGAACTTTTTAGATTATTTTGCTGTCTGTCCGTCAGTCTGCGGTGTCCGAAGCTACTAATTCAATAAATGTGCAATTATGAAAGGCCTTGATATGAGCATTCCAAAAAATATTTTATTTATTTGTTACGAAACTTATTTTTTATTTAAGATGAAAAATGTCAAAAACGATTAGCTTCTCCAGACAAACTTTTATTACTCACTTTCAGGCTCGACAATATCTGTGGGACTTGATTTTTGAACTTATTATTTTTCTACTTTATACGGAACCCTCGGTGAGCGAGTCCACACGCTCTATTCCGTTTTTAGGGTTCCATACCCAAATAGTAAAAACTGAGTATTTGCTAGCTGTACGTCTGTCTGTCTGTATTTCATTATCCGTCATAGCTAGACAGTTGCAGCTGCCATAACAATAAATACTAAAAATCGATAAAATAAATATTAGAGACGGGCTCCTACACAACAAACGTGATTTTTGTCGTTTAATATGGAACCCTTCGTGCGTGAGTCTGACGCGCTCTTGTCCATTTTTTAAGTATCGTACCCCGTAAAGGCCCGTACAGCCATAATGTTCTTTGAGGTAAAAGTGAAGAGGTGCTTACTTCTTTTTCTTTGCACGTCAAGAGGAACATTAAACTTTTTGTATGGCACTGTCAATCTTCACCTAGTCTTTACATAATAATCGATTAACCCCATTTGACATTTTGCCGTAACCTAACATTGGGTGCGTTCTTTAAGAATAAAAAAGCGGCCAAACGCGAGTCGGGCTCGCCCATGAAGGGTTCCGTAGCAGCAAGTAACATACTATAAAAGTTCTTGTAGTTCGTTGTAACTTTGATCGATGTTTTAATAATAGTGTATTTTTGTTACTATGTTAATAAAAAAAAACTACCTAGATCTCGTTCAAACCAATTTTCTGTGGAAGTTTGCATGGTAGTGTACATCATATAGTTTTTTAGTTTCATCATTCTCTTATTTTAGAAGTTACGGGGGGGACAACACACTTTTTAAGTTTCAGTTCTCAGTATGGGGAACCCCCAAAATTTATTGTTTTTTTTTCTACTTTTGTGTAAAAATATTAATGCGGTTTACAGAATACTATATATAATAAATAATAATTCATAAGACATTCATGAAAATATTAACAATTGTTTATACAAAATCACGAGCATCAATTTCAAAATAATCCCACGTTTTTTAGCTCTACCTCAAAAACTCTTTTTGTCATTTAGCCGCCTTTTAGTATAGGACGGCAGTTTTGTTTTTTGCCATTTGGCTACGAAACCCTAAAAATTATGCACGGTATACGTGCGCAAAACTTCTGCGCATAATTATTGGACACACAATTTAAGACTTAATGCGCATGCGCCAAAAAATGTTTCCCAAAGAACGCAGCCATTCATTAGCCTATGGTTTTTACAGTAGTGACGTTAGAGATAGTTACATGCTTAACGCTGATATAAGCGAAGTATTTTCGTTCTTCTACTCGTATAGTGGCATTGAATTAAATAACCATGAGGTCAAAATGTCGACTCTTGAGTGACTTTAACATTCAATTAACGTAGAATTATAAACAAAGGTTGGCTCATAAAACATTTATGCGGTGAATTATTCAGTACGTATTGAGCTTTCAGCGATACATAAATTGATGATTTATATTCACATTATACCCAAAAAGAAAGAATATTCATCATCATCATTACGAAGGAGAATAAAGTAACAAGTAATAGTTCTAAGTAACAACAACGCTGTCTTCACATATTTTGTAGTTCCAATTGAAATCTATCAACGAAATAATATTATATCTTTTGCTATTGGGAGTGGTCCCAGGCTTCATACATTTTTGCCTATGCAGCAACAGCTGGCAACGTACTTTTTACAGGATCGGCCAATAGTAAGCAAATACCACCCCAAATATTTTTTTAGTAAGAACTGATTAGATATTACAACTTGATAAAAGTAAAAGGAATTAAGATTTTATGTGTAGTTTTGTAATTAAATGTGTCACCGTAAAATTGTACAAACCGTTAGATTGTATTACTAAAGATATTGTGATATGTCGACAGAGTGTCAAATACAAATTTCTCCTTACAATTGTACGCATTATTTTTCGTTTTAATTATTTTTATGAAAGACAAACAAATATGGCGGCGCGGGGTACTTGGTTTATCGGTATGATCATAGGATTATAAAATTATATGAAATCTAAGTTATATAATATCATACAAATATTATTATTTCTCGTGTCAAGCCGGTTGATTCTTGCATGGCTCTGCCGGCTACGAATCCCGCCAAGGGAACAAAAAGTTTTCTGTATTCCTATGGTGTATTAAATAGGTGCAGATATATTGTAATAACAACTCTTCTTCACAGTCGGGTAAAATTCTTAATAATATAATATGTATATTGTATAGTATAAAAGTATTATATACTTCAAGTTCTTCAGATACTTAGCACGGGCCTAGATTGACGCGGTGTAAAGCGTCCATATTTATTTTAATTAATACAGGTGGCGATTGTCGCCACAAAGCGATCTGTCTGCTCATTATTGCCTTAAAAATTCATAAACTAGTCACCGCTAGTAAAGTTCTATTAAATATCTTTTCAAACTTTAGGTAATTTGAACCTTTCCGTGTCAGTGACTTTCTTCCAAGTATCAGACCGCACGCTTCGGCTATATTAAATTTATCGATCTAAATTTAATATTGGTTCAGTTTTAGTGGAAGAGAATTATAATTTTCATTATTATTCCAACTCAACTCTATCATATTGATAGCTAATCAGAGTTTTCTTTATTGTCTAATAATCTATACTCATAATAAAAAGGGAAAAGATTTGCTTGTTTGCAAAACATAGGCTCCGAAACTACAGGACCGATTTTGAAAGGCACATATTATATAGAGTAGACCACGGGGAAGGACATAAGCTACTTATTATCATTTATTTTTTTCATTCATTATCGCTGAAAATTTTACGGTTCTCATTTTGCGCGCACGAAGTTGCGCATCATCTAGTTTTAGACAAGTAAGAAAATATTTTGGAATTCGTTTGGTAGCACCATTTTGTGAGTTTTTTGCGAGTAAAATCCTGAAATTGGAATTGAAATGTCCAAACAAAGAGCAAGTGTAGATTATTGAAAAAAAACTTGAGAGGTGTCAAGGGACACACGGATGGAACGAAGTTCCGGATGAAAATATCTGGCTTGCTTTCTATATGAGAGAGAGAGACAGACAGAGAAACATGCGACGCCGCACAGCTTACAATAGCTTACAACAAAACAAGCAAAAAAAAAGACATACAGGTACATGTATATATAAAACTAGCTTTTCCCCGCGACTTCGTCCGCGTGGAATAGTTACTTTGGGATATCGCTAAAATTTACCCGCGACTTCATTTACGTAGAAGAAGCGCTTCCACCTCACGACTGCCCGCCCGCTCCGCGCGCCTTACTATAGCGCGCATGATTATTTTATTACTGCGATATCTTCTAAAATACTCATTGAAATCAAATGATGTAAACGGCAAATTTCTTCTAGATTAAATGCTTGTAATGAATAACGTATTTACTTGGATAAGGATTAATATAATCTTTATGAAAACACCTTCACAAATAATGCTTACTTTTAGAACAAATTTGGTAAGTATAAAAAGGTTATAGTGAGCCAACCTTAAAAGATAGACATATACTGTCGCGGACTTTTTTTTAGAACTTTTAAAGGGGAACAATTCTGCCATACATCATTTTAGCGAAACTTTAACCGTTTCCGCAGCGTACGTAGCGAAAGCTCTCAAAAGGAAAAAAAGACCCCCGATTTTGTAACATTCTTGATTGGTACTCCGCTCGTATTGAGTTTAGCATGATGCTATATAGCCTAAAGCCTTCCTCGATAAGTGGACTATCCAACACAAAAAGAATTTTTCAATTCGTACCAGTAGTTCCTGAGATTAGCGCGTTCAAACAAACAAACAAACAAACAAACAAACTCTTCAGCTTTATAATATTAGTATAGATAAATAATAATACAATATCCGAACCGATATTATCCATACATACATTACATACATATATACATACATACATACATACATACATACATACATACATATATACATACATACATACATACATACATACATACATACATACATACATACATACACATATACATACAAACATACATCAATATAATAAATGTATACGCGTAAATATTTAATTTTTATAAAAAATAAAATTATCTTTTGTAATTAAAAAAGTGTCGTGACAACTTTTCGTAAGAATTTTTTCCGTCTAGCCCCCTTTCACAACGCGCGATAAGGAACTTCGTTCCAAAAACAAACAAATAAATATAACTTTCTCCCTTTGCGCGCACAAAGTTGCAGGCAACATATAGTTTTGGACAAGTAAGAAAATATTTTGGAATTCGTTTGGTAGCACCAATAAGTGACTTTTTGACGAGTAAAATTCTGAAATTGGAACTGAAATGTCCAAGCCAAGAGCAGGTGTGAATTATTGAAAAAATAAACATATAAATATAACCGTCTCAGTGTAAGAAGCTTTAAAACAGTTCACTTGCAACTTATTTAAATATGTAATAACAGAATCGGCTTACTCGGTTCCTTATTAATAAGACCTTTTAAGTCCCTAAAGCTTTTCATATTTATGATGGGGTCTCGAAATTTACGGGGTATAAAATAAAGTCTCTGAGTACCCGCAGTCTTCACAGCGTTGTGAGGTTTATTTTTACACATCTTGCGTGTTTGTGTTTATGAAAAAAGGTCTCTGAATATCCACCAGTAGCAGTTCAATTTTAAGTCAATAGTGTGAAAAGGGACCGCAAAAAAAAACGAGTAACTAGAACGAAGAGGCTTTCACACAGACTGCGCTTATTTATATAAACAGATATTTAAATACACAGTTTATTGATCTAAAACTTTAATTACATATTCAGTGCGGCCTATTAATTGATATTTTTGTTGTAGAAGCAAAATAGTAATATTATTATTGTTGTTGAATATTGTAATTATTATTTCGGTTTATGTTTTCACTAATTACGAACAAACGCCTAATGGTGAGCGACTGACTCCGTCTGTGGACAGTGACCAAGTCATATAATTATAGCCCTTAACACCAGAAAATTTAAAAATTAATTGCAGACGTTCAATGAACCTTCATCCAATAGGTATATATATTATAATATATTATATAATACCTTATTCATAACGACACACTTCATAATCTTCTTATTAGGGTTCTTATAATTATGTTTACTTTATATTTACTTTTTTTATTTTTATTGTTAACTTTGCATTTGCATTTCAGGCCAAATGTAATTGTAGCTAGCTATAAATTTTTATGCTATTTTTAAAGAAAAACTGTTTTTGGCCCTTAAATAAGCAAATAAAAATAAAATAATATACAATATAATATCCAATGTACAAGCCGCTATACCGTCGCACGTGTGAAAAGAACCAGGTCATTTGAGAACGGTAACTTTTTATCGAGTCGTTTCGAATTCAAATTAAGACGTTAAGGGACCTAAATGTCGCTAATGAGGACCATTCCATTTAATTTTGCACGAAAAACCACGGCCGTCAGGCGTTTAATTTTTACCTTGCGCTTAAAAACGATCTGTGCTCGTTCGTAATCCGATACTTTGATATTTCATTATAGGAACCACTTTTGATACAACATTAATAAGTATTAAGAAATATAAAATTGTATAGGTAATTAGGTATTATTTAATTGTGAATTTCTGTGAATGTACTAAATTAGATGTAGTTCGTAGAAGGGGTTCAGAATAGGTAAGGGGTACCTAATTGTCGAGAGGGAATAATAATTCTTCCGCCGAGAAACAGCACTAAATAGTACAGTTGAGACAAACCGTACACACTCCAATCCTGAAAAAATATGACAATTGAAATCACATGGAACATCATGTGTGTCTGGGTGTGGAGTACTGGAGCCCCCTCCACCAGGTTTAGCTCGCGAGTCGAGTACCGGGTTGTGGACGCTACGTGCTTTTTTTCCTCCTTCCGAAGGCAGGTCAAAATCGTGCTAACAGGAACTTGGAGCCACTGGTGAGAGGATTGTAGGCTGTTAACGAATTTAACATTAGCTCCTGTTATACTATCTAGAGATAGTCGACTAACAGAAGTTGTCGCTAAAAAACTTACTATTATAAATAAATACATAGTGCATATATCAATGCATCAATTCTTGATTGCGAGAATGTGGTATACATAAGGTCTTAAAAATACATATTATAATAACTAGAATCCAACATTGTGCCATCACAATGACGCAAAATATGCCATGCAAGGTGTTAGGTGGAGTTAACATTTATAGTCGCCTGGCTGACATGAATGGAAGTCTCTACTGATTTATTTTTATTACTAATTTATTTTCTCTTTAAGACTCAATAGCATTATTATGACAACTATCAATAATTTTTGATTTATTCAATCAATTTCTGGTTGGTTTTTGCAAACTATTGGGCTCAAGTCAACAAGGAGTTTTTTTTTGTAAATGTATTATGATGCTAGATACAAAATATCCGTCCATCCATTTCAGTACCACAACGTAATCAGACATAAAATTTTATATTAACTTAGGCAATATTGAGTGTTCGCAGTTCGGTCACGGATCACGAGCCAATCAGAAAGATTTTACGTTATATAACTTAACCATTTCTGATAAATTCACTTTATTAATAGTTAAATATAGATATTATTATTATATTTTGAATTAAACTTATTTACTTTTTGAAACAATCATTTAGACATTTATTTCTTTTAAGACACGCAATGTGGTGTATTTATAACCGACTTCCAAAAAAGGATGTTCGGCTTTATACCTATATTATTTTTTCTGTGTGGCTTTATATAATTTTTTTTATTGTTCCAACGCGGAAATCAAACCCACGACTTCTGATTCGAGAGCCAAGCTCCACTGGACCATGGAGGCTCCATTCAGCTTTAATAAATGAGTTGAAAGAACCTGTATGTGTACAGGCTGTATTTTTAATGTATTTAAATTTGCCAATTTAATATATTCATGTGTTTTCGTTTCGAACTTTTAATTAAGCCGTCTTGTTGTTCGAGATTAAGTGTTTGTTTATTTTTGTTGCGAACCGTAAACTTTTTGAGCTTTAAAATAAAGTTAACCTTATCGATTGTAAATTGGGTGTGTTTTTGCTTAACACGACAACGGTATTAAGTTGCTAATGACAGTAGGCAGATAGAGTATTAATTATGCAAATTACAATGATTAGGCTGTGTAGATCGATTGAAATTCAATAGCTTCAGCGTAGGTAAGGCGTAGGCATTAAAGGACAAATTTACTTTTAAATTTCAAATTATAATATTAACAACAAAACCGGCTCTACCAAATGAAAACTAAAAATTAATACTAATAAAAAGAAGACATCTACATATAATCTATCTCTAAAAGTCTGTAAATAGAAAAACTTCCCCAGGTCTTCCCCATATGGCAGAGTACCTAGCAAACTGATAGCATTGCCTCGTTGGATAGCAATGCCTATCCATTGTGCCAGGTAGTTCTCGGTTCTGGGATCTCGGGTGGCTTCAGTAAGCTTTTTGGAGATTTTTTTAAAAAGATTATGTGCCCCATGCGCCTATAGGGTTTCCATTCCAAACGATTCAAATATGAGGTCTCCACTAAGGTTCTCATATTTGCGCCGTTTGAGGTTCTCTGCTTTTGCAATTTTGCAATTTCAAAACTAAATGTTATATAATTAATACTAACGATTTTGTTATTTACTATTGTTGCGTAAAGTTTAGTAGGTACTATAGAGCCAAGAAAATTGTTAATTTTTAGATTCTTTCTGATATTAGTCACAAATTTTTTTAACGAGAATTTATTTACACTACATCATCTTTAATATTAAGGGGGCATTACAGGAGGCTAAGATTCTGATATTTTATGTTAAGATAAAATATAGTTTGGTCTAAGGTTTGTAATAACTATTACTGACAGCTAAGATATAATATTTTCATATTACGTAGATACTATAGTCTTATACTTTAAATAAAACAATATATATACATCGGTATCTCGAAAAGGGCTGCAAGTATTACCATGAAATATTTTACTATGCAGAGAGTTTTGGGGGAGAAATCGATGTAGCTAGGTCTTATCCCTGGCAGGCTATGGCGTACATTTAACAGAACAAATCTTCATACAATAGATAATAAGTTACACCATACATCAAATGTCAGCCATCTTGTTTTTACCATACTTCAAATGTCAAAAATGGCCCCAAAAATGTAAAAAAAATGGGGCCATTTAACTATGATATAAATAGTATCTTCGCCATCTGTGACGCCCTTTACTGTATTGAAGATCTTTACCGTCTCATCATAAACATTAAAATCAATATTTATTTATGTACGTCACATAATCTACATTTATGACACAAGTAAACGTACTAATAAAATGTTATTTATGTACAAAATAATTTACAATTTTACGAACCATCAAACTTTAAAGATATTGAATTTTTGATTGCTTGACACGAGTAATCAAAATATTATTTAGGCTTGTGATTTTAATTCCAAGAAAAAATATTATTGTGTCTTTGCCCTTACTTCGTTTGAGTAGAAAAAAAAAACTTAACCAAGGAAAACGTAAAATTTCACAGGCATAAACAGATATAAACCAACTGTAGTCTTAATACTGCATTCCAAATAATCTACTTTGTCCATGTGTTTTCGAATAAAATCTAAAAATTAAAGAACATGCATTTATTATAAATCAGCAAAATTCTTTCATTTTTCGAAAGGAAACATTATATAGGGACCGAAAAATTAAATAGGAATTTAAAAAAAGTCTATTTTTTGCTATGATTGCAAAACCAAAATTACTTTTCAAATCCTTATGTTATTTGTGACATTTTTGTAAAAACAATAATATACATAAACGCAGTACTTAAGTAAAACTTAGGCCTTTTCATCCGTTATTGGATGATTTATACAGTTGCAGTATTCTCCGAGCGAAGTAACCACTCTGAAATCAATTTGTATATATTTTTATCATTATACATTTTCAATAGTTGTATATAGTTACTCGTGCATTATTTTTTTGTATAGAGCGTTTTTGATGCTCTCCAACGATCTCACTTTTGTGATGACTGTGTTTCGTCAACGGTTGAACGTAGATATGCCATTGCGAAGACAATATTTCCTGGCTTATTATGTATAATATATTATGATATAATTATAATAAAAAGAAAACAACAGGTTGCACTCCGGGAGTGCCGGCAAATGTGAAAACTCGAAAGGTTTCGCTCGATAAGAATTTAGGGAATCTAATTTGACCCAATCGTAGGGTTTGGTCTCCCAATTTTAATGAGCCCTCACTCGAGGTGTTTAGGAGTCAAGACGGCTTGGATATGCCTGGAGGGTATTTTCCTTGGGGCTTTTCGAGGGGGACGATTTCAAGTAAAGGTCAATGTAAAGGTCAAAGACCAATGTGTTGGGGATGGTTGGGGTCAAAAGTCGATACGTACTTGAATAGTTTCAGGCTCACGTAAGGGAACTAAGACAGCAAACAGTTGCAAGTTGCATCTTACGAATTTTCGTTTAGGTGACGTGTCCATTACCGTTACGTTACCCATTCCAAGAAAAGTGAACAACGCCGCTAAATAAGTATTCACTTCAAAAACTATTCATTATCTCCGCTGAATTTATCACACAATAGTGCTGATCATGGTTGTCTGTTAACCAATCGATGCAAATATTCCACGGGTACTCCAAATAGATTCGTGAAGCATCCTACAGCTACTTAGTTCGCCGCATACCCGTCCGCATGGCATTCCCGTATCTAATACTATCGCTGCTTACCTTATTCATCACCACATTCTTCTAATTCTAGGGCTTAAACAGCCTCTGTGGCTTAGTGGTTAGTTCGTTGGCGCTCATGCAGGGGTCGCGGGTTCTAACCCTGCCAGGGAACATTTTTTTTTGTATTCCTGGGTCATGGATGTGTATTAAATATGTGTATTATAATATAAGGTTCGGTAAAATCAATATTCGGATATTTTGGGCATATGATTATATTGCTTATGTAAAGACATTTAAGCAAAAATAATATATAAATAATTGCGGTGAGTTTGCGTTTTGCGGAGAGTCCTGAGTCACCCATACATTAGATGATTTTTTACTTTGAGTATGACAATAATTTTTTTGCCTAAACGTCTTTACATAAACAGTGGATTATATGCCCGAAATATCCGTAATTGATTTTTGGAGACATATTACTCGTATATTAGTAAAATCTTAAATATATTAATTAAAGTACATAAAGTATTAAATATATTTCCGTTGTCTGGTACCCGTAACACAAGTTCTTCGAGAACTGACTGTAGCATATTATATAATTAACTAGCTGTCCCGACACACGTTTTTCTGTTTTAAATATGAACTGAAATTAATAAATGACTACACCTACAATGCAACCTTCATCTTAGTCCTACAACTTTTCCAGTTCCTTTCCCTGAAATTTTCACAATTATTTCAAGACCAAAATGAGCCAAATCAGTCCAGGCGTTCTCGAGTTTTAAGCCCCTCGGGAACGGGATAAAAAGTATCCTATGTCCTTTTCCTGGTTTCTGGCGGGAGCTTATCTCCCCACCATTTTAAGCAATTGTTTATACAAAATCACTAGCATGAATTTCAAAATATTCTCGTGTTTTTAGCTCTACCTCAAAAACCACCTTTTAGTTTGAGGACGGCAGAATTTATTTATGCGACGTTACAATATCATAGACATCAAACGTAAAAATTCTCTGTCGACGTTGACCGCCTGATGAAAATTAACACACCTATACTTCGTGACGATTGACGTAACTGATGTTAGTATTTGTGTAGGAAGTGTAGACACTGCCCACGTATGTGTATCTTTAACATCTGTAACATAAAATGTACAGACAAACTGTATCTCGAATCAGTAAACACTCGATATCAGTAAAATCAAACTTCAACAGGATCGGAGAAAAATATAAAGCTGTAATATATAAGTTTTAATAAAAAGTACGCATCGTTGATAAGATATACAATCTAGATAAGTACGTATTATATTTCGGTAGAATATTTTACGCTCAATGTAGTTAACAGGAATATTAACATTATGAAGTTATCCCACGGGTACACTGTACTTTTTCGGGCTAAAATGTAGTCTATGTTTTAACCCAGAGCCTAAACTACACTACAATCTATTTCGTAGTTTTTGCGTGAAAAAGTAACATCCATCCATACATCCATTCATCCATTCATCCAACCATCCGTCCAACTATCCATCCTCACAAACTTTCACGTTTAATTAAGCCATTCCGAATCAAATGTTAATGTTTTATATACATGATTATATCCTTTTAAGGATATAATCATGTATATAAAATACACCCAAATAGTAAATACAGGACCCTATTCTTCGTCCGTCTGTCCTGCACCTGTACCAGGCTGTATCTCGTGAACCGTGAAAGACAGTTGAATTTTCACAGCTGATGATATTTCTGTTGCCGCTGAACAACAAATACTAAAAACAATAAAATAACACTTCACTTGCGAGTCCAACTCGCACTTAGCCGATTATTCTGAGACTGCATTTTTATATGAATCAGTACGCATCTCGTTCGTATCGCATATCGCTGCACGATGTGCATCATCGATTCTATTCGAGCGATGTATCGATAACGGTAATCGAGAGCCGGCGAAATTTATTCGATGTCGGCTCCCGGCTTCCGAAGGTACTTATAAATGTAGCGCTTAATATGGCGGCCTATTAGAATTTTGTTGCGGATAAACCATGAATAAATCCAAAAAGTATATATTAAGTAGAAGGTATACAGAATACAGATTTATTTCCTTATTTTATTAATAAATAGTAGTAGACTATCCAAGACTCGCTGAGCGCTCTACTAGCGAGACCAATCAAATATCTTTGAGTAAAGTAGACTTGAACCTATTCCATAAAAGCAGGCTGATCATAAACCATTCTAAACTTTGCACCCCCGAAATCATATCAAAGGGTTTTATTGTAGTTGGTTACCGCGGTCGATCCTGGCTACACAGAAGTTGCAGTGGTGGATCAGTGTGGTGGGCCTATTACCCGTAAACCATTCTAAAAATGACTCTCCTCCATCGCATTGAGATGGTTTAACTTATGTCTACTTATTTAAAGGTGACAGCTGAAGAATCTGTTTGAGATCTTTTCCATGCGTTGAGGTTCACAGATCTATAAGAAAAGTGTTTCTTATAAACCCCAAAATTAATCGAAATCAGATATAATTAAAGCGAACAAAGCGACAAACAGGCGTAGGAAATAATTAAGGCTTCAAAAAAGAAGGCAAGAATAACCTGACATCACGGATATTATTGAAACCTTTCTCCATTACCTACAATTACTCAGTAGAGCAAGCAAAAAAAAAATCAACACACGGAGAAAATCAAAGCAAATCTGCCTTATGTCATAGACCAGCCATTAGAAATGCACCATTTCTATCTAATAGTAGTAGCGTCAGCAAAAAAATGAAATTCCTTCAACACAAGAGGGATGCAAATCTTCGATATGTGGATTACATGAATATTGAATCTGGATTGCGATATAACAAAGAGCTGTTCGCAGCTGCGCCGATTAGATCAAATGGTTCAGTTGACAGGGGCAGATTAAACTGCAATTTGACTTGATATTTTGGTTATGACCGTAACGGAGATCATACATATTGATGAGACGATTTTCCAACAGCGATACATTTTAGCAATGCTATCATTATACGTTATAAAATTGTTAATGATTTTTAATTCATTAACCATTTTATAACGTATAATTATTCAAAAATATTTTTGTTATGATGACAGTAAAAATAGAACCAATAAAAATGTATGACACGTGATACGATTGTCACTATTATTATCTTATATTTTTTTATATTTAATTGTAACTTTTTTAATCATTTCACAGCGGTTTGTCAAACTGTCAAAGAAAATTATCAAAAAAAAGTTAAATAAGAAAGACAAGAGTACATCAATTAATATAAAATCATAAGAACCTTAAAAAATAACTTGGAATATATTTCATTTTACACCATACAATTATTTTATCAAATAAGCCGGGAAAAATAATTATCCATATAAATCTGTATCCGTATAAAACAAAACACGAAACAAAATATCTTGTGAGGGACACAAAGTAGGATATTTAGGAGGGACCTTCTAATCAAGCTTCGGCCTTTAAATGGCATCTTTATTATGTGTTTACTTACACCTCGGCTTGTATTACATTTCGCGTAAGTTTATGGCGTGTACGGATAGCAGAAAAAATAATAAATATTAAACTATTTAATGCTCTTATTTAAAATTAATTATATAGTTTTTAAAAATATTATTTGTATATTATAATATCATCATGTTTTAACTTACCTGAGTCCTGACTATATAAGGTTTGGTAAAGTCAACTACGGATATTTGTGGCATATGAAGACATTTTAGCAGAAAAATAATTATCATACTCAAAAAAGAAGATCTTTAAATGGGCGAGTTTACGTTTTGCAAATATTTTTTTGCCTAAACGTCTTTACACAAGCAGTGAATCACGTGCCCGAAGTATCCGTAATAGATTTTCGAAGACGAAGATATAGTTTTACAGAAATTAAACCACTTAAATGCAAAAAAATATTACTTTAAAATAAAAAAAGATACGTTCTAATTACCTAAATATGAATGAAATTATATTTTTAAATATTTTTGCTGTTGGTACTTCGAGAGCTTCATTAAAAAACAGAAGGAACTTCGTACAAATTTAGCGAGGAAATAAAGGGAATAGTTTGTGCTTACAATTTTCTCTGCGGGGTAGAGGCTAAACATTCATAACACTTTTTAGAATTATTTAGAAACGTTATTTTTTAAAACAAATGTATAATAATTATAACATTTTTAGCATAGGGTTTAAATTGTTTTTTAATTCGATGACACAAATAATTGAGAAATCAAAAAATAAGCTTTATTTTGTTAATAAAATTGTATTTTAATAACCTGTTAATTTATTAAACAGTTGAAAATTTTACCGATGATGTATTTCTATTGCCGCTATAATAAAAAGTAATAAAAGTAAGTCTCATATATTTAAACGAGCAATTCTTGTACCTATATATATATAAACTGAATCTCGGAAACGGCTCCAAAGATTTTCATGAAATTTAGTATACAGGGGTTTTCGGGGGCGATAAATCGGTTTAGGTAGGTTTTGTCCCTGGAACACTGCGCATTTTTAAGTTACGTATGTATTATGTTTTTTTCTTTCGCCGTGCAACAATATAGGTAGTTAATATTATAATATATCTATGGGTAATTATTAATAATTTCGACTCTATAATGTCAGTTCATTGGAAGTTTGGTATGCGGATTTATAATTTCTGCCTTGTTCAAAATTGTGGTGGGTTCAAATTCCGGTCAGGTAAATATTTTTGTGATTATTTTTATATTTTTTTATTAGTTATCAACTCCGAGCAAAGCTCGGTTACCCAGGTACTTATAATAAAAAACAGAATAAAATAAATATAAATCGGCTGGTTTTTTGTGATAATTATTGCAAAAATATAATTTGTAGTACCTAAAAGTGCAGTAAACACCTTTCATGAAGTATAAGATAAAATATTTGCTTTTAATCTATTATAGCTAAGAAAATCTTAAACGCAACGCTGTCTAAGACCGGAGATTGAAAATGTATATAAAAGTTGTTCACAAAGTTGAAAAATATATTGCTTTTGAATTTTAGTTGAAGCGTATTATAATTATGTATAAATTAAAAAAAAAATGAAAATAGTATCTAAAATAAGTAAAATCACAAGCATTTAAAGACAAGAACCAAATTTTTAAGATATTATATTTCGGACAAAATGCAACTTTTTTTAACAATGTGTTTTTTGCTTGTGTTATATAAGAACATTTTATATTGTTTATTCTTTTTCAAAATTAATAGCAAATTTTGAAAAAGAATAAACAATATAAAATGTTTAATTTTATGTTTAATAAACAATATAAGTTGTTCCAAAGATGTAAAATAAAAACCGCAATCAATATAATATATTCTGAGATTTCTGATACCCCGGCTACTGTATTAAGTTTTATGGCACTAATCTCAATATTTATAAACTCGAAACCTGAAAGTGACCTTACTTTGTCTCACAATGAGGCGATAAGAGGGACGGTGGTCCTTAAAACATGGTGCATTCTTGTGTTAAACTCTCACGTAGTTTTAAATGGTTTTTGCGACTTTATTCCTCGGTAATACGAGCTATTATTCGTTGGTGCTGAACTAAGGACGGTATTATCGCGTGGGCGACAGTAAATTCGCCTTTTTATACGGTAAGCATATGTTATTTGCGGCAGCATTGAAAACGCATTGGTGGGCATGGACCGGTTTGCATTATGCCGTCCCGATTGTGCTTACCCACCGCGTGCCTTGTAGAGTCAGCCGATGAATACTTACTTTCTTTGATCAATTTAATATTTTTTCATAAAATCAGAAAGTAATATATCCAAATATCGTCTGTAACATTAGTTTCAACTGAACCTCAATTCTCGTATTTAAAGTGTACTTTCATTTTACTTTGATTGTATCATAAGTGAAGCGACTTGTTATCATAAACTGATTTTATGAAGGTTTTATGCTGGTTTAACGTTTACGAGAATACCGGTTTGGCAGTTATAGCGTGTCGGGACTTGATTGTAATTATATTATTGCAGATTTTATTAAGCAGAATAGACCTTCTGGTCAGATGTGGTCAAGTGCTAACAATTCTTTTTTTTTTTTAGATTAATACTTAGCGCAACATTATTCATGAAGTGCATTATTTTCATAGTTTTTTACAATGTCATTAGGTATGCACATTTTTTTTGGCTGGCACTTTCAGCTTTGGGTTCAAAATTAATGATCTTCGATAAAGATAATATTATAGCCAATGCAACATAACATGGTATTGTTTTTTTTTGTTTTGTTTTTGCTGACAGTACTCAGATTGCTATTATACCTCATATATCGTTTGAAACAAAACGCGAGCTTCTAGGTCTCTGACCTTACAAATGGTCAATCAAATTGTAGTATGATAGTTATGGCCGTTCGTGGTATCTATGAGATCTTGTAGCCATGCGAGACCCGTTATTATTGTCGCATAGGCTGCTATTTAATGATTATGTTTTTCTCTACTAGGTATTGATAGAGCACCCTTATGTACAGTATTAATTGTATCATCTGCACACCAATTCGCCATGATGATGCCACGAGTCATGAAATTGTCCAAACGCGACCCAGTTTTTGGACAATGTGTTATCACTTTTTGTCACCTTCTAGAGGTTAGACTTTAGATTCTTGAGATTGTCGCGGTGACTTGTGCTGCGGGCAAGTGCTACAATGAGGGCTAACGCCAGTGAATTCGCCGCCAGAAGCGCTGGTGTAACGTGACGTCAAATATCAAATTAGATTGTTATTGTGGGCGGGAGTTTGTTTCTGAATGAAAATGTCTGCGCTTAAAAGCGGAGCTGAGAAAAAGACAGTCTTATCGTTCGGAAACTTATGTCCTCTTTTTTCGAACAAAACGAGACTGCGCAACACTGCTGCATGCTTGTTTATATTTTTAGTGTATGGTTTTAAGGTATTAAAATTTTTATTGACGTGTGAATATAAATTATTGACGTGCGTAATAAGTAAATAACACACTTTGACAGCTATACCTCACTCTACAGAGGCGAACACTGGCGAGCACGAAAACGGTGGCCCTCATTGGCTTTTAGCGTTCAGTTTTTAGGGTTCCGTTCCGTAATACTTGAGGAACCCTTATAGTTTCGCGTTTCGTTTCGCCTTCCGTCTGTCTGTCTGTCTGTCTGTCTGTCTGTCTGTCAGTCTGTCTGTCCGAGCTTCTAGCGTCGGTAATTAGGAATATAAATTTATGAAATTTGGTATAGTCATAGGTTGTGTATAGATCTAGGATTAGCATCATAAAATAATAATAATTGTATATTCAAGGGGAGGCTCTCCATACATATTATGAAGTGGGGGATGAAAAAATGTTTCTTTCTACCCCATGGTGTGGGATATCGTTGAATAGGTCTTTTAAAATAAAGGTAAGGTTTCATACATAACTTTTTTTGTAAAGTCACCATTTTCGAGTAATCGGTCTCCAAAGTGATTTATAAGTTGTCCCTCCCCTGGCATTTCTAAACTATAAGACTTGGATACTTGCAATTTTCTATGCTGATAGATCATGCTAAAAACTCTTTAGGAAAATTATTTTGAACCAAATCAGACAGTAACTTTTGAAGTAATTTGAAAAAATTTATTACGCGTTTAGACATGTCCTGACATACTCTTGGTTAGGTTATTGAGCCTTATTTTTCTTTTTGCACAAAATAATCCCAAACCTTTTCCCACTCAAATTTATCAACATTTTTTATAACTTTGTTATCGCCATTTACTTTATTCTCATACCATAATTTGTGTTTGTCATTTCGCAAACAGATCGAGCCAAACTCGATATTTTAACGAGCGCTTTTAAATTTATAATCTACACTTTTGTATTCAACACCCGCCTAACATCGGCTGCCGTATAAACCGACCGGTTATTAAATAACGATTGTCGAGAAAGGATACAGAATTGCCGCACGAATATATATCCAAATAGAGGGTACAATTCGAAACAATTGGTACAAAAGTAATTTAAGTCCTTTTTAATGCGACGTGGATTAAATATTGGTGTCCGGGTAAGCATAGAATTACCTAACCAAGAGCATGTCAGGATATGTCTAAGGAGGGTTCCGTAACTTTAACCGCGTAAAAGGTTAGTAACTTCAAACGTAAACGTAAAACAAATCAATGGAGCAGACAAGTATTATTAGAGTGGAGACCACGCTTAGGCAAACGTAGTGTAGGACGTCCTGCGGCACGGTGGACCGACTACTCGTAATGTTTGACTTTATAAGAAAGTCATGTATGAAACCTTTTCTTTATTTTTTTAAATTACCTATTCAACGAAACTCCACATGACGGGTTACTTCTTCACATTTATGGAGAGTAATTAAGATATAAAATCATTATTATTTTATAATGCTAAAACCAAGATCTATACATACCTAATAACTATACCAAATTTAATCCATTTATTTTCATAATTACAGATGATAGACAGACAGATGGACGGACGGACGGACATAGCGAATCTATAAGAGTTCCTTACGGAACCCTGAAAACGCTTGTGCCTCATTAGGATCGAACATAAGATTCAGCTGAGTGAGTAAATACAAAAAACATATTTCGCACTTTTGTGTAGTTTCGAAAATTATTACGTGTGTCATAAATAAGATGAATAAACTTTCAATAATATAATACTAGCTGTCCCGACACACGTTGTTCTGTCTTAAATATGAATTGGAATAAATAAATAACTACACCTACAGTGCAACCTACTCCCTAGTCATATACTCACACCTACTCCTACAACCTACGCCTTTTCCAATATTTCTTCCCTGAACTTTCACAATTATTTCAAGACCAAAATGAGCCAAATCGGTCCAGTCCTTCTCGAGTTTTGAGTCCCTCGGGAACGGGATAAAAAGTATCCTATGTCTTTATCCTGGTTTTAAGATACCTCCCCACCAATTTTCAGCCAAATCGATTTAGCTGTTCTTGAGTTATAAAATATAGTGTAATTAGCACGACTTTATAGTATTATATAAGGTTCGGTCAAATCAATTACGGATATTTTGGGCGTATGACCTATTGCTTATGTGAATACGTTTAAGCAGAAAACTGTCTGCAAATAACTGTCATACTAGAAAAAAAAAATTATATCGGCACTCGCCCATATATTTTTTTTCTCGCGTTTTGCGGAGAGTCACCCATATATGAGATGATATTTTACTTTTAGTACATATGTCAATTATTTTTTGCCTAAACGTCTCTACAAAGTATAGATGAGAGAACATAAAAATATTTTCTACTTCAAATAATATTAGCACACAAACACGCCATGTTACAAAACAAAGAGACATTCAATTTGGAACACACGGCGTCACGTACGAGATTTTGCAATACAAAATACAGACACAGTAAAAACAATTGAAGAAATATACGCTTTTCAAATGTATAAAGTAACGTCCTCATTACCGTGCTTAACAAACCGCGGTATATTTTCAACATATCGTAGCAATTTTAATGCAATATTATTTTATTGGCAACATTTTTTTTATTTTTCGTAGCCAAGTAAAACAAATACATATTAAAGCATTGTTCTTAAAAAAAACATTCGTGCTTGCGCTGAAGTGGAAGTTTTTGTCCTCCAATTTTAACAGCTGTTGGACTATTAAGAAAAACGTTGCCAGCTAAAAAAAAGCGCGATAAATTCTTTCGGTTTGCAACACCGCAGAACGTTCAAAATAACAAGCAATGATGGCGGGCGCAGAACAATGGGCGAGTATCGATGGCACTTGTCAAAAATAAAAACGCATCGCCGACCGCCGCGCAGCCGCGATAAGCGCATTGTCTTTTTGCTCTCGTTTATTTTTCGAGAGCGCGTCGAGTTCATAATCAGAATAGGGACGGTTTTAGCAGCTGGTTCAAACTTTTTGTTTTTTAAATTTATATGAGTGGAAACGGGGCTTTAATTTTGTAGACTACTATAAAAAGAGACTAAAAAGTATTCTGGAAAAATAGCATCATTATAAACAATCTCACCAAAAATATATTTACTATACATGGATCTATTATCTTTAAGTGAATTCAGGGTTAAAAGAAATACAGATAAAAATTTAAAACGCCGAATCTTTTGTAGAGAAGTATTATTTGGATTTTTAGAACTCTACAGTTAGCAGACATTTCACCTTACATAATCGTATGTAAAACAAACTCCAACAAAGAGTTCCCATACTCTAATTTGAAAACTATTCCCGTTCGCAGCCTTATTTGGTTCTGGAATCGACCAGACATTTGTGAGTTCTGAAAAAATTTTATATTGCATACAAAGGTGTTTGTTTATTTTACCACCTATTATAATGACCACTACCAAGTCTGTGAGCGACAGACAGTCAGCGAGTCAAATGAAAAAAGTGTTTTTAGTTTACTTTAAATTATTGACTGTGTTCCGTGGAAAATAGCGCTAGCAAAAAAACGTAAGCAAAATAAGCAAAATGGCGGATAAAATAAGTTAGCAGTATTGAACGTGTCCTGGCCGGTAATCTGTTTTCTTTTTCTTTAGCGCTAGCAAGCGCTAACAAGCGCCATTTTCCGCGGAATTGGGATACCTGTACCCTTTACATCAAAAAAATAATACATATATTATTTTTTTGATGTAAAGGGTACAGGTATCCCAATTCCGCGGAAAACAGTTGACCAAAGGCCATCCGTGCAACTTTCCGCTAAGTGCTTAAATTGTATCTAATACGTTATTTTTGAGCTAATCGAGCTCAAAAATAAAAGTGATTCTAAAAATTTTCACTGATAGTTTTCTTTCATCAGACTCTCAGAGATCAAAAGTCTGATGAAAGTTAAATAAAACACTATTTTTTTTTATTTTAAACTGTCATAACTTAGAAATGAATCAACCGATTTTCACGCGATTGGCGGCAATCGATAGAGATGTCCTTTAAAAGAATTGACATCAAAAAAATTCTTTCCCTCACGATATCTCTCGAACGAATCGACAGATTTTGACCGTATTAGCGGCGATCGACGTGGTTTTTCAAGGTTAAGAGCTGATTAGTTTTTGGAGTTGATCCATGAATCCGTTTAAAAGTTATTCCAAAAAGAAAAACACTTACAAAAATCACAGTTTCATTCAGATTTCTTGAAATCTATCTGTCCGAATCGGTCCAAATTGTATTCAAAATCTAAGTTTCTCTCTTCTTAAAGAATTATATCTCACATAAGCAGGCTTTGGCCACGCTAACATGGCCTGGTACATACAAACATGTAGCAGATGCTAGGCGACGTCTGGGATTCCCAGTTGCATCGGGGATGTGTGTCTTGAATTATTGTGTTTTATATTTGTATAACAATTTCACAGTCATTGCACACCCCTATGACACCTCGAGACAATTCTAGCTGAAATTGTATTAAATTGTTAAGGTTGCTATTTTAAATGGCTATGTTCTGCGGAAAATAGCGCTAACAACGAAACGTACGCAAAATGGCGACCGCTGGCATTAAATAAGCAAAATCGCGGATTATGTTAGTAGTATTGAAGTTAATAAATGTGTCCGAGTATCCATTTGGTTGGATGCTCCAAGGTCCTGGCCAATAATCTATTTTTTTCTATAGCACTAGCAAGCACTAACAAGCTCTCTCGCGGAACACAGCCAATTCAAATGTTTTTTTTTTTATATAGAACTAGCTGACCCCGACAGATGTTGTTCTGTCTTAAATATGAACTGGAATGAATAAGTGACTACACCTACTCCTTATTTAATATTGTAGAACATATTTTTATTCAATAGTTTCCGCAGCGAATGCTACGAAAGATGTTTTATTGCATTTTTTTTACACCTTGGGCTACGTTAGTAAAGTTTTAGTAAGGATTCCTAATAATTTCTATCAATAAATATAGCGTATTGTTATGCGGGGGTAAGGGTATAACAGTATGTTACTCAGGATGAATGTAGCTTTATAATAGTGAAAGAGTTTTTGTAATCAGCACAGTAGTTTTTAAGCAAAATCCCCATTAACAAAATGATCCGCCATTTATTGAATTCATTTGTTACAAAAAATGATTTTGTGCAAACTTTACATAAACCATCTACTAAATAGTCCGGACAAAGCTTAAACATTTGGTTTGGATAGGTGAGTTCGTTCTTGAGTTATAAAATTACAACGAAAAGTGGCATTGATTTTTATATATCTTCATATATATAAAAATGAATTGCTGTTCGTTAGTCTCGCTAAAACTCGAGAACGGCTGGACCGATTTGGCTAATTTTGATCTTTAAATAATCGTATCAGTTCAGGGAAGGTTTAAATGTTGAGAAATTTCATGTCATAGTTAAGACAGAACAACATTTGTCGGGGCATCTAGTCGTATATAAAAATGAATAGCTGTTCGTTAGTCTCGCTAAAACTCGAGAACGGCTGGACCGATTTGGCTAATTTTGATCTTAAAATAATCGTATCAGTTCAGGGAAGGTTTAAACGGTGGAAATTTTAGTTCATAGTTAAGGCAGAACAATGTTTGTCGGGACAGCTAGTATATAATATATAGATATAGATTGGATCGGAACAGAATATATCTGATGATGATGTCTCTAAATAGCAAGGTGAGATGCCGTCTATTCTCTTTTAAAAAGTGTTTAAATCTGCAGGCGACAATAATCGCCTACCCTATCACTCCCTCTGATCCACTAGTCTTATACAAATATTAGTCCACTAGTCTTATATATACAGTATCTACAACTTAAAAATGCTCTTCAACTTGAATATCTCGAAATAATCTAGATCTCCAATCATCCAGCTTATCTAATGTGATCGTCAAAATAAATCAAATTAGGACACTTTCAGAATAATGTGAGATAGTAAAATAAAAAAGCCATTGTAAGTGAGTTATGAAAGCTAAAAGAAGGCATTATTTATCTTCGTCTCTCTGGACGTGTTCTATTTCATTATACCTATGTCAAAGTGATTTAGGACTACGAGCTTGAGCTATTTTGCTAGAGTATTAATTTAAATTTCTGGGATTTTGTACTAGAATTTTCTGTGGTGAATACAGCGCACGGTAAAGTTCTTATTCTGCGTAAATAAAAAAAAGTACACACGTGAAGCCAAAACTTGCAGGACAGTCTTAACTAGCATTAATGTGCTAACGGAGGAGTATGATTTTTGGAACGATTAAAGTTTATGTGAAGGAAGGTGTGCGGAAAGCTAATATTACAAACTTACTACCCCTACTATGACTCGATTGTCGTGCTAGGTGAACTTTCTATAGTTGGGAGATATTCTATAGTTATTCAGTCATAGACATACCGTCGGGAAATGCAATATGACCAGACAAATGCAACCAATAACAGAAAATGTGCTAAAAAATTTAATCACTCGACTGCTCATTGAACAATCAAAAATTGTTATGAAACCATATTATTATTTTTATTTTACCATATTATTATATTATTCCTCTGGACTAGGCTGACTATGTTGTGAGAATGCCGTATGTGCTTGGGCAATCATACGACATTTAGGTAAAAACCAACTGTCCCAGGCACTACAGTATTTCAAGAGTGGTTACTTCACTCGGAGATATTTTATACAGTATAGATTATACAGTATAAATAAACCATTAACGGATAAAAAGGCCTAAGTTTTTATTACGTATCGGTTACCAGTGTTGGAGGTTATGTAAAACACTCCACCTAGATCTGATCAAAACTATCTGTGCCATGATAATATAGATCTTAAAGTACTAAGTTATCAATCAAAATATAATTGCTATTAAAAATAATATATTATGGTCTATTTTACTTCATTGATTCCACGTCAGTGATAGTAAGATTAATGAAAAACTTGCGACTGTGGAGGCATCAATTTCTGTAATTACACTATTCAACGGAAGACTAATAGCTGGCGGACCTTGCATTTTTAATACATCTACAAAATCTATAGATTTTCAAGAATGTTTAAAAGTATTTTTTATATCATATATCACATGCAACGTTATATATCTACCCCCTTACTAATAAACGCTGTATAAGCTATTCAATAGTTATACAGTGTTTTGTTCTCATCACACAAGTGACATTTTTAATTCGATTGAAGAAGACAAAACACTGTATAACTATTCAAAGCTTATACAGTGTTTATTAGTAAAGAGGCTAAAGTATTTTAGAAAACTTCTAAAATCTTGTGTGAGTGTGTGAGTTGGGAACTTTTTGAGGGCAGAAAAACTCTTGAACTTGTGACACTGCTACCGACACCGGTATGGTAGTAAGGTGATTCGCACGCCACAGGCTTGTATGTGCGCTATTGTTTTTACTTCTGTCGAAACTCCCGGATTGCCACTGTTTTTTTCTACATAGTCCTTAATATGTAATACTGACGTAGCTAGGTAGGTTTCCAAATTATATTGACGATTGTATACCGTATCAAACCATATGCTTTTTTTTTTAAATGATAAAAACATGTAAAGGTCCACAGTACCTTATTACACCACCTTAGAACCGAATATTGTCTGAAAAATCTTAGAATTCAGCTACTTAAGCTATAAAGATAAAATCTTACTTTTGTTTTTCCTCTCGAACCTTTTTCTATTTTATCTAAATTGTCAAGAAAGGGCGCCATGTTCTTCAATCAAAGAGGACTACAACTCACATAACGCGTTTGCGAATAGTTTTTATGATCGTGTGACGATTTCAGCAAAATAAATCAAACTTTGCTTTGGTTGTAGTCAAAACAAAGTACCTAGTAATAATTTTAAAACATTACTCAAACAATAATATCTAAGCAATCCTTAAATATATCGTACAAAGTGAATAATATTATTTAGGTGCCTGAAGTTTTAGTTCTATCATTAGGAAATAGGTATATTTAATAGTATCTATACATATAAAATCCTTTGTCCTGAATGACTGACGGATCAACGCACAGCCTAAACCGCCGATCGTAGAGACCTGAAACTTGCAGGGCTTGCTCTTTGTAATGCGTAGGGATCCGATAAGAAGGGATTTTTCGAAATTCGATTCCTAAGGGGGTGAAAAGGGGTAAAACAGTTTGTATGGGGCAACGTGATTCCTTGGTCCAATCTACTTCATATTTTGCACAAACATTATGTAACAGAATTGATGGAATTCGTGTATCATAGTTTATTGAAATTCGTCCGCTAACGGGAATAAAAAGGGAAAGAAAGTTGCTTGGGAGCGATTTGCTTTAAAGTTGAAATAAATACTCCTTAGTGCTTTTGATATAAAGCTCCCCACACACAAGCGATCGATCGATTTAGTCTTTACAATTTAGACATTTACTGGATTCGTAGTTGCAAGTAAATCCGTTTAGATAAAAATTTAATATAGTCTGAGATCCTAGGACCACCTTACTATACTTTTTATATGAAACTCGTATATATACGCGTAAATTTTGTTCCAAATTTTGACCCCCACCGCAAAAACTAGCTGGTAGGTCTTACACTAATCATTTTGTGTTATAGTTTTCGTTAGCAATTTACTTTCAAATACGAATTATTTTCCAATTTGATCGAAGCAATCGATAGCCCGTGAGTGGGAAGCTTTATTTTTATTTTGACATAATATATTGTCATCGTGTTGAAAAATAAATCTGACAAGAATGCGAAAGTTAAATTTGATGAAAATCTCTTTGAAAAACTAGGCACGTAAATATTTGCGATTGCTGCATTAATTATATTCATAATAATTATTATATTACATAGGTACTATTTCAGTAGAATATTTTGAGTGTAGGTATAATTAAATTTCTTTCTCTTTTGTTGTTATAATATGTAATATTTAATTTATTTGTGCTTGATTTATCAGTGTTTAATACATAGGTTTTTAGTTTTTAACCCAAAACAATGACTTAAGATTTTCTTAAAAGATTTTTGATCTGTACGTTTGTGCGCACTAATCTCAGAAACTACGGAACAGATTTTTATAAAATTTGTTACCGTAGTAGTTTAGCCCTTGGATAAATACATAGGACTCGCTTTTATCGCGGAAAATTTTTGGGTACCTAACTACCTACGGGTTCCACGCGGTTAGGAATTAGGATAGCTCTGCTTATAATTTTGTGTAGGTATTTCAATTCAATCGGTTCATACCTACAAAAAGTTTTATCAATCTAAAAAATAACATAGTATAAAATGCTATAAAATAACCAGATATTTGAATTGGTTAAAACTTTACCTAGGTTAATCCTAATCATGATTATTATATGAGTAATAAGTGAATGAGAAGTTAGATGGCTTCGTGGTTGTACTGCTAACTCATCTCTCTCTCAAACTCTGCCGTGGTCCCAACTAGGATGGGCGAACACAATCCAAATTATTTTTATTAAGTTCAAAGTCCACAACGTCCTCCCATTCAAAATATTTTCGAAATCGTTATCAACAATCATAATATCAAAATACTAATTATCGGCTACAAAGAAATCCTTACTTAATATTATACCTAAACGCGAAAGTTTGTATGTACATAATAATATGTTTAGTTTTACATGCAATAAAGTAAAGTAAAGAAAACACGTAAAAAATTTTGATGAAATCAGGTATGGTAGTAGGTTAAGCAGAATTAACACAGAATACTTTTTGCAGCTTATTAAATTTTATTTATGGTACAGTTCTCGGTAGATTTCTTGAGCGTACCTACGAAGTCGCAGGAAACATTCAAATAAAATATAACTGATACGGCTGTGCAGTACCAACACCATTATGTATTCAATTTTGGTATTGGTATTTTCCCGAACAAGCTTTCCCTCTGACGCGAGCGAAGCTGCGGGCAAAAGCTAGTATTTATATAAAATTATTTATGTATTAGTATATTAAAGTAGGTAGGTATTAATAATGTTTAAGTAGTTCTAGTTTTTGTCATAGTTCCGGAATTGCACTGTATTAACTTTTCATTTCCATGCGCCAAGGGTTGCTTGGAAGAAATCACTTTATAGCGTACAAAGCTTTGTGTTCATGCGAAAATATCGAATGCATCTTGACTAGAGGCCCAAGAGAGAAATAAATTGCGTTGACGGTTATTAAAGCTCCCTTAGGCCGTCGCCATTCGACCACTCTAACAATTAAAACACAATTTGTGTTGAAAAACAAAATTAGATAGTGGCATAAATATTATTAATATATAAAATACTATGTGTAATAACCTAACCAAGAGCATGTCAGGAATTGTCTAAGGAGGGTTCCGTAACTGTCAACACAAAATAGTAAATAGTTTTAGCATGAAAAATCAGCATGGAAAACAAGTTTCTAGTTTCTACTCCTTATAGTTTAGAAATGCCAACGTATACCTTTAGAGGCCAATTTTTACTCCTCACGCCGATTTTCGATGACGGTGGCCGGTTTCATAGTTATACAGGAGTAATTTTATAGTGCCCAAGTGTGTGCGCAGTACACAAGAGTACTCTCTCTTCCTTTACTTTCATAACCCAGAGGGATGGATAACCGACACGACTGGCGAGAGACTTATCTCTCGCCAGTCGTGTCGGTTATCCATCCCTTAGCGCAGGTCCGACTTTTTACATGCCTATCCGACGCATGGATCATCTTTCTTGTCAGACAATCAGGTGATCAGCCTGCATTGTGCTAACCAAACTTGAATACAACATTTTGTTGTTCCAATGCGGGAAGCTCTAACCACTAGACCACGGATCCTAATTACCAGGAAACCCAAAAGAGTGTATATTTCAAAAATAAAGCAATATTTCACACGTGCTGCAGCACGTGTGAAATAAGTCATCTTCTGCAAAGATACGATGCGGTAATAAATAACATAACAAAATATGTTAACTTAAGTAAAAGTAAACCGAGTAGTTATGATAAGATTTGGAGTGTTGGCACAAAGTATCCCAGTGTGTTATCGCTCCTGCGAATTCCAGAAGCTGTGTTGACTTTGGCATAAAATGTTGCGATCAAACGATTGCTGTTTTAAGATCTTATGCAAATAACTTAGAGTAGCAAGTTTGTCGTACCTTGGTCACAGATGTGTTTTGGATGAGATATAAATTTAAAAACCATTTAAAATAGATTTTTTGAGACTCCATTTCCATGGTCAGACTTCTTATGTTAAACTTAAATTATCATTTCTGCACTGTTACATAGGAAAAACCACGTGTCTTATTTTCGAGTACGCCGTACGTGTTTATGGATAATGTTTGTGACGATTTTTTTTAACACAGTTTCCCGAAGTTACATAATATATCATATAATTTATTATACTATAGGAGGGCTGTGATTAAATGTGATCTTCACAGTTACTATTTCACTTAACGCATCTGAATTTCGTACATCAGTATCATCTCGATATCGAAGTCTGTCAGTATTTGTTCAAGGATATTTCACAAAGTCATTCTGAGTCTCTCTATTTATATAATAAAACTGTTCAAAGTGATTGTCCTGTTAGAACATGATAAAAGAAGAAGAATATTGATGACATTTCCTGGTGTTTAGGAGCAAGTGCTCTCATTACCTTAAAACTATCTGCAATACATTATTTTAATGCATTTCAAGATATTTATTTCATAGTAGCTGTTCCGACAAAGGTTGTTCTGCCTTAACTATGAACTGAAATTTCTTACCGTTTACACCTTCCTTGAACTGATACGATTATTTTAAGATCAAAATTAGCCAAATCGGTCAAGCCGTTCTTGAGTTTTAACGAGACTAACGAACAGCAATTCATTTTTAAATATAAGAAAGAAGAAGATAAGAGATAATAAGAGATGATAAGAAAAGAAGAAGAAGGAAGAAAGAAGAAAATATATTTTTTATCATGAATTTATCTAGGTTTGTTTTCATTTTGTTAGTCTATATTATTATACTGTCCTAACTATCGGGCATAATGCCTCGACACGTTCATACGGTTCGTCCATCCATCTAGTTCGTCGCCATAAATTCTAAGGGGCCCCATACATGGTCCGGTCTGCCTTCAGTTCGGCCTGAACGGATGCAAAATCGTATCGTGTGTGTGCAATTTCGAGATCGCATCAGGCGGCCGTACGGACTGAAGCGATTCGTTCCAGTGTTGCCAGCTCTTTTTTGTGAAACTACTAAACTCGTATCGATTTCTACTGAAACTACTAAAGAAGGTACTTAACTTAGGAATTCCTGAAGCCCCCCAAAAACCACTGCATTTTAGGTTTTATTACATTAATTTTTTTTCATTATTTGAATTTGATTATAAATTTTACCATTAAATTAAAATATACTAGGAAATATTACGTATTTAGTAGCTATTTTGCATATCATTACTGTCTGGCTCTTTCCTACTTAAACACTACTAATAACTAAATTTCTACCAAGGAGGGAATAAAATACTCAATTTAGTAAAATTTTGTAAAATAACTAAGTTGGCAACATTAATTCTGGCCTGACCGATCGGCCTGAACGCGCGGCCTGTCCTGACCGTGTGTGGACATATCGCTTCAGTTCTTGCCCGAGCCGCGGCCGTGCGGGCGTGTGTCGTGTACAAGCGTTGTATGAGTTTTCGCGGTGTTTAAATACAAAATTGATAAACATGACCGTAGCGCGCGGCAAACCAGAATGGACTGATGCGACTGTTCCGTGTGTGGGCACGAATCAGATCAGGCCGAACTGACGTAAATTGGATTGGATGCGATTTTTTCCGTGTGTGTGCTCGAATCCGTTCAGGCCGAACTGACGTCAGTTCCAGCTGAAACGATCGGCATCTCGTCTGTGGGGGCCTTAATAGTCGGTAATTATAATGAGTGCAGAATAGTGCAGCATAATATATCGACCAGGAAGATGTTGAGATATAGATCATGGGAACAAGTTGGCGATTGAGATATCGAGCGGGGGCGGAGCACGCGACTTGATTTATTAATTAATGTTCTATGTATTCATTACGCCCATGTTGTGTAGGCTCTGACGCAATCTACGTATGTGCTTCCTTTGTGCTTTCGAAACTATATTCTGGTCGTTATAGACGTGTAAACTTCGACAATAATGTGCCTAATTCTGTATGCTATTCCATTCTGTGGCATTGACCGATGTCATTTTATGTTTTTGTAAAATGCTGCATGTTAAAATGACTTTGTATGTTTTAGCGTCATCTGTATAGTGTAGTTGCATATCAAATTTAACTTCGTTCAATTTAATTTTTTAAATCAATCAATTTCGTATAGGCACTGTGTTTTTGTCAGATAAAAAGTGTAAAATATGAATAAAAGTAATAATAATATCTATGGATGCTTTCAGACCACGTCAATGGTCCTGCGGTAAGTTCTCGAAGAACTTGTGTTACGGGTACTAGAGAACGGAAAATGTAATACTTTTATACTATACATATATTTAAGATTTTTATTATATAATACACATCCATAACCCAGGAACACAGAAAACTTTTCTGTCCCATGGCGGGATTCGAACCCGCGACCTCCGGCTTGAGCGCCAATGCGCTAACCACTGAGCCTCTGAGGCTCTCTAGATTCTAAGACTATTAAATATTAAATTAATTCAAACCTACCGCTATATTTACGCTTATAACTAAGTAGATGTTAGTGAAGACCTAAAATGTATTCTCCAATCTTTTAGTCAATTTCTCACTCTATTTCCAGCATCAATTAAGAAAGCTCGTGTTCAAACGTGGATTTATTTCATTATTGTAATAGATTTATGTATCTAGATGCAATAAGTCGCTGCAAATGACTTGATTTAGTCGATAACTTAACAGCAATTATGCCGCTGAACGGTGTTTTATTCAAAACTTGATTTATATTGAAAATGATTTATTAACCTGCTTCTATCTGTATAATGGAGATGGTTTGAAACTTTATTGCTCTAATAAATAGTTTGTAAGTAGTTACATAATTATTGTTATTTGTTAATAATTATTGTTTGGCACAGTCATTTTTATATTGGTATACGACTACGAGTGTATTTAGTTTATACTTCGGAATCTTGGAGTCCTGTTTAAAATTATTACATTTTAAGAAGCTCTACAAGGTGATTTATATCATAATAAAATGTATATACCACATAATGTAGAAAGTTCCAACTAATAATATTATTGTGACCATTTTACTAACTAAACATTATTCATGTTAGAACGACATAGGGACTACTTTAGTCGTATAGGCAAACCTCTTGAGGGATACCCTTTGGAACTTCACTTAGGTGCATCCTTTTATACTTTTACACCATTATTCGTTAGAAAAGTTTTAATTAGAATAAAGAGTTATGCGGGAGACGCCCCACGTCGCGCCATTACAATTTTGTTTACTTTCTGCCCGTATTTTAAAACTAAACTAGTAAACACATTAACGCCATATTTGAGCTCCACCTCGGCTTAAGTGACGTATGTGTGTAGAGCATTTCGTCGACAGAGATTTTGATTCAGATTTGGATATTTTATATTACTTCTTGGAAATCGTTTTAGAAGTAATAACAATTGGTAAAATATTTACAGTCTTGTGTAAAATTATTATGCACTTCAAATATATATCATTGTGTTCATTTAGCTCTACCTATTGTATTTATTGTTTAGGTTTTTTGCAACTCATAACTAGGGATAAAATATATCACACACATCACGGAAACTAATTGCATTTTCACTGATGCCACCTTTATTTTAACATATATTTGTGTTTATATTTGGCTTCACTTCAAACTCATATGTGGTAAATTACTTATTACTTATGTTTCACTTCATTTACATGCCATCAATTTCTATTGCACTCTCCGTCTCCTCAGTATTCTGCACCATAATGGACTCCTTACATTATTAACGGGGTACATTATAGACGGTCTGCTCTCATTCCTCGCTTTTTGATCTCATATCGATGACTATTTATGAAAACCAGTGGGTGGCGAATGGTTAGATCCTAACGTAGGATTATTAGGCTTTGCTTTTATGATTATTATTTATGAAACAGATCCGCTGATATATACTTGAGTGGGATTTAATACTCCTGCGTTTATGGCTGACTTAAACTTAAGGTTTTATCTGAAGGTAATACGTGAAGATTGCAGGTAACTATAACAATATTAATATTATATTTTATACTATCGAATACTTTTGACTATATTTCATAAATTGTAGCCAAAAGTATTCGATATAATTATAGTATAGGTTATGGACACTCAACTCACTTACAAAGCAAGACACTACAAAATGAAAAATTTACTTACCTTATATTATCCTAATATACTACTTATATTATCCTTCAGACAGGTAAAATAAGAAATAATTTTATTTATTCTGTTATTTTTCATACACGCAGTACACGTTTTGTTTACTTAATATTATTTGTATTTAATATTCTAATATTATAAAGTTTTAAAACAAACACAAAATATATAATAGTGTAAAAGTGTAAACAGCCATTAATTGTATCTCAAGAAGGTCTCAACAATAATTATTGACATCAATGCATTCAAAAGTCACAACAAAGAAAAGAGATTGGATTAAAAATCAATTCCGTTTCCTTTAAACCTACTCAAAGCATTTCGTTTCCAGAACAAACACAGAAGCTATTTCAGAATCGATAACAATACAGCCAATGCTCCCAACCACAAAGTAGCCGGAGCGCTTTAACTGAACAAAAGTTAAAGCACTACTCGTTTCGAGATCGTAAAATCCCCGCTTTTCGGTTTTAATAATAAGGAATTGTATTTTTGTATTTTTTTTTTTATATTTTTTGTATTTATGATCTGGATGTACAATAGTAAAATTCGTACAATATCTGTTATTATTAAAACTAAATTAAGATGTATTTTAGGGTTTCGTACCCAAAGGGTGAAAACGTGATAATATTACGGAGACTTCGCACTTTGTCCGTCTGTCTGCCATCAGGCGGTATTTCCTTAATTACTGTGATAGCTAGAAAGTGTACATTTTAACATGTGATGCATTTTGTTCCCGCAAACAACAAGTACTAAAAATAAATTAAAAAATATTTCCATACAACTAACGTGTTCTTTTTCCTGTTTTGTAAGGAATCCTTCGTGCGTGAGTCCGACTCGCACTTGACTGTTTTTTATTTAAATTTTATTAGTCTCATCAGTTAAAGTGATTAAGGCTGCGCTAGTCGGTTTTTTCTCCATACAAACGCTGTTGGTGATTTACTTCCAAGTCAAACATTGTAGACCCAAATTCTAGCATAATATCGATTTTTATGACACTTATCTAGGTCGGTATTTGCTTATATTTCTGAAATTCGAATTAGTGTAGAAGATAATAGCCTCCAAACATCGCATTTTTAGCGCAACTTTGAACGTAAATAAAAATTAAACGAAGAATGATAATAAAAAAGCAAGCAAATACCGACACAGTTCGATTATTCAGCAATTGAGATAATTTTACTTCAGACAAAAATATTATATAGATTTTTCATAAATCACCAACAGCTGAGTGTCGATTTGCGTAATTTGAAGACGCCTTTTCTAAAATACTTTACACAGCTGCATAAATGTGTGCAGTATAGCTTCTCTTATAAGTATAGATTACTATTTTATGGGTATATCATTTTTTCCCCGATATTAGGTGAAATAACAAGCATTTTTCCCGCGCGCAGCACTGAGTTCGAGCCGTTGACTAGCGCACTCTTAAGGGCCAATTTTTCAGTACCTCTTACCTGAGGAATAAATAAGTGACTGACAGATTCTTCATACGCAATTTGTCAAATATACATATTTATTCCTCTGGAAAGCGTTATTTTACGATTGAAAAATCAGCCCTAAAACAGTTAAAGTAGTGACATTTACTTGTATTAACATTTTAAAAGGCGATACAAAATATATAACGTCTCCGAAAATCAATAAAAAAAAATTAGGTATATGGATACTTCGGGCACACGATTCACTGCTTGTGTAAAGACGTTTAGGCAAAATAATAATTGTAATACTTAAAGTAAAAAATGTATGGGTAACTCTCCGCAAAACGCAAACCCGCATATATAGAAAAAAAAAATTTTTTTTTCGAGTAAGTATGACAATTATTTTTCTGCTTTTAACCTTATACAAATATTATATAAATAGTTTTATATTAACATTAGGAACAGAGGAATCGACATGACTTCGGAATTTCAGAAAATTTTGACCAGTTATTTGGGGAAGAATGTTTTAGTCGAGACGACGCCGACGACGACGCGGCGCAAAACAGTTGGAAGGTAAAACGCGGATAGCACTTGTTGTTTTTAATATTATTATAAGCAACCTAAATTAAAATTGGACCTGTTTAATGTCGATCTAATGAATAAATAATTAACACAATCATCGCATTTCCCATTATATCGTCAATTATTATTTGCTTTTATTAAAATGGTTTGTATGTTTCACGGGGCATACCTACATTAAAAAAGTTCTCCATTAAAACCTAGTAAATATTTCTGACCACTTGCACTATAAGCAACAATTTAGTACTCCTTTCCAAAAGAAAAAATGGGTACAAAATTCAAATGAAGTAATTGAATTTTGTGCAGACGATGCTTGAACTATTCAAAGTAAAATTCTAAAGTAAGAAGCATTAAAATATGAAAGACTAACTCAAGTTATTCATATCCAAAGTGGTATCTTGGCACGTGTATATCTCGTTAGTTGAAAATGCTTTTTACCAGAATAAGCCTTTCTTAACCCTAAAACGCTGTAGGAGAGTGGATGGGCATTTTAGGATTACTGCAAAAAGAGACTAAAATCAGCGTAGCCCGACTTTCCGGGGTAATACGTGCTCCGCATGTGCTTTTTAACGATCGATGGACTTTAAATGATAGACTGTAGCGATTGTTTAATATATTTGAGTTTTTGAATTTAAATTAACTCCAACTATGGTTGAGTAATTAATAATAATTAAAAAAAAAAAACTTAAAACAGTAGTATATAAAAAAATACTAGTATAATTGAGGGAAAAGCGTGGGGCGCTTTGTGCCATAATTTTCGTATATCGAGCGACCCACGCTTTTCCCTCAAATAAACTAGCATTTTTTTTATATACTACTGTTTTAAGTTTATTTTTAAAAATTTTAAAATTATTTTCAAATTTTTAGTTCGATATTCTTTAAAAGCGTGTTTTTTTAGTTTTTTTTAAACTATATTTATTTTCAACTTTTTAGTTGGATATTCTTTAAAAGTGTGTTTTTTTTTGTTTTTTTAAACTATATTTATGATGGTAGTTTTTTTACCGACCATAGTAGCAACGGGTAACGGGGAATCAGGGTTGTCGCCGGGCAGAGGGAGCAAAATCAGCTACCAGAGCCGAGGAAGGCAGCAGGCGCGCAAGAGAGAGTTACATACAAGCAAACAAACAAGCAAACAAGCTTACATATAGGTGAAGTTAAAAATAAAAGCGTGTTAAAAATGCAGTTTGTTTCCAGATACAATTAAAATAATATTGAAGGATATTATTACTGAGAAAGATTGAAAATATAAAAGCGTACGTATAAACTCTGAAAGTATTTAAATTGACTTAAAGAAATTTTAAAATCAAATATCGAGTTACGAGTTATCGACCTACTAGGTTGAAATTGGAAAAATTAAATCAAATAGTATGATTTTAAAAAGCGTTTCAAGTCGATTCAATTTCGCATCGTCTAGCCTCTGAAACCCTATTTCCGTCCGACCACACCTCCAGGGAATTTTTTCATCATTCATATGCTAATGCTACTTGAATATTTGCTGGAGGTCTTTCATAGCGTCCATTTCGATACAGACTCTATCGAACGGAAGTGGCAAGTTCGCATCAAGATTTATTGGGGTATTTCGTGTGAATGGGTGTTCTGGTTGTGTAAACACAGATACAACGATGGTCGAACGGTTGAAAATTCAATTTCAACAGATTATTTTGCGCGCCAGTTCAGTTAGATTTTTAGAGCTATAAATGTTCTTAAGGATATTATATAGTGTATGTAGGTGAATATAAGATCTGATATAAGAGATATGAGAATAAAATTTACTTTATTATTAAACATGGAGCAGCAAGCAGCAGTAGCATTCGTGATTTGTATCAATTCGTGATTTATTCAGACATCTCCAAGAGACTACAAAAAATCTAATATTAAAAAGTTGTGGCGGACCAATCAGCGCACAGTCCTGAATCGTGCTATCGAAGTTTTCTAAGATCGCCTATATATATATACGACATCTGAAAACCACTACAGAGGGCTTCGACCTGACCGAGCATAGCACTTCGCTCGGTCGGAGATCTCCCTTTGGGGCTTGCCACCACATTCCCACATTGGTGACCCTCGACAGAACATGCCTCCTTCTGGACATCGTCATCATCACTCCCCACCCCTACGCACCACGCCAGCCAGCTTCAGTCTCTTCGGGTACTTCGACCACCAGCCTCAACGCACCGCGGCCTGGTCGAACCCTCATCGGCTTCAACGGGCACTCTCACTACACGGACCGGTCAGCAAGCAGAGCATGAAGCACCTCTCCTGGTCAGCACACGTAGCTACAACGATCAGTAAGCAGAGCACGCGGCACCTCTCCTGGTCGTCACACGTAGCTACAACGATCGGTCAGCAAGCAGAGCACACCTCTCCTGGTCAGCACGTAGCATCGGCCCCGCACGGCAGCACTCCGACTCACTGGAGCCCGTGCAGCAGCAGCACAGTTCCGACTCACTGGAACTCTCTGGCACTGGCGACTCAAGCAGAAGACTAAAAAATTCGACCTCCGGTCTTAGGGGGGAGTGATGTGGCGGACCAATCAGCGCACAGTCCTGAATCGCGCTATCGAAGTTTTCTAAGATCGGCTATATATATACGACATCTGAAAACCACTACATTGGGCTTCGGCCTGACCGAGCATAGAACTTCGCTCGGAGGGAAATATCCTTTTGGGGCTTGCCACCACATCCCTACAAAGTAATCAAGCTCAAACTCCTGTTAAAGCAAGAAAACTTAAATTAAGACGAGGTGAGATTGTAACGTATGAAAATTTTACTGACGAGATAAATTTAATATCGACTTTTCCTTTCCCCTAAAACGAACCGCATTGATTGGTCATATATTTGATGTTTCTTATCTTGAATCAATCAAATCAACTTGATATGTTATGGTCCACCATTTGGATCGCCATAAAACAGTTCGGTTTACTACATGATAAAGAATCTTCGGTATCTTTTAGGTATACGTGTAAAAAGTTATATTTTATTGATAATTCCTTTAAGTATGTAGTACTGAGTAAGGCTATAAAATTATATATTATCGAAGTTCATAATCATACGCAGAAATATTATTTAGAAAGTTATTTGTTAACTTTCTAAATAATATTTCTGCGTATGTTAAAGGAATCCTTACGTCGATTACGTTGCGAAGTTTAAGGACTCAACATTTCAGATGATTACAATTACAAGGTATTTTTTTTTCCAAACCACCATTCCAGTTTAGGTACTATAAGGAAGGCACTCGAAGAAGAAAGTGTTATACTGCGACAAAGAAGAGATCCATATCTGTTCGTGCTACTGGTTCTAATGAGCATCGACGATCTTATAATTTAAACGAGCAATTCTTGTATATAAATATATAATCAGAAATTTAAAGAGCACGGGGTTTTTATGCAAAAAAATTATATAGCTTTAAACCACGAATTAATGAGGTTTTTTTTCGTTACGTAATGAGATATGAGTTATATTTTCGGCTCTCTAGCATCCTTAGTACAACTGCGACTGCATTCGCATGTAGCAGTGATGCGACCGACGCCTTGCGATGCGAAACACGGAACAACACTAGCAGAACCTCTGCGTAACAGCAATTTCGCAGCTCTTTATGAAACAATACCGATAAAGAAGCAAGCATATTTTAATATAGCTTAGAGCTAGAGAGAGGCAGCAGATTCGAAACTCTGCTACAGATTAGAAAGAGCTTTCATCTAAAACGATCCATATTGATTCAAATTTGAAATTTTTGATGTACCTTTCAACGGCCCTAAATTTTTCCATACGATCGTGGACACACCGTACACTAATTATTGTAGGTAGTAGTGTAATGAAATCGAAAGCTATTATTAATTATCTATATATTATGTAGCTGTTTAACTATTCCTCTTTCGTTTATCTATTTCGTTTCGTTCTACTACGTTGTAGCGCTGCTATTATATATAGCCGCGCTATTGGAAAAGTGCTACTTCGGGTTGGGTCAGAAAATATATTTGTGTTTTTTTAATACCTATAGCTATCTGTTAATTATTTTCCGTACTTGGTATTAATTGCAAAGCAAAGCTCGGTATCCCACGTACAAATTGAAAATATTATGTAGTGATATCGTCTCTCAAATATTACAATTGCAAAACGTAAATAGAAGCGTACGTAAGACAATCACTTTAGTAATTGACAGGGAGCACGATATAGGAATATCAAATCAAAGATCGGTAACCCTAAGACGTACATACGAAGATATCATCTTTGGAGTACAATGTAGATGCCAAAATCGCTTGACCAGGGTCCGAGGAGTTATAATTTTGACATGAACGCTAGGGGCCAGATATCCTCCGTTTAATTAAATATCGGCATCTTCGGATAACCCAGAAATAGCAAGTTTGTAATTAAATCATAGACCGGTATAAACAATCGCCTTAGACCGTGATAAATCTGAGAACATTGAGATCTTAGAAATTACGCAGTTCCTTACTGTCTACGGTATAATTCTTATGGTATATTTTATATTTTATTTTGAAATGCACTACTATCTGTGATATTTAATTTGATGGCTAAGAATTTGAAAAAATGTCCAGCTGTATGTAGTAAACAGCAGTTTAAATAGAGTATGGAATTAATGTGGCAGTTAGTGACAAATTGAAGTTTGCCCCGAGTTTATTCGCCACCTGAGTATATGTTCGGCAAAACGTTTTTTATTTACAATCCAAAATAACTTTAACCTTCCCTTACTACCCTCCATAATAATTATAAACTCTAATTGTTCCAAATTTTATGCTCCACCGTTTGCAAAATGTTCATAAAAATGAGGTTCTTCGCGATATAATAATACTATATTATATTATCATACAATATTTTCGCTATATAAAATTATACCTCGTTTTCTATTGATACCTTCATACTTGGTAAAAATCTCGATATTGGGTCAAGATTTATTTGAACAGAATCGGGTATATGGACCTGATATTATAATGGAAGCTGAAATGGACATCAGTCACAAACGTCAGGCTTTCGATTCCCATAAAAAGCTATTGTTCGCAGGTTGCTGGGCGCTTAGAAACTGCGAGCTGGAATTTTGGATGAGGTATTCGTTTTATTGTAAAAATATTTTTGGTATGGTTCAGCTTAAGCATCCTACTTTTAATATAAATTTGGAAATTTGTGAGATTGGATGGATAGATGGATGATGGATGTTTGTTATACTTCCACGCAATAACAACTGGACAGATTTTGATGAAATTTGGTATAGCAGTAGTTTAAGCTGTTCTTTTTTAATTGACTTTTAAAATTTTATAATTAGTTAAAATTTTTTAAAGGTTAGTTGAGTAAACGTAAAATATATTATTCTGCAATATTAAGGATTATTACTTGATAAATGTAAAAAATATATAATTTAATGTGAAGTTTTGTATTTAGGTATATTTTAAAGTTTAAAAAAAAGTGGAAATATTGTTTTACATAATAAGTGTAAAAACCTATATATAACTATGCAAAACAATAATTTCGAAGATATTAACAAAATACATGCTATTATAGCCTATATTATATTTCTTAGAACTAGACGAACACATGACGTGAGACTTTTGTAAGGAGCATTTTTACGAGACTTGCTAAATTCTGTACTGCAAATCGTAGTACTTTGAAAATATTTATTTTAAGCTATGGCTTCTGAGAAGTTACTCATATTATCTAAGAGAACTATTCATTTAATCTGCCTCTAATAAAAAATCTGCCAACTGTCATAATATAATTATTGAGTGGGTAAAATACTCAGATGGAGATGACGTCATATATAATATAAAGTATATCCAAACATGCCACCTCCTTATTTTATACTCATTACCAAGATTTTATTTTCTATTGTGACGTATAATGACTGTTCAAATATTCGGGAATGTGAATATAATTGGCTCATTATTATTCACTTAGTCGATAAAATATACCATGCAGAGGTCATTTTCAAATAAACATGTTATGGGTACTTAATTCTTAATCAAATGTCATTCGGGTCCTGTTCACAAGCAGGTGGTCTACCTAATTGTGGCCGGTAACAAGCTTTTGTTGTTGTTCTAGTGTCATAGGCATATTACAGACGAGGCATGTTGAAGCAAAAAGTATCTCCAGTTGGCCCCACTTTTGAGATCGTTGGGCCATTTTGAAATTTGAAGTATAGCGAAAACAAGATGCCTGACATCTGAAGTATGGTGAAAACCAAGATGGCGTAACTTTAAGATTTGTTCTGTCAAATGTTTTGAGAATACTTTATTTAAGTCTAATGTTGTTTTTCATTATTATCAGGTACTCTTTTCACGGGTACATACGTACCACAGTGCCTATAATAAGCTCTAACCATATTAAGGCAATTATAAAAGGCAAAGCTACTTATTGAAGCTGCCTTGACTATTTAATTAGGCTAATGGACACCTGATGAAAAGTACTTCTACTGATGGTTCCACAGTAGCACAGAGCACTGTTATTATAATAGAAATTTATAAAAAACGAGTAAAATTGTGACAGCGTTGAAGAAATTTCCTTGTTTATTTAACCCTTAACTGTAGTGGTGAAAAATAGTCACACTTATATAGTCGTGGGTCCACGGGACCCGCCTATTTTTGATTTAAAATAAAATAAAAATGCATTTCCGTTTTAAGTTTTTATTTTTATTAAACTTTACATTTAAACATCAACAATCGTAATGTTAAACAAAATCAACAATATAAACTATTATTCTTATCTATAATGACACTTCTTTTAATCAGTCGTTATTTACATATAAAATATCATATAAAATTTAAAAACGCAACAAAAAAATAACAGCAACTCGTTTCATGTACAAAAAATAATACTTTTTAAAAGATATAAACAAAAACAAAAAAACTTCTTCTAAAAATTTTTTGACATTGTAAACTGATGATCAAGATATAAGCATGAATTGCATATCGTTTTCCCGTAAAAACATCCGGTAGAACTGGTCTGTATATCCACTTCTTTATCTTTGTAACTGTCTTCACTTTCAGACAATTCAGAGTTTGAGTCATGATCACTCGTCATTTTCTGAGTGGGTGGTGAGAGCACTATTTCGAGATGTGGGTGAATTTCTACCGATTTCATCTTCATCACTGTCTGGTTCGTTTAACCAGTGCTCTATTATATCAACTCTATCTGCAGAAATATTTCTTTGGTTTGCCATCACAAATAAATAAAAAATAAATAAAATTAATAATTAACCATAACTAAAAGAAAGTTACGCAACTATAGTGGTGGGTCCGTGGGACCCACATGTACACCAATACTCACCTTTGTAGTATCGAGCGAAGCACGTCCGTTCCTCTCAACGCGCATTGGCGTACTTTCGGAAGGTACCTAGGAGCGGGAGGCGCTGAGGCACATGCTTTGTTTTTTACACGCGTTCAAAGATTAAACATGGGTCCACTGGACCCACGACTACAGTTAAGGGTTAATAGCTGCCCACACCGATGTCTGTGACGGTGGCCGGATTTATAGAAACCAGGCCAAGCTACGCAGGAGTTATTTTATACCGCCAAAGTATATGCTTTCTTCTTCGCTTCTTTTTTTCTCGAAACCTAGTGAGACGGATAACCGACGCGACTGGGTAGAGATCAGGCGCAGCACTGACTTTTGGCATGCCCATCCGATGCATGGATCAATCCTGCATTGTCCTAATCAAACATGGAAACAATATTTTTTTTGTTCTGAGGCGGGAATCAAACCCACAACCTCCAAGACGAGAGCCAAGCTCTAAACCACTGGACCACGGAGGCTGTTTATGCACGAGGCACGCTGAAAACTGACTACTAACTGTTTCTTGCTGTTTCATATATTTTTTTGTCTTAAATTTTGAGTTGCCGCGACCGACTACACCACGCTACCGCGTACGACTAGCAACTATAATGCATAGGAATTCGGTAGCCCGTTTGCGCCGACCATTTCATAGTACAGTTAATACAATTATGAGTTAGTCTGTTCTGTTTAATATCAATATAATACAAGGCAAACATCGTGTAAGTAAATGTTGTTATTAAGTTAGTTCCCCGTTCCCACAGAGCGCTATAATTAAATATCACGCATTTCTACCATTTGATGTCGATATTAACGACCAAACTATGGGAACAGTTTACCAGAACAACTATCGCATTTTGTGTTCTTATATTCTTATTCTTGTTATTAACAGTAGTTTAATTTTTAAGGTGGTCAGTCTGTTGAAAAAAACATGACTTTCTCTATACTTAAACTAATATAATAAAGAGGAAAGGTATATTTGTTTGCATTGAATAGGCTATATGACCGATTTTGATGAAATTTGGCACATATATAAAATAGGCCACGCAGAAGGTTTTTTATTGCTGCAAAATTAGTACGGTTTCCTCGAGATTTCCTTTTGCGCAAACGAAGTCGCGGGCAACAACTAGTAGGACAAATAATATTACAAAAGTAGGTACCCCTCTACTGCCGGCTGGCCCGAGGAGGGCGCTCCTAGCGGGCTGAACATGTACGCTGAGGACGCGCGTGGAGGTGGGACCGCAGAAGAAGAGGAGTGCCGGTATTACGGTGCGCCGTTCTCCCTATCTTCTCCGGCGTTGGTGGGGCGGCAGAGGAAGAGGCAAGTCGGTATTGCGGTGCGCCGCTTGCCCTATCGTCTTCGACCGAGGTGTGGTCGGTGGCAGAACCACAGACCTGATCTGCCACCGGGTACCAGTTTATCTGGTATCCATGGCCTCCTAGTAGCAGACTCGGGGGGAGTCTGCTACAGTTCTGGTGGAGGCCGAAGAGGGAGGCGCACCTTCCCATCTGGTGCGCCCATCGTAGAGGGCCTTCGGGCTTTCGTGATGGAGCCGCTTGTAGGCGGCTGCCGCCGGCGGGATCGCGGATATGTGTATCGTTCCCGTGGCCAGGTCAGAGGGCGGCGAGGAGAAGATGGGGGGGTTTTTAGTGGGTATACCGTAGGTCTCATTAGCCTATACGGAAGTCCCACATCACCACTTGGATACCCTCTGCGCCTGGGTGGTAAGCGTAATGCATACCCCCCCGGAAAAAAAAGGTACCCCTCTACTATTTTTAAAGGTAGATACAATTTTAAAAATTCGAAGAGTATTGAACGGTTGTCCTAAAATTTGTAAAAATAAAGTCACTGGAAAATGCTACATAGTAGTGCAATTTAAAGAGATATACATATCTATTTCAACTTTCTAATGCTGATAAAGGTAGCAATGGTCATGTCAAATAAGTAGTTAAATAAACGGTTAAAACTAAATGGAAGGTGTAAACAAAACAACATTAACTTTCTGTTGCTATCTCCGTATCAATCAATTACATTCGAAATAAGAACGCTCCTTATCGATAATGGATCGATCACTGTAGTAGTGTTGTAGCGCTTTGGCTACTAACAAACGAATTTCGTTGTTGGCAATAAGTTATATCTTATTAGTATAAAAAAATCGTTTTGGTAATATTTTAAATTTTAGACCATAAAAGATTCAAGGTTTTTATTCACATTATTTAAGTAGCAGATGCGATTAAAGCCGTATTTGATGTAGGTAGGTACGTAGAAAAATCTCAATAACTTAATTTGCGTTTTAGAGCTTCTCTTTCATTAAACAAAAATTTTGTATGTAGATACTCATATCATACATACAAAATCTTAGTTTTATGTCAATGTTCTCAAACACTGACATAAAACTAAGCGAGGTGTAATTAGTACCTATATTAAAACGGGAGTTTTCTGTAACTTGTGTTACGGGGGTAATTGAAACAAAAGTTAACCGTAACTATGATTTATTATCAAAATTAATAAATATTAATTAAAAAAGGGGTTTAAAAAAATATTTAAAAAAAATGACTAGACAGAGAAGGGCCGTGGTAGTTTAGCCGATGGGTCTGGTTAGGCTTTTAGCGAGGGGGGGACTTTGGGACAGTTCGAAACACGGCACTTAGCTTGTCTTAGGGTTGCAAGTGGCGCGAGGAAGCCACTTCCGGAGACGCCAACCGGTCCAAGAACAGTTTCTGCCCCGTTTCATACTACAGTTGCAGTAATAACACCGCCAGGTAAAAAAGGAAATGTCGTTTTTGTGACGCGACTATACTTCCACTTTTTTTTTAATTACAGTTGACAATTAGACGTAAAGGCATTAACGATTTGCCACAATAGTAATATATTGGATTATTAATAATTATAACCTAATAACACAAAACTAGTGTATTTTAATTTGTTTTTAAAGATTATATGGTTTAAATTGTAAAAATATTAGATTTAAATGAATAAAATCAAATATTGAATCTATAACTATAGTTACTTCAATACATCATAGATGGCGTTGAGGGTATCGCGATCGATATGAACGAATTTAATTACTAAAAATGTAACTACGTTACACTTGTAGTTTGTACTTATAATAGTATTATAAATACATCTTCCAGCACTATGTCTGTTACCTCTGTTCAAAAACGATTGTACGCAAAACACTATTCATTAATATTATACCTTCTAAATACAAGCACAATAAAATAAATAATAAAAAAACGAAACCCATTGCGTTGTTTAGATATCTGTTTTTTGCAGTCAGGTTTTTTTAATTATTTATTTTATTTTAGATTTTTTTAGTATTATATCCAACACACTTGGTCGATTTAAAGCAAAAATACGACTATTTGAATGCATTGATTACAAATTTATTCTAATTATTTAATTAAAATGGTTGTAGTTATACCTTAATATTTAAATACATGACATAATAAGTATATTTTTGAAATCTCCTTTTAATTTACTTTATTTTGAAATCCCATTTGGAAGGTTTGGTTAAAAAAAAATCTGAACTACTAACAAATTGGAGCCATACAAGATACACGCGCAAAACCCTGTCGGGTAATAAAGACCAACTGACGAAGTAAACAGACATAAGCCAATCACAAGCCAATGCTGATCACGGGTACTGCGTTTCATAGCGAATAAACACAATAGCAGTTCACGTTGCAATCAATCGTTTTCACCTCGCTCTCTAGTACATAGCTTGCGATAATTACAAGGGTGCTGGTGAACCCTTTCTATTTCCCTACAGACCGATTCATAATAGAGAACAAATGCCTATTGGAAATGGAGTGTTCTACGAAGAGTATCAATTTCTGCGTAAAATATTATGTTGCAGGACTGTGAAGTCCTATATAATATCTTCTTTAAATAATATATGTCACCGTAAAATTGTAAAAACCGTTAGATTGAAATATTACTAGAGATATTATAAAATATCGACAGCTTGTCCAATAAAAATTTCTCCTTACGATTGTACGCATTATTTTTCGTTATAATTATTATTATGAAAAAGCAAACAATAAGCAAGAAATAGCGGGGCACTTGCACGGTAAATACGAGTAAAACAATATACTTAATGAAAAATAATGCGTACAATTGTCAGGAGAAATTTTTATTTGACAATCTGTCGACATTTTACAATATCCCTAGTAATATTACAATCTAACGATTTTTACCCGACTGCGCGACGCAAAGGAGTGGTAATGTGTTTAACAGCCTATGTATGTATGTATGTATGTATGTATGTATGTATGTATGTATGTATGTATGTATGTTTCGCTGAAAACGAAATGCGTATAGTAGACTAGGAGACCCATTTAACGCATAAAATCCAATAACTAACCTAACCTAACCTAACCTAACCAGGACATGTCAGGACATGTCTAAGGAGGGTTCTGTAACTATAAACGCGTAATATGTTTTTTCAAATTACTTCATAAGTTACTGTCAGATTTGGTTCAAAATAATTTCCCTAAAGAGTTTTTAGCATGATCTATCAGCATAGAAAATTGCAAGTGTCTAAGTTTTAGGGTTTAGAAATGCCAAGGGGACCAACTTATAAATTTGGAGGAGGCCGATTACTCGAAAAAGTTGACTTTATAAAAAAGTTATGTATGAAACCTTTAAAATACCTATTCAACGATACCTCACACGATGGGGTAGAAAGAAAAATATTTTTTCATCCCCACTTCACATGATGGAGAGCCACCCCTAGAATATAAAATGATTATTATTTTATGATTCCAAATCCGAGATATATACACAATCTATGATTATACCAAATTTCATCCATTTATATTCATAATTACCGACGATAGAAGCGTGGACACACAGATAGACAGAAACTAAAAGGATTCCTCAAGTTTTTCATCCCCACTTCACATGTATGGATGGCCACCCCTAGAATATAAAATTATTATTATTTTATGATTCCAAATCCGAGATCTATACACAATCTATGATTAAACCAAATTTCATCCATTTATATTCATAATTACCGACGCTAGAAGCGTGGACAGACAGATAGACAGAAACTAAAAGGGTTCCTCAAGTATTACGGAACCCTAAAAACGTACGGGCATGTTTTATGCAAAAAACTCAAAAATGCGTAACAAAGAGCCATTTTAAAAAACGCAGCCATAGAATTGGAAAACTGAATTCAACCGTCCGTACCAGTATTTATTTCTAACTATAAATATTTGAAAGGTGGAAACTAAAATTGGCTTATTCGGCAAAACGAGGATTAGGGTTCTGTTGACTCGATGCTTTTGTTTATAAGATCAAGAGCACTTTTTTTTTGTTTTTAACGGTAACCCTTAGGTTGGACTTCGTTAACGAAACGAATTCGTTAAGGTTATTTTATTGTTTTCTTTTATTTCAAGCCTCGTCCCTCGGTCGTCTCGTTCAGCTTCATGACGTCAATTTTTTCCATGTTTGTGTCTATCTTCGCTTACTATGAGATTTTAAACTCTAAAATACCTTCGCGCTTAAATCGCAAGCTATAGCGACAAAAGAAAATATACTAATATTAGGACCATAAATATTAAAAAATCTATATTTCGAACATTTTCAATATTAAATTTTGCAGGCTACATCCCACTCTATATAACTCATAAAAGCGTGGAAACATATTGCATTTCGAATAAATAAACATACAAATCAAATTTTCTCACTCCAAAAAACCAGCGACAATAGAATAAAAAACTGCATGCGAATGTTTGGTACGTTTAACTTCAAACAAAACAATAAAATATGTAAGGTACATGGAAACACGGGTATTTTGTGCCGTGTTCGAATGGGTATATTTTGTGCCGGTGTACCCGAAGGTCAATTTATTGGAAACCGAAGGGGTCACGGTTCGCATGCATATCGATGCTCGTATAGGAAGCTAGCGCTACTGTTGAAATTCTATGAAACATTATGACCTGTTTCTCATATTATGCTCCCGTTTTATAAGCCTGTATTATCTTTGAAAGTCTTCTTCATATTACATTGAAGACAATTTTGTGTTACAGTTTGATCTATCCTTCTTTGTGATTTCTACTTTCTTATTCTTTTATATTTGTAATATTATGTCATGGGATCATCCCAACTTACCTCTCCGGTAGTTGTGGTATAGTATACGGGTATGCGGCCCCGGCTTCCCTAGCTATTACTGTCCTATCCCTTGCCCTCCTGGGCGGTAATATCCTACATTTCCTATTTCCCACTCTAACTTACCAATCTTCCTTTCCAAAACACCTATCCTTCCCTTTCCCTATTCCTACCCTCTCCACCAATCCGTGGAAACGCAATGGATAATCATAAAATAATTTAATTATCCAAAATGGCGGCGATGTGGTTCACCATCCATCACATCTCGTTTCTCGCGGAGGTGAAAAGCGGACCATGGAGAGCCGCTTCGCTACGTTGAATGTAAGAGGAGGAATGGATGGTAAGAATGAAAGTGAACGAAGCGAAACGAGTATGTAAGAATCGTAGCAAGTGGCAAAAAGTGGCCTCTGCCTACCCCTTTACGGGAAAAAGGCGTGATTATATGTATGTATGAATGTATGTTGTAACATTGCATCTTTCGCAGATTTTCTTATATTCGTATGACTTTTTGAGCCACATTTGTGTCCATATATCATCGGAGGTGTAACGGCTGTTTTATTTTGATTTTGATGGGCAGTTTTGTTTCACTATCCCAAGGGATCTCTCCATCTCTGTCACGTAGCGGTATGCTTTTGTCCACCTCAATATCTCAATATTTTTGCCCGCATGTATTCTCGCTATCATTTATATGACAATATCTATGGACGCAATCTGGTCCCGTGTTAAGTTCTTGAAGAACTCGTGTTACGTGTACCAGTCTCCAGATAACGGAAATATATTTAATACTTTTCATACTCTACATAATATATTTAAGATTTTTATTATGTTACACACGTCTTATTTAATACACATCTATGACCCAGGAACACAGAAAAACTTTTTGTTCCTTCGGCGGGATTCGAACCCGCGACCTCCGGCTTCATCCCACCGTAGCCACAGAGGTCGTCAAAAATAATTTATATGATATTTAGGTTTTTGTACGTCAGAATTGTATAAATATATTTTTTTTGTAATCATTGTATATGTAACAGCCTCTGTAGTCTAGTGGTTCGAGCATTGGCTCTCGACTCGGAGGTCGTGGGTTCGATTCCCGTATTGAAACAACAAAAAAATGTTGTTTCCAAGTTTGGTTAGGACAATGCATGCTGATCACCTAATTGTCTGACAAGAAAGATGATCCAGGCGTCGGATGGGCATGTAATAAGTCGCACCTGCGCCTGATCTCTCGTCAGTCGTGTCGGTCATCCGTCCTACTGGATTATGAGAGTAAAGGAAGAGAGAGTGCTCTTGTGTACTGCGCACACACTTGGGCACTATAAAATTACTCCTGCGTAACAGGTAACAGGTTTCAGTGAAACCGGCCACCGTCACCGAAATCGGTGTGGGGAGTTAGAGTTAGTTGTAACTACATAATTACTTACTTAGTGAACCATATAGAGAAGATAAAAATAAAATTGAAAAGTTAATATTTATTTACAAACCTCAATATAAAAAAATATAAATAGGGAACCAGCAGCAACGTCATAAAATGTCACGTTTAGTTAAAAGAGGAAAAAGTAATTACAGGTGCCAAGGTATCAAAATTCACAAAACGAAAAGTACTTTTTCCCAAGTCTATGATAAAGCTAACAATAGTAAGGTAGCCAAAAGCGTGCAATGTAAATTCAACTTAAAAGACTTGTAATAAGGTTTATTTAAATTTCTGCCCAGGAGCCACTGGACACACTGAAAATAATTAATTCCTACCATATCCATTATCGCTGAGTGCTCTGTTGGGAAGCCATTTTGGGCTAAAAATTATTTTAGTCTTAATTAATAAAGTATCAGTGGTGGCTTTAATAATATTTGCATTGAGAATAACTGAAAGTTATGGGTCAGTTTTTGGTTGTAATTATACATAACTAGTGGCCGCTCGGCGTTTGAAATTGAAAATTAATTTATAATGTATGTTTTACTCGATATTTCTGTAGTGATTTTAAATTAATGTGTGTCAAATCTCCAACCTTTTTATGCACTATTTTATGCCGTTTCATGTTCGCAAGAGAACTAACCATGCAACTAATATTATAAACGTGAAAGTTTGTGAGGATGAATAGATGTATGGATGGATGCTTGTTACTTATTCACGCAAAAACTACTTGACAGATTTTGATGAAATTTGATATGGTAGTAGTTTGTGCTCTGGATTAAGAAAAATCTACATCTTATCCCGAAAAGATAAATCCCACCAAAATCATTTTCATGTTAGGTAATGCCAAGGCGATACCATATGAATCGCACTGTCAAAAAGCTATTAGACCTCATCTAAAACCAAGCTTCTGACTCTACCAAACTTTTAACTCCACACGCCTTAATCCTTTATGCCTTGCTTCACAAACTCTATACTCTAGTCAAAATATGTGGCCTGTCCATTTCGCTTAATTAGGCATAAGATAAAAAATTTACGGACTATTTTTCTGTTATGCTAATCTTGTAGGAACGAAATGGTCAAGCCACATAATTTGACTTAGGTGTAGAGTTTGTGAAGTTAGGCTTGTATAGTTTTAAGGCGTTAGTTATTTTCGTCTATCTCCATTACCTGATATTTACGAGCATATCTGCTCGTAAAGATCAGGACTGTTACCATTTTTAAAGTACATCAATAGTGTTTTAAAATGAGATTTATAAGCCATTTATATAAATCATGAACTAAATAAAATTAAAATAGTTCCATGTTTATCAGTAGATATACAAGTTGGTTCAACTCATCATCTATTCATTTATTAAATGTTAGTTAAAAGTTGAGGAATTCACGTGCAAGTGGCTCAAACCGACTGCTCAAACAAAGAACTGATCGCGATAACTCGAACACTAGACGTGGTTCTGCGGAGCGTGTTATACAAGAATGAAAAAGAAATTATGTATTTTAATAACAATAGATCTAAATAAATGGATGACATATTTGTAGCGATATAAATTGATTGAACGATATTTAGATAGTTTAGACCTATTTGCCATTTTAACCTAATTATCAGTTCGGGCTAAGAAGCTATGTAGTATAATATGAGGAAAATAAAGTGAAACATGTTTTTACGATGAATTACAAAAACAATTTTTGTTTAAAGCGCGATCTTCATTATGTAACGATCATAACTGACGACCTCTATGGCTTAGTGATTAGCGCGTTGGCGCTCAAGCCAGTTCGAATACCGCCAGGGAACAAAAAGATTTTCTGTTCCTGGGTCATGAATGGGTATTAAATATGTGTTATTATGATAAAAGCCTTAAATTTATATGTATAGTTTAAAAGAATTAAATATGTTTCTGTTGTCTGGTACCCGTAACACATGTTCTTTGAGAACTTACCACGGGACCAGATTGACGTGGTGTCAAAGCGTCCATAGATATTTATAATTATTGTTACTAGAATAATTTATACATTAACTAACATTTCATTTGATTTAATTAAAGTGTACGTGCGACACAGAATCAAGGAAATTTCCGGTTGACTATATTTTTACCTACTATAACAATAAAGCAAAAAGATGTCCTTACCTGTTTGTATCCATGAAGATATTGACCCAAAAAAAATTAAGAGAAGGACAAATAAAATCATTTAATAACCTCATAAAAATGCAAACATTTGCATAACACCATCCATTCGTCTGGCCACCCTCATATAGCTTAATTGCTTGAGGCTAAATCTTCACATGTTACACAGTTTTAGTCAATACAACCTCTGTTTTAATCGGAAAGTAGTTTCGTTTTATATCTATACATTTGTGGAGCTGGTAATATAAAAGCCTCTAACAGAAAGATGGCAATCTTTAAATTGAATTTTCTCTCTCGAAATGGCATCAAGATTTTTGATATTAGGTTTTATACAGTGAATATTAAAAACAGAACATTGGAACTGAATTGAAACAAAGCATCTTATTTTTTACTGAATAAAATGAATGAAATATTAGAGCAGATGTGAATTAATTCAGTGGAAGTAAAACTGCTGAATATGTGAGTGTTTTGATATTGTTTGAATCGTTTACAAATAATTAGTGAATTATGATTGATTTATAGAAACTGACCAAGAAGTTTACTTTTTAATTTTGTACTGTAAACTGTAGAATAAAAATTGTATTGCTATTTTTAATATTCAAAACGAGCCTCGAACAGCGGAATAATTTGTGTGCAATGGCCAAAAGATAACACAAGTCATTACACTGACCTTTTTGTAAATTATTTAGCTAAGCTAAGAAAAAAATTTATATATAAATATAAAATTAAGTAATATAAATATAATAAATAAAAGAAATATAAATATTATGTTAACAAAATATATAAAATTTTTCTTTATTTTACATTAAAAATTCTTTATTATTTAACAGTTACTTTTCCCACTTTCAAAAACCATTCCGCAGTAAGTAGAAAGCTGATGCAAAAAGTAATGTAACAGATGAAACCAAGCCATGTCCACTGTTCATGTATCCAAATCGTCTTGCCTGATGTATCATTTCCAACAACGAGTCCATAGTTTCCTGGTTGTTGGGGAGAATCTGATCTTCTGGCAGAAGGAAGCCGTACCGGCCTTTATCGCGAAGCTCGTAGCAGTAGACAAGAGGGACATTTAGGTGTCCTTTCACCCAATCAACGCTGCCTCCTGTTGCTTGGTCTGTTCAAAATATGTACATTGCAATGATTACTTTATATTCTTAATATCTAATTAGATTCATTTTTATTTTAAGTACTAGACGTTGTCCGCGACTTCGTGCGCGCAAAGGCTAATTTCGCAGAAACCGTACATTTTCCGCGATAAAAAGTAGCCTATATCCTTCCCCGTGGTCTACTCTACATATGTGCCAAACAAACAAACAAACTTTTCCTCTTTATCATATTAAGTATAGATAATTATTATAAAATGTATTAACCGATAAAACATTGTTCAATATTTTAGGTTGTTTTAGTTTATTTTGTTCATTTCAAGTTGGCATTCCCATAATATATTGGAGAACGTGACAGGTCACGTGACTACTAAAAGACCTATAATACTTAGTCACCAGCATTAGGTGCTTAAGTAAGTAGTCGCTTCTTGGTAGGTTACCGTCTGATTTAGACTATGAGATGCACCTAGACTAATAATAATAACTAACTCCCTACACCGACCTCGGTGATGTTGGCCGGTTTCATTGAAAGCAGGCCAGTTACGCAGGAGTAATTTTATAGTGCCCAAGTGTATGCGCAGTACACAAGAGCACTCTCTCTTCCTGTACTCTCGTAATCCAGTGGGACGGATAAGCGATACGACTGACGAGAGATGAGGCGCAGGTCCGACTTTTTACATGCCCATCCGACGCATGGATCATCTTTCTTGTCAGGCAATCAGGTGATCAGTCTGCATTGTCCCAACCAAACTTGGAAACAACATTTTTGTTGTTCCAATGCGGGAATCGAACCCACGAGCTCCGAGTCGAGAGCCAATGCTCTAACCACTAGACCACGGAGGCTGTTGAGAACAAATACTATTCAGCTACTTACAAATAGCTTCGGCAATATTTCCAGTGACATACTGAGTACCATATCTCACAGAAAGGGCACCCATGGCACGCCGCCCGATGTTTAACTAAAATCACAATATCATAATCATTTATCTAATTGTTAAAGCTTAAGTTGCTTTGATTCTTTATTAATTTTAAATATTTTCCAAACACAAAACCTGTGTTCAACCTGCATCACCCTTGAATTTATTATACTATAATAATAGCTATGAAGGTCAGGTAAATTGATGTTACTAGCCAAAACTAAAGTTTGACCTTAGACTTTGCTCATCATTCTGTAATCTGAGGGCACGGTAGAGTCCCCGCCAAGACGAGCCAAGCGAATTGCAAGGGCACTACCTAACCACCTTTTCTCGAAATGCTTCGTTGATTTTTTTATTTATATACTCCTTATAAATAATAACAATTAATATTGTCTTAAGAAACTTACAAAAAGAAGTAAAATCCCACAAAAATAGATTTCCGATGTCAAAAACCATTTTTATGTAAAATTATCCCAAAACAAGACCAAATGACTCGCACTGTCAGCTCTAGATAAGAGCTAAGCCAGTTCTGACTTTGATGTAGAGTTTTTGAAGAAGAAGAAGAGTTTTGACCTTGTAAAAATAGTTGGGTGCGTAAAGTTAGAAGTTGGCTCTAGATGAGAATTGATATAACTTTTTGTCATTGCGAGTCATTTTATCTCATCTTGGTATCATTTTAAATGAAAATGTTTCTGTGGGATTGTGCATTACTCATTTAAACATTTCAACATACCGCATCATGATAGTTCCCATATGGTTGAGTTGAGTTTCCAAATGGTATTAGAAGGAGCTCACTAAAGGAATGGAATGACAAGTACAGATCAATTTTGTCACCAATCGAAACTATGAATTCAGATAAAGATCTGGTTTCAGGTTCAGAAAAGGGTCCAGGACCAGCGTATGTGTCAGTAGATGGATTGGTGCTGGCACCAGCAACTGAAACAAACGTTGAAGGAATAATAATACTTTTCACTAAAGAAATATTGTACCTAATGTAATAAAAAACAATATTATAATTGTGCTCACTGCCTGGATCATTTTTGTTTTTCAATCGCTTGTTGTTCTTTTTCAAACACATTGTTTTTCAATCGCTTGAAGTTCATAATTTTCAATATGAGGTAAAATAATTGTAACTTATATCATTATTTAATAAGTCGCATGTATCTAAATAAGAAAAGGTTATTCCTGACTAAGTAAAATGTATCTTACCTAGCCAGTTGTTATTCCAATTTCTATTCAAGTCGACACCGAAGTTATTGCCGATTGGCCTTCTGTTTTTACGCCACATTCGAAACTATAACAAATAGTTTTAATTACAAATTCTGTAAATAAACTCGAGGATACAAATGTTTGTTTTACTGAAATATGCATTTATCATGAGTTAACAAATGAAATGATGGTAAGCAGCTAACATTTATAAATTGCTACTTAATTTACTTTAAAAACTTAATTATCTCAATCACAATTTGTTAATGAACTTTAATTGTTATGTGTGGTCGTATTGTTTTCATATTATAGTATTTTCTTACAAATACGCACCTGCTCATGTGTCCAAATATATCCGTCGGGGTTGGTCACAGGAAACACGTACCAATCAAAATCGTTCGCTGCAGCCTTTGTCTCTGAATAGGAACTGGTCAATAGTTCGTTGATTATATAGCACGTCGCTGACGGAGAGATCCATTCTCTTGAATGTATTCCACCTTCGATAAATATAGACCTTCTGCCTGATCCATGAGATATTTTGATTCCTTTAATTTCTCTTCCTTCATAAGAATGACCTCCGATTATGATAGATGCTATGCTGGGATAGGTTCTAGCTATATCGTCAAGCCAAGCGTAAATGTGGTCTAAAGTGTAATATACATTCCACTGCATTGATACACTACTTCTGGTATATGTACCGACCTTTTCTTTATCGATTGCTCTGAAATGTGTTGTAATATTTTTATTTGATATTTTACATAAAACTTAATATTCAGCAATACGTCTTAGGTACATAATTTGTAAAACAAATAGGTATCTTTCTGAAATACTTACTCTTGAATATTTTCCATGGAAATTGAGAATCTTATTTTATTCTCATTTAGAATATTTTCAAATGCATTTCTGTCCTGAGGACTTGACATTACCGAAACAAAATCCGCTGATGGCACGGGGTCGGTCCAAAAATCGTATTTAGTCTCATCATTCTGTATATCTTGTAGAATTTTCATTTGCTGATCATTTTCTGGCGTGATTCTGTACAACGTGTAATTATCAAATCTGAACTTTTCACTTGCAACTAAGGTAAAAACTACAGGTAGAAAAAGTATTTTGGTTAACATTTTGTTGGTGTTCACGAACGCTTTGTGCGTTGCGAAGTGTCTTTAAGTTAAATTAATTGTGTTCAATTTGTTGATATGGATAATAAAATTAAAAAACTCAATACCTTTATCAATCGTTATATCTAATGTAAACTATAGGTCATAAACTTATCAGCTTATCGAATTAAGTAGTGTAGATAGTAAATAGGTAAATTTAAGGACATCTTACATCCTTAATTGGGAATTGTCTCTTTGATTTGTATATTTGATATTATGTATATTAATCTACTAAATTCATAATCTTAATCGTCAATTGTCATACAACGTACACTTTTCATACTTTTTTTATTTTCAAACAAACTATTTATTTAATTTTTATATTTGATTTCCTAATCATTTTATAATCTAAATTAATAAATGAATCTCCAAATGGGTTGCTTTGCACGAAACCACGAATTTGGCTTTTCTTGTCACATTTTCATTAAAGAATAAGCAATATCCTAAAGGAGCGGTTGTAAAGGTTAAAAAAATTGCGAGGGAAATCAAGTAAATTAATCGTATTTCAGTGTAACAAATATATTAATAACTTTGAACACAAAAAAGTATGTCGGAAGAGCTAGTAAAATTAAATGCTTCACGTACTTAAAATAATTTGAAATATTTTGTGTATCTATACTATTATAATTAAGAGGAAAACTTTGTTTGTTTGTTTGCATTGAATAAGCTTTCGGAGCTGGACCGATTTTGATGAAATTTGGCACAGATGGAGGGTGGACCACGGGGAATGACATAGGCTACTTTTTATCGCGGAAAAAATATACGGCTTACAAACGGTTTAAAAAATTTACTTTTCCGCGCACGAATTCGCGGGCAACATCTAGTAATAAATAAATTCCAACGACACAGACAACGTAAAGATAACAGTTATCAGTCGTTTCGCGTACTTTGTAGGAAAAATATGTTAAGGTTTAGTTACACAATTTTGAAAATCAAAAACGGATTTATTTGCAATATTTTTTTCATTTTATATTCAACTGGAAGTACCTGTTACGTACCTACGTTACAAGTAAATATGTATACAACATACAGTAAATATGTATACAACATACAGTTTAATGTAACACAAATTATAACTCGCCTGAAATACAGGTCAACCTAGTTCAGGCAGATACATGTTATATTAAGTTAGATCATAAGAAAGTTTTTAGGTACTTTATGTTAAACATTGTATAATGCACAATTATTTATCTGTATAAATATTTTAATTTTAGATTTTTTTGATATTATAACGAAAATAATTTAGAGTATAATAATTAATATTAATACCTACATACCACCTTATTTTCCCTTAATAAACTATGTTGCCGCATCTGAAGAAGCTGTTATCCAGGAGGACAGGAGCCCCACAATATCAGCAAGAATCTTTTGATCTAATGGACGACCTATAGAGATTAGATCTCAAGGACTAGATTTGCTTTGTAAAGAGATGTGATATATCTCGGGCAAATTCATCGCTTTTACTACAAAAAGACTTGAACTCTGAAGATTTCATTACCCGCATACAATTTTGATATTAGGTTTATAATAACCTTTGTTAGTTTTAAATATCATACTTATATTATGATAATACTTAAAAGTATAGAGTGTTTTCCGACAAAAAAAAATCTGCTATAATTAAAAGAGATAACTAAATAACATAATAATAACTCCCCACATCGATTTCGGTGACGGTGGCCGGTTTCATTGAAACCAGGCCAGTTACGCAGGGGTAATTTTATAGTGCCGAAGTGAGTGCGCAGTACACAAGAGCACTCTCTCTTCGTTTACTCTCATAATCCAGTGGGATGGATAACCGACACGACTGACGACAGATCAGGCGCAGGTCCGACTTTTTACAAGCCCATCCGACGCATGGATCATCTTTCTTGTCAGACAATCAGGTGATCAGCCTGCATTGTCGTTACCAAACTTGGAACCAGCATTTTTTTTTTGTTGTTTCAATGCGGGAATCGATCCCAAAACCTCGAAATCAAGAGCCAATGCTCTAACCACGGAGGTTGTTATTAAATAATATAAATGCAGTTATTAATCGGTAAATCTGTACTAATAACAAAGTCCATTTCAAAATAGATATTATATTCGGTTGAATCAATACGGTATCTCTATTAATACAATCAGATTATTCTGGAGGGCCTAATAGACTAGAAACGGTAGAATCCATTAGACAAGCAACGATAATTGTGGTGGACGCTCAGCTGGTTATCCATTTTGATAATTCTAATCTGGTTATGGATAATGGATTACACGTTCGACTAATCAAGCGAAATTTTGATCATCGTAGTAATAAGTATTATACACATTCTTCAGGATTATAATAAACTCGCAGTTTTAGGTAGAAGTAATTGATATTATAAATAATTAAAAATATATTATCATAGCAATATTCTGAGTGGGTATGGAAATAATAGAAGCTGAAGTAATTATAATCCCAAACAATATAAAAAGAGAAATAATGAATATGCAGCATTTTGTTCTAGAAACACATCGAAAAAACCACGAACTTTTTAAAACCAAAAAACGAATGCTATCACTTATTGAAACCTGATATAAGAGACTTGTTTTGGATCAATTGTGTTATATATTTTGCTCCATTTATCAATCTCCAAACATTCGAATAGCTTATCTGGTGTCAATATGTTACTCGTGAATAAAATCTGCTTTTTAGGGTTCCGTAAAACTTAAGGAACCCTTATAGTTTCGCTCTGTCCGTCTGTCTGTCTGTCTGTCTGTCTGTCTGTCTGTCTGTCTGTCTGTCTGTCTGTCCGCGCCTCTAGCTCCTGTAATTATGAATATAAATTGATGGAATTTGGTGCAGTTATAGATTGTGTATAGATCACGGTTTCGGGATTATAAAAAAATAATAATTTTATATTTTAGGAGTGGCTCTCCATACATGTGAAGTGGGGATGAAAAATATTTTTTCACTCTACCCCATCGTGTGGGGTATCGTAGAATAGGTCTTTTAAAATAAAGGCAAGGTTTCATACGTTACTTTTTTATAAAGTTGACCATTTTCGAGTAATCGGCCTCCAAAGTAGTTGGTAAGTTGGTCCCCCCCCTAGCATTTTTAAACTATAGGAGATAGAAACTTGCAAATTTCCACGCTGATAGATCATGCTAAAAACTCTTTAGGAAAACTATTTTGAACCAAATCGGACAGTAACTTTTGGAGTAATTTAAAAAAAAGCATATTACGCGTTTATAGTTACGGAACCCTCCTTGGACATGTCCTGACATGCTCTTGGTTAGGTTATTAATAATTGTGGCTTACCAATTGCGATTACAGAGTGCAAATGTCCTGATGTTAAGCCAGCAGAAAACTTCAATTTAGAAAAGGTAATTAAGTTTTAAAGTTATTTTATTTTTATAATTTAGATAATTATTAGTAATTACGAATAAGTTATTAAACTTATGACCCTCAAAATAAATACTTCTGTTTTTTTGTTAACTAACTTAATAACCTAAATAACTGATGTTTAACAAAACTGAATATATTTTAATAATCTAACTACATCAAAGGTATTTTAAAATCTCATATTCGTGGGAAGAATGAATGATAATTAAATTTTTTTATGAATGAATGATAATTTAAAAAAAAAATGTATTAACATATTATTATAAGCAAATAATATTATAAGCTACTTTTATTTTTCCTGTTTAGTATTATTGCTATTTATTAATCATGATGTTTAGTTATTTATCTATACTAATATAATAAAGAGGAAAAGTTTGTTTGTTTGTTTGCATCGAATATTCTCTCCGAAATTACTGGACCGGAAATTTGGCACAGATGTAGAGTATAGAGATAGAGTAGACCGCGGGGAAGAACATAGCCTACTTTTTACTGCAGCAAAATGTACGATTTCTGCGTAATTAACTTTTGCGCGCATGAGGTCGCGGGCAATATCTACTAAATTATAAAGTTACATAGTACATACATACGGAGCCGAAACGTGGACACTCACCGTAGGCTTGGTTCATAAGTTTAAGGTTGCTCAGCGTGCGATGGAAAGAGCAATGTTAAGGGTATCTCTGGTGGATAAAATACGTAACGACGTTATTCGCCAGAGAACTAAAGTCACCAACATTGCTCAACGAATTAGCACGCTGAAGTGGAAGTGGGCCGGCCATGTCTGCAGACGGACAGACAATCGATGGAGCAGACAAGTATTAGAGTGGAGACCACGCTTAGGCAAACGTAGTGTAGGACGTCCTGCGGCACGATGGACCGACGATTTGAAGAAGGTGGCTGGCAGCGGATGCATGAGGGCTGCCCAAGATCGGGATGGTTGGCGCTCATTGGGGGAGGCCTACGTTCAGCAGTGGACGGCGATAGGCTGATGATGATGATGATGATGATAGTACATACATACATGCATATAATCACGCCTCTTTCCCATATGGGTAGGCAGATACCGCCTCTTTCCCGTAGGGGTAGGCAGTGTCCACTTCTTTCCACTTGCTACGATCCTTATATACTTGTTTCGCTTCGTTCACTTTCATTCTTACCAACTATTCCTCCTCTTACATTCAACGTAGCGAAGCGACTCTCCATGGGCCATAAATTATAAAGTTAATTATTATAAAAATAAAAGATTGGGTAAACGCTAAGGGCCTGATTCACAATCTACTATGACGTGTTCAATAGCTTTTCTAGCATGTTATACTCTGTCGGTCGATATGAAGAAGCCACAAAACTTCCGAATATGCTATCCAACACTTATGAGAAGATAGTGAAACAGGTCTATAATATTATCATACAATACACGTTTTGTTTATAATTTGTATACGTAGGTTGTCTGGAAGAACTTTTTTTACAATAGAGGAACTATAGGTACGTAAGTGATTTTTGTTGTGAATGTGTGTGCAAATAAAAGAGTTTTTATCTATTTATCTATCTACGTAGAAATCAGCTGTGACATTCTCAAAATATAATCATTTTATGGTTATGTGCTATTCGCTATATAGCTAATATTTTTTCTTTTAGTTTGCAAAAGGTACCTGGTATGATGTTGCCATATCACAAAACAATCTAACAAATGGGGAAATTTTTGCATCTTTATCGTACACGAAAAATGGCGATAAGATCACATTTGAAACTGCTGAGATTCCTAGGGATGATATTAACTACGTCGAAGGCTCCTGCAAAGTGCTATCATTTGGCAAATTCCTTTACACTTACATAGTTGGTGGTGAGTATGTAGCACAGAAATAATATAATATTAAAAACGTATATTTCCGTACTAAAGTACAATTTAATATTATTCCTATCCCCTAACAATATTATGTAAAATGTAACCCTATTGTTTCTATAGTTTTTAGTAAATAAAATGAAATAAATAATTTAATATAATAAAAAATTATAATAAAAAATTCATAAAAATCACATGAGGAAAAAATACCTAAACTACACTAAAATTTTAAAACAATGTATAAATACAGCACAAAAGAAATATAATAGTCAGTACATAAATAGATCAAAAAATAAATGCAAGGCAACATGGGCAATAATTAATAGAAATTTTGACAGTAAAGTTAATAAAAGAAACATTGAATTAATAAAACATAAAAATACGTTATATACAAAAACTTTGGACATTGTGGAATTATTTAATAACTATTACATTGACATTAAAAATCGAATAAAAGAAAATAATGATAATTTAAATAATGTAAACTATAAACATCCTAAATATAATAATGACGTTCCTAAAAATGACCAACTTAACACAATATATCTATCTCCACTAGTACCTAATGACATTTACAAAATAATAAATTCCCTAAATAATACTCAAGCAAGCGGATATGATGACATTAATACAAAAAGTTTAAAACTGTCTGCAAGATATATAAGTGCACCAATATCTCACATTATAAACCTGTCCTTTGAACAAGGATATTTCCCAAGTCAAATGAAACAGTCAATTGTAAAACCGATTTATAAAAAAGGAGATATAACAGACATGTCAAACTATCGACCCATTACGCTGATACCTGTGATTTCTAAAATCTTTGAGAGGGCTATGCATATTAAATTAGCATCGTATTTAAATCATAATAATATATTAAGTAAACAACAATTCGGTTTTACCAAAGGTAGTTCAACAGCCCTGGCGTGCTTTTCCCTTGTGAAGCAAGTAACAGAAGCACTTAACAAAAATGAAAATATAGCAGCCGTCTTCCTAGATATGAGCAAAGCCTTTGATCTTGTCAACCATGATCTACTCTTAAAAAAATTACAGGATTACGGAATTAGGGGCAACGCGTTTAACTGGTTTCAGTCATATCTGGAAAATAGGTCACAATGTACAGAAGTCACGAATGTCGTCAAACATTACGCAATCAGACATCGATCTAGTTATAAAATTATTAAAAATGGCGTCCCTCAAGGCAGTATTCTAGGTCCAACACTTTTCCTTCTGTACATAAATGATTTGCCAGATGCCACTAAACACGACTGCTATATGTTTGCTGACGATACAACCTTGTTAATTAAATCTAATAAAAATAAAATTGACGCTGAAATACAATTTGAAGTTGACAATATTACAAAATGGCTTAATCTAAATTATTTACATATAAATATTAATAAAACTAATATAATTAAATTTGACAATTTGACTAATACTGATGACATAAACTTAATTAACGATAAAAACACAATTAAAAGCGTGACCTCAGCATCGTTCTTGGGTATTATACTGGACAAAAAGTTAAAATGGAAAGACCATATCACAAAAGTATGTAGTAAATTAAACAGTTACGTCTTTGCCCTAAGGAGAATAAGAAATACTGTATCACAAGATGCAGCTCTTACAGCATACCACGGATATGTATCGTCTATCCTTAGATACGGACTTGTTCTATGGGGGAACTCACCAGATATAAACAATGCTTTTCTCACACAAAAAAAATGTATACGGGCGTTAGCAAATGCGGAATACCTAGCTCCCTGTAAGCCGCTATTTAAGAAATTTCACATCCTTCCATTAGCGTGTCAATATATATTTGAGACATGTATATTTGTGAAAAAACATAGCCATCTGTTTGAGACCCATATGACTACAACTAGGTATGCAAGTAGGGATAGCAAAAAGCTTTGTGTGCCTCGTCAGAAAAAACAAGTATACAGCGATAACAGCTATTGTATGTCAATAAAAATTTTCAACATGTTGCCAAAAGACATTAGAGATATTTCTGTATTATTTAAGTTTAAAAGAATACTATTAAATTGGTTGCTGGACAAATGCTTTTATACTAATAAGGAATATTTTGAATATTTAAATAATGCAAAAAAATTTGACATTAAATAATTATAAATTATAAAAAAAAATTATAAAAAATGTATATGTAGTAGGTTTAATATATTGAATAATTGAATTGTATTGACAGTTGACATTACTATAATAATTGTGCTTTATTGTTTTATAATTATTATTTATCTTGATGTGACCTTTATATGCCTATTATTATCAATATTACTCTGAATTCTTATATGTAACCTTTAAATGATATAAATAATTTATGTATAATTTGAAAGACATTAATCTATAATTATTATATAATATTTCCACACCTCTAAAGAGGTAGAAATTGTGAAACTAATTAGACTTAAGAACACTGTACACCAATTTCTCGGAAATAAACGATATTATTATTATTATTATTATTAAAAAATATATTTTTTTTCCAAACTATTGACAATCTCTGTGGCTCACTGATTGAGTGCGTCAGTGCTTAAGCCAGCGGTCGAGGGTTCAAATCCCACCAAAGGAACAAAATAATATACATTCCTGGGCCATGGATGTGTATTAAATGTGTGTATATTTCCGTTGTCTGGTACCCAAGTAACTTATAAATGGAAAGTGTGTGTTTGTTCGTCTTTCACGCCAAAACTTCTGAACCGATTTAAATGAAATTTAGTACACAGATATTTTAGAGCCTAAAAAAGGACACAATATGCTACTTTTTATCGCGGGGAAATGTACGGCTCCCGTGGGATACTTTATTTACAGTTTCACGTAAAAACTACTAAACTGATTATCACGAAATTTGGCACAGATAGATATAAAGTAGACCAGGAAAGGACATAGCTACTTATTATCGCGGGGAAATGTACGGCTCCCGTGGGATTCTTTACACGTAAAAACTTCTAAACCGATTATCATGTAATTTGGCACATAATAATATATAAAGTAGACCACAGGAAAGGACAGGCTACTTTTTATTGCGGGGAAATATACGGTTCCCGTGGGACACTTTAGTTACAGTTTCACGTAAAAACTACTAACCGATTATTATGAAATTTGGCACAGATATAAAGTAGACCATGGGGAAGGACATAGGCTACTTTTTATCGCGGGACATATACGGTTCTCGTGGGTTACTTTACTTACGCGGGAGGAGCCGCGGGCATCAGCTAGTTATTGCTTATTATTATAGTAAATTATTATTGGTTTCTACAGTTCAGTATGTTATGATATGAATGAAGTTATTATTTGCCTACTAATAAAATATTAGAACTAATATATTAAATAATTTTAGAACCAAAGGAGCATGTGAACACCGTTGTGACGGTTGCAGCTATTGATGATGACTTCCTATCTCTATATGGCTGCAAGAATGACGACGAAAATCAAGGTAACTTCTTGATTTTTGGCAGTTAAAGACATAAACGTACTTATAACTCTCCTAACCATAACAATAAAACTAAATTTAAGACGAGGTATAACATGTGATAAGGAATTTTCCTACAATCTTTTTTTAAGTCGGTTAAATGTACCATCAAAAATAGTCTTTCAGACACGCAATTTTCTTGCAAAACATTACTTTATCGTTTTGAGAATTAACATCAATATGATTCACATTGTGCCCTGGGATTGATCTTCCACTATTTGCACAATATGGGATTGATATATTATGTAATCAATTAATCAACTATTAGGTATCTTGTTATTACATATTATATTATTATATTATTTTTTTATATTATTATTATTATTATAGTATTCCCGTTTTCTGTTTTTTAGTATTCCGTACCCAAAGGGTAAAAACGGCACCCTATTACTGAGACTTTACTCTCTGTCTGTCTGTCCGTCCGTCTGTCCGTCTGTCCATCCATCTGTCAGCCGGTTTTATTTTGTGTGATTTTCAGTTTCTTGCATTTCGTTTTCTCTTCGTGTATTTGTGTCACTATTACAACTCACGCAAGTTACAAAATATCAATTGCAAACTTTTTTTTTTCAGAAATTGTATGGATTGCATCAAGAGTAGAGAAACCAGAAGGAGCTGTGAAGGTGAAAATTCAGAACTACTTGGACAACTACATAAGCCCAGTCACCAAACAACACGTTTCCTGGATGACCAAACTTTGATTCTTACATTACTGGATTCTAAATGATTCCTGTATTAAATTTTTTCAAAAGTGTTTTTTTTTTTGTAACTACGTAACGCGGAAACACTTCTTTTTGGGGATCAAAAATATCCTATGTCCTTTCCCGGGACCCAAAGTATGTCTATACCAAATTTCATAAAAATCGGTTCAGCAGTTTAAGTGTGAACATCTGTAACAGACAGACAGACCGACAGACTAATAGACAGACACACTATCGCATTTAAAATATTAGTATAGATATCTTTGGAAGATTCCATATACATATTAGTCATTACATGGCTATAAAAGATGTATTTCAGTTAACTTTTATCTCGGTAATTATAGACGTTGTTATTTTTAGAGTATCAGTTATCTGCCTTATTACTTATAACATAATATCATATTATAATTATGTCTTATGACTTTGAGTGTTCGTCTTACTGTTAGTCTGATTCACAAGATCGATTTCAGTGAATTTCTGTCCAAGGGCACTGAAAATTATGATCCAGGGCTCATTCGATTCGGAATGACCTCTAGAAACTTTTTGAAAATTTCAAGAGGAGCTCGAAAAAATTTCAAATTTAGTAAAAAAAAAGGGCCATACCCCCTTTGAAAATATCTCGAAAACTATTGAAGATATCCGAATCAAAAAAAAAAACCCTTAGAGAGGAGGAAATTTCCCAATAAAAAGGATCTATCACCAATGTATGACGTAGCCGTGTCACACAACAACTATCCAAATGGGGAAATATTCTCAACACTGACATACGCTCACACCGGAAATGCTATTTATTTCGCAACACCAAGCCTTTTTCCCACTGACCCCTACTACGTTAAGGGTTCTGGCAGAGTGGTATCCCCTGGCAAAATGATATTCACCTTTGGTATTGGAGGTAACATAACATGTTTCTTTTATATTCTTAACCCCTTACTAATAAACGCTGTATAATCTTTGAATAGTTACACAGTGTTTTGTCTTCTTTTATCGAATTCAAAATGTCACTTGTGTGACGGGAACAAAACACTATATAACTATTTAAAGCTTATACAGCGTTTATTAGTAAGGGGGTATAAGTTAACAGTCGAAACAGATGTTGGTCAGATATTGTAATCTAATAAAACTATATTTTTACAGATACTAAGCAAGATGCTGATATGACTGTAGTAGCTCTTGATGACGACATTGTGGCTCTTTACGGCTGCATCGATGATGATGATTCTAAAGGTAAAATCTCACTAACTCAACTCCATAAATCTATAAATATGAAAGACTCAATATGAAATAAATTGATAATATTAGTCTCAATTAATTTTTTTTTCAGTACTTAAGAGTATTCGTAAACAAGTAATGACACCATAAAATCAATCGCTGAGTCGGTTTGATCAGCCGTATGGGATCAGTTCCATATTACAACAATTTCCATATTATAAACAGTATAGAGTATGACAGTCTATAGACTTTCATGCCTATTTACGGCCATACACGGTCATTTCTAACTGTTCTAATACACGTACGGATTCGGTAAGGAGCAGACCGCGGATTTGGTCTGCTCCGTACCAAAACCGACCGTGTGTAGTCCGGCGAACATAATTATTATATATTGAGTTCACCGCGGTCCGTATCGGATATGGTTCACTCCGTACCAAATCCATACGTGTGTGCAGCATTCAGTCGATTAGGCCGGTCAACGATCTCATTGTTGCCAACTAAGGGCTTTTCCGTCCATAATTAGGGAAAAAATCTACAGGTGGTTTTCTAGGAGCAGAATATTTGAAGGTTACTCCTTAAGAATCGATTTTCATGTAAATAGGCCTTAGTACTTTTAAAGTGCTAACAGACACTCGCGGAAACCCCGTAGATTTTTTTCCCTAATTTTGGGGGAAAATCCCTAAGTTGACAATACTGAGATCATTATCTGGCCCAATCCCCCGACTGCTCACACGTACGGATTTGGTACGGAGCGAACCATATCCGATGCGGACCGCGGTGGACTAAATTAATAATAATTATGTTCGCCGGACTATTCTACATACGATCGGACTTGGTACGGAGCGGATCAAATCCGTGGTCTGCTCCCTAACGAATCTGTATAGTGCGGTTCAAATGAGAATAGGATCGAGTCGGCGCCATATTGTTTCGAATTTAGACTGTTATGATAGTTAAATTTATGTTTAGATAATTGATTACTATTTAACATTCTTATTTAAATTCGATGCAAGACTATTAATATTTATATGCACATTAGTTTTTCTGAAAATCACACTTTTCAAGTGATATTTGACAGATAAAGGTCATTGACGTTCCTATTCTCATTTGAAACGCGTTATACGTGTGTTAGCACTTTATCTAATCCATTCAGGTGATAGGCTGTATGGTGTATGGATATCAGTAGAGATGTGACATAATATTATGTGATTGAAATTTATCTACATGCTAATTTTACAAAAGTTTGTGTCGGACACATAGATATATAATATTAAAAAGAGGTAGATATGTTATAAACGCGTGTAGATATGTTATAAAATGAAGACTCGAATTGGGCCAATTTTGGTTAGTGTGCTCCGCGAGTAATAGCGTGTTTTGTGTTACTATACGACGTTGACACATTGACAGCGTCCCATGTCAATGTGTGTCGTGGCACAGAAATATTGTCAGTTTTGTAAGGATACGTACCTATCTATGTAATAATTAATCAAAGGTCGGACAATATTACACTGTAGTTATTGCAAACTCATTTCAATTTATTTTTATTTTACAGGAATCACATGGGTATCATCGAGACAAGAAAATCCAGATGACAGAGTTAAGGCCAAACTCCAGAACTTCTTGGACTCATACGAAGATCCTAGCACAAACCAGAAAGCTTCCTGGAAGTCAAGAATTTAATTTAATCATACAAATTTATATTCAGATATATAAAAAGTATTAACCCTTTACAAACGATGATTATTATTATTTTATTTATTTTTATTTTATTTCTATAGAAAAACTTACAGCTAAACATAACTTTGTAGCAACAAAATTGAAACAGATAGCCATTGATAAGTTTTTACAGATATGTAACAAATATTAAGATGAGTGCTAGCTTTATACAAAAGAAAAATAAAAGGGAATGGAATAATAACTAACAAAAATATTTGAGAAAATTTCAATCAAACCCTTGGATCACTGAACTGGTCATATATAATTGGTCATACATACCTAATTGATAATAACTAACAGAAATATTCTGTAGTTACAAGTCGTTTAATAGAAGAAGATTCAATCGAGAAAGCATCTGCATTAGAGTGATTGCGTAGGAAATCGTTAAATCGTGCGGTAGACCTACAGATAAACGAATTGCGACGATAATTAGTAGTATAGGGTGGGATGTAAAGTGGGACAAAAGTGCGAAAGAATCTAGAGGGTACATTTATTTTAATTTTATTGCCTAAGTCGGGGGAGTCTATGACATTTTTAATAATTTTGTTCAAGTAGATCAAATCTGAGATGGTACGACGGCGCTCTAAGGGATTTTTTATCTTCTACTAATTATTCAATTTAGTTACTAAATACAGAATAAAACAAATATTATTGTTGTGGGAGTTGAGGCTGGTTTTTAGGGTTCCGTAATACTTGAGGAACCCTTAAGGCCGTCAGTTCGGCCTGAACACACGGAAAAATCGCATCGGTCCATTCTGGTTTGCGGTTTGCCGCGCACTACGGTCGTGTTTATCAATTTTGTATTTAAACACAGCAAAAACTCATACTACGTATGTATACGATACACGCCCGTACGGCCGCGGCTCGGGCGAGAACTGAAGCGATTTGTCCACACGTGGTCCGTTCAGGCCAGAATAAATGTTGCCAACCTAGTTATTTTACAAAGTTTTCCTACTAAATTATGTATTTTATTCCCTCCTTAGTAGGAATTTAGTTGTTAGTAGTGTTTTAGTAGGAAAGAGCCAGACAGTAATCATATGCAAAATGGCCTAGGCTAAGCACAAAAAAAATTACATCTTATCATAATAATATATTCGTCCGTTATTTTCTTAAAACTATCCATTTAATTACTATATACGAAATATTTATTAGTATATATTTTTAATTTAATGGTAAAATTTATAATAAAATTCAATGAATGAAAAAAATTTAATATAAGTAACAAAACCTAAAATGCAGTGGTTTTTGGGGGGCTTCAGGAATTACTAAGTTAAGTAGCTTCTTTAGTAGTTTTTAGTAGAAATCGATACGACTTTAGTAGTTTCACAAAAACAGAGCTGGCAATACTGGAACAAATTGCTTCAGTCCATACGGCCGACTGATGCGATCTCGAAATTGCAGACAGGCGATACGATTTTGCATCCGTTCAGGCTGAACTGAAGGCAGACCGGACCATGTATGGGGCCCCTTATAGTTTCGCTCTGTCCGTCCGTCTGTCTGCGCTTCTAGCGTCGGTAATTATGAATATAAATGGATGAAATTTAGTATAGTCATAGTGGATTCCGGATTTGGCATCATACAATAATAAAATTTTATATTGTAGGGGTGGCTCTCTATACATGTGAAGTGGGGATGAAAAATGTTTATTCTTTCTACTCCATCGTGTGGGATATCATTGAATAGGTCTATTAAAATAAAGGCAGTTTCATACACAACTTTTTAAATAAAGTCAACCATTTTCGAGTAATCGGCCTCCAAAGTGAGTGATTTACAAGTTGCCCCCCCCTGGCATTTCTAAAAAATAAGACTTAGAAACTTGCAATTTTCTATGCTGATAGATGCTAAAAACTCTTTAGGGAAATTATTTTGAACAAAATCGGACAGTAACTTTTGAAGAAATTTGAAAAAAACATTACGCATTTATAGTTACGGAACCCTCCGACATGTCCCGACATGCTCTTGGTTAGGTTAGGTTAGGTTATATTTTTAAGACGTGATTTTCAGTTTCTTGCATTTTTTTTCTCTTGGTGTATTTGTGTCACTATTAAAACTCACGCATGTTTGAACATTTCTGTTGCAAACTTTTTTTTCAGAAATAGGGATGTTGCCTTGTGTGGAATATCACAGTTTTACAAATTAAATTTTAAAATTGTTGATTAAAGATACATAAATCTGAAAGAAATAGGTATTAAGAGTGACGGGATTAAAAATATAACCAAATAAAAAATATTGTCCATCCCTTTCTCGCAAAACGATTCGTGACGTCACAACCTGCTACCGCCATACATTTTATAATGACAAATGTATGGCGGTAGCAGGCTGTGACGTCACAGGCCGATATATCGCTCTCTTTCATATTGTAAATTTCAATGGTTTGTATCTACGTTATTTTTTCAGATATACAAAAATGGGTTCTGGATTGTTTATTATCATGTTATCTAACATCGAATAGACGAAAAAAAATTTTTTCGGCAACATGCCTATTGTTTGGATCGCAGATCGTAGAGAATCCGGAAGGGACTTTAAATGTGAAAATTCAGAACTAGTTGGACAACTTCATAGTCCAGTCACCAAACAACACGTTTCTTGGATGACCGAACCATAATTCTTATATTACTGGATTTTAAATGATTTTTGTATTAAAAAGATATAAAAAGTGTTTATTGTCTTTTTATCTGTAATAGGGCCTTTACACGTGCACCGCTCCCTGCGGCGCGCGTTTCATACAACTACACTAATATAATAAAGAGGAAAGGTTTTTTTGTTTCTTTGTTTGTTTACATTGAATAGGCTCCAAAACTACTGGGCCAATTTTGATGAAATTTGGCACACATGTAGAATATACCAATGGGAAGGACATAGGCTACTTTTTATCGCTGAAAATTTTACAGTTTACTTTATTTTTTGTATGTTCACGGATAACTCCGCCGTCTGTTGGCCGATTTTCAAAATTATTTTTTTAATGTAAAAGGTATAATCCGAAGTTGATCCCATTTTCAGAAAATTGGTGACCTGATGATGGGATCTATGAGGAAACGAGGGAACTCCTCAAAATTTATATGGACGCGTATGGTGATTTTGACTTTTTCTGAAGTAGTCCAAGCATATGCTACCAAAAAGTAAGATTTTGCTCCAAGGTATACCCTGGATCCAAAAGTACAGAACAGAACTCCTGACTCCTTATTGATATTGATACATGTTTGGGGACTTTGGCGTTGTTTAAAGAACTGCAAGCATATGTCACTTTGTCAATTAGAGTAATCATCATTATCACCACCACTATCACATCATACATCATCACATTATGATGATAAAGAAGGTAGGTACTTCTCATAGTATTTTACATTAACACGTAGATCTTTGAACATTACTCTGCCGTTTATGGACCTATTTTTTTTTTATGAAATATGGGGGCAAACGAGCAAACGGGTCACCTGATGGAAAGCAACTTCCGTCGCCCATGGACACTCGCAGCATCAGAAGAGCTGCAAGTGCGTTGCCGGCCTTTTAAGAGGGAATAGGGTAATAGGGGAGGGTAGGGAAGGGAATAGGGTAGGGGATTGGGCCTCTGGTAAACTCACTCACTCGGCGAAACACAGCGCAAACGCTGTTTCACGCCGGTTTTCTGTGAGCCCGTGGTATTTCTCCGGTCGAGCCGACCCATTCGTGCTGATGCATGGCTCTACCACGTAATTTGCAAAATTCTTTTGTTTTTGTAAAGGGTTTAATTCTAAATTGGTCCTTTAGTCACTAAAGTGGAAACGTGATGATGCGATCCATGAGGCATCGAGGAAACTCGTCGAAATTTATATCGACTCATATAGTGATTTTGACTTTTACTGAAGTAACATAAGCATATGCTCCCAAAAAATAAGATGCTGAAACCAAGGTATACCCCAGATCCGAAATTTCCAAACGCGTATCTTTAAAGACTGAGGAGTTCTGTGGAACAGAACTCCTCAGTCTTTAGAACAGAACTCCTCAGTCTTTAAAGATACGCGTTTGGAAATTTCAGAACTGCAAGCATATGCCACTTATCTACAGTAATTATCATCATCATCATCTTAATAACAATACCCAATGGAAACTTGGCGCGTATTCAGTTATACATTCGATCGTTTATTTTAGACGTTTTTAAGACGTATTAATAATAACATAACAAGATAATATTATATCACTAAAAAGGGTGAAATTATTATTTTTAAACAAAAAATTAAATCGACTTCCAAAGTAAAAATACACAAAAAAGTATGAAATAAAACTTATTTTATAAATAATTCCCCTTTTAAATTTGGCTATTTCTCTACTTAATCTTCTTAATTCGGAAGTCGGTACCAGCAAATATGAACGTGAGTTCTATAAAATATTGTAGGATATCGTTTGGGCTGGTAGCGACTTCAAAATTATGAAGATTAAGTAGAGAAATAGCCAAATTTAAAAGGGGAATTATTTATAAAATAAGTTTTATTTCATACTTTTTTGTGTATTTTTACTTTGGAAGTCGGTTTAATTTTTTGTTTAAAAATAATAATCTAAATAACCCTTTTAAATTTGGCTAAAATTTTAACTATTTCTATACTCAATTTTCTTAATTTTGAAGTCGCTACCAGTCCAAACAATACCCTACAATATTTTATACAATTTACATTCAAATTTGCTGGTACCGACTTCAAAATTAAAAAGATTGGAAAGTTCGGTTACCCAGGTGCTGTGACTATAAATCATTACGAAAGCAGGTATGTAGTATGTATCCTATCAAAAACATAAATGTGAAATGAGAGCCAAGTTTAATAATAATTATGATATTGCCTTGGTTGTTGACTTTAACGACAAAAGAAGTGAGATCTAAATAGGTGCCAAGTTCTATGGTCAGTCCTGAAATTTATTCATAACAACATAAAATATCATTTCTTCTTATAACTTAGGATAATATTACATTGTAGCCTAAGGTCTGACTTGGCTAGTTTTCATATACGGTCCCCCGACGAGACGACGATTGAAAAATAAAAATATTTCAACTTACATAATATTATATGTGACGATAATAATTATATTAGGTTAAAAATATTATTTATTAGTTTTTAAAGTTTATTTTTTGTGTCGGGGGATTTTTAAAATTTTTAATTTTACTTTTTTTTTGTCCTTTTTAAAGTAGGTGTAAAAAATGGTTACCTTACCATATACTTTCAATATCATTAAGTAACACGAACCGAATTTCACACCGAATTTCGAATCGATAGAACATAATATGGAAGATAGTCAGATCACCTCATCAACGATTAAAGAACTGATAATCTTCAAACGGATAATCAGGTCATGGTTACCACCATGTTCTTTAAATATCGTTGAAGTAACACGGTACCAAATTTCGAATCGATCGGACATAAGAAAGTTAGTCAGATCCCCTCATCAACTAGAAAAGAGCTGATGATCTTCAAACGGCTGATCTTCCCACTACCAATTTCCTCATGGAATGAAGCTAAGAACACTCTCGATTAAGTCATCAATATTCTCTTACAGTGCGCTTTCATTTGAGACCCCACTCGAGTATATTTGCAGACATTCAGTTATTCTTCCCCACTTTCACCCCCCACAACTTTTAAACGGCTCAACCGATTTTCATCAAACATGTCTAAGAACACTTGCAGATAAGTCACCTTTAATACAAAAAAACTAAATTGAAATCGCTTCATTGGTTCGGGAGCTATGATGCCACAGACAGACAGACAGACAGACAGACAGACCGACAGACAGACAGACCGACAGACACGTCAAACTTATAACACCCCTTCTTTCTTTCAATCTTTTTGCGTCGGGGGTTAAAAACTATAAATTACTTCTATTTGAAATCAAAAAAGGACTCACTTTCAAGTTGGCTGGTACCGACTTCAAAATTATGAAGATTGGGTAGAGAAATAAATTAGAATTTAGGCCAAATTTAAAAGGGCAACTATTTGAAAAAATAAGTTTTATTTCATGCTTTTTTGTGCATTTTTACTTTGGAAGTCGGTTTAATTTTTGTTTAAAATAATACATACATACATACATACATACATACATACATACATACATACATACATACATACATACATACATACATACATACATACATACATACATACATACATACATACATACATACATACATATATACATACATATATACATACATACATACATACATACATACATACATACATACATACATACATACATACATACATACATACATCCATTTCCAGGCTCTAGACTATATTAGGCGGCTAGGATAACTAATAATTAATTTACTGTCCTCAGTTAAAAGTGCTATAGCCATCTAGCGGTGGTTGGGGAAACTAAGATTATTGCTCAATATCTTTGAATAAGAGTTATTAATTTCAGTTTTTGTTAAATCTTAGTAATATATCTTTGAAAATTTCAGTAGGAAGTCATTAAACCTTAAAATCATTATTAACTTTAATTTTTCCAGTCATAGTATGAAAGCAATGAAATAGCATTCTTTCCAAGATTTATGCAGTATATATTGTACAATGGCGACTATTAGTTCTTGCTTTCGAACGTAGTCAGTCAATGATAAAAATGACGATTTTTGGACGTTAATATCTAAATAACCGTTTGAGATTGGTTACTTGACGTTACGGAGCACTTAGGTATCTCGCAGGTCTCAATATATGAGCCAAATTTGACACGTTTATGTGAAATAGTTTTTGAGTTATGAGGGGGTCAAAAGTGGCTCCAAATGGTTCGTGTAATATTACACACGGTGCTGCTCGCCAGTTCTGTTACTCAAAACTTGGCTTGACACGCTACCGCGTGTCTAGACCTATGTAGTATGTTTTTCAATACAATACCGGTCAGTGCTTAGCCACCGCTCATAGAACCGCCTTTGTGATACCCTCCCTCGTCGAAAAACAACGCAAGTGTTATTTCGCGCCAGTTTTTTTTTTGTTTGCTATTAGACTTTTTATTATTTAATTATTTTATAATTAGACTTTGTTATTATTTAATTATTTTATTATTCAATAATTAGCTAATTAGACTTTGTGATGCTGTGGAAGATAATCTCATAAAAACATATATTAGTCATAATACGTATTTAAGTTACGTATTTAAGTATGTATTTATCAAATATGTAATAATTATGTTACGTGTTATCTCGGTAACTATAGATGTTGTTATTTTTTGAGTATCAGTTATCTGACTTATTACTTACTAGCATTAACTGCGCGCGGCTTCGCCCGCGTGAAATTAGGTTTTAAACTTTTTGCCCTTCTAGGGGCTGAATTTTAGAAAACGCTGAAATACGTAATATATATTTTTATTGGTACTTAATTCATACGAAATATCATGCAAATATGTCCAAGGAATAAAAAGTTTCATACAATTTTGTATCACCTATTTTACCCCCTTGGGGTTGAATTTTGAAAAATCCTTCCTTAATGGATGGCTACGTCATATGGGAAATACGTGCGCAAAATTTCAAATTTGTAGCCTTAAGGGTTTGGTCTGTGCGTTGATACATCAGTCAATCAGCTTTGCTCTTTTTATTATGTATAGATACAAGTAATATAAACAGATTAAATAATTTTACATCCTATGACTTTGAGTGTTCTACTCGTCTTACTGCAATTAACAAAGCTGACTAAACTAGAAAAACAAAATTTTGGTGCGCTTGGCAGGTCCTAGCTACCTAGTAAGGTTTTTTAAATTACCTACCTACTATTCGACAAAAGCAAAATATAATATTGTAACATATAATATAGGCAATATATTATGAATGTGAAAATTTGTGAGGGTGGAAGGAATGATGCATGTTTGTTACTCTTTCACACAAAAACTAGGTACTGAACGAATTTGCTATGGTAGTACTAAGTTTGAGCACTGTATTAACATAAAGGTTACATTTTATCCCCAAAAAGTACAGTATTTCTATGGGACACTGTATTTTCACGGTCGGATTCGTGGGCAAAGTTTAATTTTCATATTTTAAAGCCATATTATGAAGAAAAGTTGAAACCTGGAATTAAGAGTAACCTGGAAACTCGACGATATCTCGGGAGCCAATTTGGTAACAATTATTACACAAACAATAGTCAAAAGTTAAAAACTATAACCCGACTACGCCAATTATATAGCCTATGTCACCCGGGCTATTATGACGAATCTATTGACACCTCGTTCATTAAAATAGGATCAGTATTTAGGCGCTACGATGGAACAACCATAGGAACATATTATTTTATACATACGTATGTACTACCGAACAAATTCCCGCTCGACTAGGCATAAGATGAAAATCGCTTGACAGAGCCGTTGAATAGTGGGCTCGCAAATATACTCACGTGTAAATACGTAGTTCAGTCGTTGCGGTTACTTCCTTTGCATTTAAATCATTACCCTTTGTTTTGCTTCGCCATGGTCGGGTAAAAATGTACACTAAGTAGGTACATAAATAATATTATTTGATACCTCACAACTTGATATTTGGTTGATTGATATGTCCTCAAATACTAACGCCTTTTAGACAGAGATAAATAATCGCAACTATATTATAATTTAAAATAGAATACGTCCAAACTTAATGAAACATAATATTATGTGTAACAAAAGACCCATAGGCATGTTCATCAGACATAATGTATTTGTAATTAGGGACTCTACGTAGCTTAGGTACAATTTTACGCTGCCGGACACTATAAACAGTCTTCCCGAAAAAAGAGCAAACGAAAAAGAAAACAACTAATCCTACTAATATTATAAATGTGAAAGTTTGTGAGAATAGATGGATGTTTGTTACTCTTTCACGCGAAAACTACTAAACTGATTTCGATGAAATTTGGTATGTTAGTAGTTTAGGCTCTGGATTAAAATATAGGCTACTTTTTATCCCGAAAAAGTAAAGTATTCCCGTAGGATACTGTATATGTATACGCGGTCGGAGCCGCGGGAAAAAGCTAGTATTTATATAACACTGTATAAATTATCCCGCGGGAACACTACTTTTTCGGTATAAAAATTTCCTGTGTCCTTTCCCGCGACCCAAAATGTGTCTATACCAAATTTCATAAAAATTGGTTCAGCGGTTAAAGCGTGAAGAGATAACAGACAGACACACTTTCGCATTTATAATATTAGTATAGAAGTATAGATTTACTTCGAAACAGAATACTGACAAACAATCAAGGTCTTCGGTATTGACTATTATGTCAACAACAACGTCATGTTCATAAAAATTTTATATCATAGTAATAAAACATAATATACCTTAGGTCTATTTTTCATAGTATATAAGCTGGAGCCCAATCTCAAACAGCATTGAGTTCGGTCTCTTGGATAGTACTATGTTGTCCCTAACCAAAATTGGTTTCCTGCTATTCGCTTACCAAGTTGCATTCATACAATGTATCTGCCATAATGTGGAGCCAGTTGATAACTTTAACGTGAACGAGGTATATTTTTTTTTTCTGTGTCGCAAATCACTCCTTTGATTGAGGCTTAATTTATGTTCGCATCCAACTAATGCATAAAATCTTATTTAATAGGGAACATGTATTTGATTTGTAAAAAAACGTAGATTTTTTCGCTTTTATTGAAAAACGATAATATTTGTTCAAATCCTTATATTATTTTTGACATTTTTGCAATTTTATATACGTTTTCAACTGCTATAACGTCACTCATGCATCACTTTTTGTATAGAACATTTTTAATTCTCTCCAACGATATCACTTTTGTGATGAATGTATTTCGTCAACGGTTGATCGTAGATATGTCATTGCAGAGAAAATATTTCCTGGCTAATTATGAAATTATCGAAAAGCCAATAAAAAACTATGCATATTCCATTTTTGTTATATTTATCTAGAAAGTACTCCTATTTAATATTCTCTATAGACTTTTCTTTTTACCAGCACCAAGTCGATTTGAATTGATTTTTATGTTTAAAAGTAGAGCACGTGTGATACTTATTCATGCATTATACAAATAAATTACGTGATATATTTTATAACTCTTTCTTATTCCTTCTCGCAGTTTGCTTCTGGGACCTGGTATGATGTAGCCGTGTCGCGTAACAACTATCCAAATGGGGAAAGATTCTCAACCTGACATACGCTCGCATCGGAAATGTTATATCTTTCTCAACAGCAAGCCTTCTTCCCACTGATCCCGACTACGCTAGAGGTTCTGGCAGAGTGGTATCTCCTGGCAAAATGGTATTCAACTTTGATACTGGAGGTAAGATGCTATGTTTTTTATTCTTAATGTAAACAGTCAAAATAGCTGTTGGTCAGATATTGTGATCTAATAAAACTATATTATTTTTTACAGATTCAAATCAAAATACTGAAATGAATTTTACTGTAGTGGCTTTTGATGAAGACATTACGGCTCTTTACGGCTGCATGGAAGGTGATAGTTACCCTCAAGGTAAGATTTGTGCAACTCAACTCCTATATGAAAGACCCAAAATGAAAGTAAATGTATAAATATTAATATTACGTCTACTCTCCTTTCAATCACAATTTCAGTAATCAATTACTCTAAAGAGTATTCATAAAAAGTAACAATTTTAAATCTATTACAGTAGCTATGGCCCAATCGGTTTGATCAGTTCCATATTGACCTAAACATTATCGACTCTAGACTACATAGCATGACGGTCTATAGACCGTTATGCCTATACACGGTCGTTTGTAACTGATGCAATCATCTAATGGGTGTCAGTAGTGATGTGATCCAATTCAAATGAATCCAGATCCTAATTTTACAAAAGTATGTTTTAGTTAACATTACTTTTTGCGAACTCATTTCAAATATATTTTTCACAGGAGTCACATGGGTAGCATCGAGACAAGAAAATCCAGACGATAGAGTTAAGGCCAAAATTCAGAACTTCTTGGACTCATACGAAGATCCTGACACAAACCAGAAAACTTCCTGGAAGACAAGAATTTAATTTAATGAAACAAATTTATATTTAGATCCTTCTTACTCTTAAAAAGTATTAACCTTTCACAAACAATAATTATCTTCTACTAACTAAGTAATTTAGTTTTTCCAAATATGTCTTCTTTTTTCTTTTTCTATTCCTCCGTATTTCCTTTTAGTTTGTAGTGATTCATTACAAATTTGTACACCTAATAAAATTATATGTTCTCAAATAATTACTTGTTTAATTATTACTAGATGTTTCCCGCGTTAAAACAAACAAACATGCATAGCTGGGCATCGTTAATCAAATAGTTAACTTCGTTAATCGTTAATCCGCTACAAAAAAGTTAGCTTCGTTAAACGTTAAAGCGTTACATTTCGGAAGAATTAACGCAAGTTAACGTTAATCGTTAACCCCCTAATATGTGTAAAATTGCATTTTTATATCGTTAGTTAGTTAGTGAGTGAATTTATAAAACATGTTGATTTACGTTCTGGAAGTTAACAGGTTAGGAACAAAACAAAATACTTGTTAAATTCAAATGTGTAATTTAATCATCGGGCATAAGGTGCATATTCCCCTTCATGAACATTAACATGTTGAAGTCAAATGTGGCCATGGATTCTAATCAGGACCGGTGGAATCCGATTCCATGTCTTCCATGATATATACATACATATAATCACGCATCTTTCCCGTAGGGGTAGGCAGAGACCGCCTCTTTCCCATTGGGATAGGCAGAGACTACTTCTTTCCACTTGCTACGATCCTTACACACTTGTTTCGCTTCGTCCACTTTCGTTCTTACCATCCATTCCTCCTCTTACATTCAACGTAGCGAAGCGGCTCTCCATAGGCCATTTTTCGCCTCCGCGAGAACGAGACGTGATGGGTGGCGAACCACATCGCCGCCATTTTGGATAATTAAATTATTTTTATGATTATCCATTGCGTTCCCACGGATTTGCGGGGAGGGTAGGAATAGGGAAAGGGAAGGATAGGTGGTGTAGAAAGGAACATTGGTAAGTTAGAGTGGGAAAAAGGAAATATAGGATATTACCGCCCAAGAGGGGAAGGGATAGGACAATAACAGCTAGGGAAGCCGGGGACGCGTACCCGTATACTATACCACAACTACCAGACAGGTAAGTTGGGATGAGTATCCCATGACATCATGTCTTCCATGATATGGTTTTAATTACTACACTGCATACTTTTTCTATCTAACTAAATTATACTGCACTCTTCTTTATCAACACGCAAATTATCATTGATAATAATTTATCCTATCAAAAACATAAATGTGAAATGAGAACCAAGTTCAATAATATGATATAATATGCCTTGGTTGTTGACTTCAATGACAAAAGAAGTGAGATCTAAATGGGTGCCAAGTTCAATGGTCAGTCCTGTTTATTTATAACATTCATTGTTTGTGAGGGGGGGCCTGGGGCACCAATATACAGGCTCAGGCTTAGTTTGGGCTCCACGTCTCCCACAAATTGTTTTGTAATTTTTGGGAGAAATAAAAATTATTATTATTATTATTATTATTATAACAACATAAAATATAATTTCTTCTCATAACTTACTTAGGTAATATATTGTAGCCTAAGGTCTGACTCGACTAGTTCTCATATACGAATTATTATGTTCGATGGCTAGTTTCTACCAGCAAGCCAAATTTTCGGAATAATAAAATAAGAACCGTAACAAGTAACAGGTTTAGAACTTCCGAAGGGCTACGATTTTAATGAGGCTATATTATCCTAAGTTATGAGAAGAAATTATATTTTATGTTGTTATAAATAAATTTCAGGACTGACCATTGAACTTAGCACCCATTTAGATCTCACTTCTTTTGTCGTTGAAATCAACAACCAAGGCATATTATTTATATCATATTATTGACATTGGCTCTCACTTCACATTTATGTTTTTAATAGGATATCATTTAACTATTTGTACATAAATTATTAGTAGGTACTTATTTATAACAAAATTAATACCAAAGTTAAGTGTTCCTAATAGAATCAATTAAGTGAAAAAATTATAATGAAATGATAAAAATTCACCAGTTTCTGATTTATTCCTTTGTATTCACCTATTACATATATGTATGCCAAATTTGAACATATTTTGGACGTTAATATCTAAATAACTGTTTGAGATGTGTTTATGAAATTTGGAGCACATAATATGTATCTCGCAAGTCTCAATATATGAGCCAAATTTGACACGTTTATGTGAAATAGTTTTTGAGTTATGAGAGGTCAAAAGTGGCTTCAAATGGTTTGTGTAATATTACACACGGTGCTGCTCGCCAGTTCTGTTACTTGAACTTGGCTTGACACGCTACTGAACATGTTTTTCGCGTCGCGCCGCGGTGTCGTCCGGTATATAGTAGGCATTGGATTAACGATTAACGGACTTCTCTTCACAGTAACGGAAGTTAACGAGTCCGTTAACATTTTTAAAAGTTAACTTAAAAGTTAATCCGTTAATCAAAATGTTAACTTCGTTAATTAACGATTAACGGATTAACGAGTTAATGCCCAGCTATGCAAACATGCAAACAAACATATATTTCCTCTTTACAATCAACTATACTATAAAGTAGATAACTCCGATTCACAGTTTAACAGCTTATTGTATACATTTTATAAAGCGATAATGACATTGGTTTTAGTAATGAGTAATAAAATATAATAAATTTTGAAACAATATCTATATAATATATATAAGAAAGTCGTGTTAGTTACAATATTTTTAACCGACTTCCCAAAAAGAAGGCGGTTATACGTTCGGCTGTAAATATATTTTTTATATTTTTAATGTTTTTTTTGTATGTCCAACGATTACTTCGCCGCCTGTGGACCGATTTTCAAAATTTTTTCTGTGCTGTATAGGGTGTAATCCCAAATTGGTCCTTTTGATATCAAAGTGATGACCTGATGATGGGATCCATGAGGAATCGAGGGAACTCCTCGAAATTTATATGGACACATATCACCATATCAACTTTTTATGAAGTAGTTCAAGCATATGCTACCAAAAAGTAAGATTTTGCTTCAAGGTATACCCTGGGTCCAAAAGTACTGAACAGAACTCCTGACTCCTTATAGATACAAATGTTTGGGGATTTCGGCGTTGTTTAAAGCACTTATTTTTTAAGAATTTATTTATTCCAGTTCATATTTAAGACAGAACACCGTAATATGTTGGGATAGCTAGTAATTTAATATATTGCCTAAATAGCTACGGAATTGTATATAATATGTAGGCATTGTACATAGTGCCTATTTTTCATTTAAGTATTTACTGTAACATAATTATAGAAACAAAATATTCCAACAAAGGGTTACTTGACTCATAGTAAATATTATATATTATAATCTATCTAATACTTACGTGTATAAAATATAGCTTAGCCTGTTTCTTAGTTTCCATACTACCAAATACACCTTTTCAATTCATATTCTATTTAACCCATTTACCGCCGCCGTACGCAATTGGGTACACCTACAAATTTTAGTGTAGAGTAAAATTGTTCATAATTAGATTGATTATTTACAGGTTGCTTAATAAAAGGATAATGTTTTACTTAAACTTTAACAATAAAACATAAATATATTTATAATTATTGTCACTAGCCACAAACAAAGTTGACAGATTTTGAGCTTGCACGTGTAAGGTTACTGTTTCCTATTTTTCGGTGCCTAATTTTCAATATACGTTAATTTTACTATTTAAATTTATAAAATGCACCTGAATCTGTAAAATAAACATAAATTGATAGCTTTCAAACTTATATCTGCAACGATATTGTTTGTAATACTCTGCCGTACTCAATTGAGTACAACGGCCGAATACGTACAGCAATCTTTTGAAATATTTTTGCTATTTTTTATATAATTTTGTAATTTATAATAAAAAATAGACTCACATAAGCTGTAAGAAATGTTATTTAATAATACTAGATGGGTGTTGGCAGTAAAACCACCTAGTTTTGTTTGTGTATATAAAATATCCATAAAAATCAATACATTTTCGAAAAATAAGGTAGGTTTTTGACATATACATAATAGTAAGCTTGTCCAAAAGCCTGGCTCACATAGCCTGTAGATAATAAAATTCAAATATACAAGTAAAAAAAAAAATGGAAAAAAATATTTTTTTTACAAAAATTACAGTTAATTGGTTGCACCCATAAGGCGCCATTGTACACAAATAAGTACACCCCCCTATAGGGGGGAGGAATAATGTTTTTGAGATTTTTTATTATTATTGTGTTTATGTGGCTCATATTAAATAAGAAAATGTACATTTTATCTATTTTACTTTGCTGCCTTTAATTTGGCGGTTAATGGGTTAATCTACCAATTCATAAAAATCGGTCGAGCCATTTCGGAGGAAATATGTACAACACCACACACGAGAATTTTATTTATAACATTATGCTTCAATTATAGTTTTTTTGCAAGAAGTGCAGAGCTGAATAACAATATAAATATTCGGCAATTTACTTAGAATACCAGTTTATGTTTAGTCTTGGTCCAAAATGAATATGAAAATCGCAGTTTGTTTGTTAATTTACTACACAGCCAGAATTGAAGCTACCTGTCCTGAAGTAAAAACAGCTAATAATTTCAACGTGACAGAGGTACGTTAGTAATATATATTCTTTGACAGAGGTAAGTTACTTTTCTTACAAAGTCCCAACGAAAGTCACTGGGTGGCGGGTGCGTTCTTTGGGAAAAAAATTTTTGACGCGTGCGCAGTTTAGGTACCTTTGGCACAAACATTTAAAATCCTAAACAAGAAAATAAGTATAAAATATTAAAATTATATATAAAATAGGAATTTGAAATTTCAAATGATTGTTTGTCTGAAATGCCGACACGTTATTGAAATTACCTGGCGTTGCAATGTCTGTGTTCCGCGGAAAATAGCGCTAACAAAAAACGTAAGCAAAATGGCGACCGCTGGCGTTAAATAAGCAACGTGGCGGATTGTGTTAGGAGTATTGTAGTTAGCAAACGTGTCCTGGCCGATAATGTTTTTTTTTCTTTAGCACTAGCAAGCGCTAATGAGCGCTTTTTTCCGCGGAACACAGCCAATGTGCTTAGTGTTTACTCGAATTTCAAAAATTTTAAATTTCAAATGGCTTCACGTCACTCTCAGCTGCTAGGCTAAGATGTCCTATTTTCGTTCGCATTTATCGTTGATTCGATACTCGCGTCAAAAATAACAAAAAAAAATAAATAAGACGCGACCCTGAACCATCAGGTTAGAATCTGAATAGGCTATTTCAATATTATACAGATGAATAATAGTAATATCTATGGAAGATTCACACCACGTCAATCTGTCCCTAGTGCCTACCCCAATAAATTTTGTAACGGGAACCAGCCAACGGAATTTAAATATATTAAAAGCAAACCTGACTGACTCATCTATCAACGCACAGCCGAAACTAATGAAAGGATTTTGCTGAAATTTGGCACACAGATAGTTGTAATGACGTAGGCATCTGCTAAGAAAGGATTTTTGAAAATTCGTCCCCTAAGGCGGTGAAAAAGGAGTTAAAAATTTGTATGCAAACCGAACTCCACGCGGACGAAGTCGCGGGAAAAAGGTAGTGTAATTATATGATATGTATTAACTATAATTATATATTTAAGATTTTTATTAAATTATACCCATATTTAACACACCGCCATCCATGACCCAAGAATACAGAAAAACTGAGCCACAGAGGTCGTCAATAATTTGAATTGCAAAAACTACAAAAAAACTTTATTAATAGGTCTGTTAAAAGCATAAAAACACTGTAATAAACACACTTGATATTTGCAGTTTTTTTCTGGTGTATGGCACGATATAGCGAGATATGAAAATCATTTTGAGACAGCGGACGGATGTATATCAGCAAAATATTCCAAGGACGGTGATGTCTTAAGGATTGACAGTATCGATGTAGCCGAAGACGAGCACCACTTCGTAGCAGGAACTGGAAAACAGGAACCCGATGGAAAAATATCTTTTACGGTAGCGACTGGATGTAAGTATCAGTGACAGAATATTTTTAGACAATCATTTTCTACATCTACACTAATATTATAAAGAGGAAATATTTGTACTTTTGTGTGTGTGTATGTTTGTAATGAATAAACTCAAAAACTACTGTGCCGATTTTAAAAATTCTTTCACCATTAGAAAGCTACATTCACCCTCAGTAATATAAGCTATTTTTATTGCTAGAAAAGATTAGGGATCCTTACTAAAACTTTAGTAACGTGACCCAAGGTGTAAAAAATGCCATAAAACATCTTTCGTCGCATGCACTGCGGAAACAATTTTGTCTATTGATGATAGAACAAAAGTATGTTATACAATATTAAAGAACATCCATACATCCATCCATCCATCCATCCTCACAAACTTCCACAGTTATAATATTAGTAGGAAGAATGGATGGATACTTAGTAGTCTTTCACACAAAAACTACTTAACGGATTTTGATGAAATTTGGTGTGGTAGTAGCTTGAGCTTTTGGTTAAAACATACGCTACTTTTTATCCCTAAAAAGTACAGTGTCCCTGTGGGATACTGTATTTACGCGGGTGGAGCCGCGGGCAACAGCTAGTTTTTTTTATAAAAAGACACTGGTAAAATGTATACTTTGTATTGTTACGTTCGATGGTTCCCAAGTCTGACAAAATATTGTTATGGCTATCATGGCTGTGTGATTTATGCCCATTTGCACTAAACATAAGGATCGCCTAAGTTCTTTCCTAACTTGTTTAGGCTGCTCCTAGCAAAAAATACAATTGCACTAACCTTAGGCCATTCCTAAGTCCACTTAGGATATTCTTAACTTTATGAGCCCGATTAGGAAGTGCGTAAGCGTAGGCAACACATAAGTCGGGAGTTTTATCTAGACTTGTAGATTATTTGTAACTATTGATATAGTTTTATTGATATACTACTGTCAGAGATCTAGCCTTAGGTGTATTACAATAAAAAGAGGTATATTTTTTAGCAGATTCTTTATTACAGTGGTTTTAAAAATTCAAAGCTTAAAATAGTCAGATCGCAATCATCACCATTTTTCATAATGAACGACACGCGAGAACTAGAATAACAAGATCACGACTAAACTGCTTCCAAAATTTCGATGAAATCGACTTCTACAAGCGGTATAGGATGTGCAATAGAATTATATAATTATTCTCTTTATTCGTCGTGCCTTCGTGAGAAGACTTTCGATAGGATGCACGGGCCTTCGTCGCACAACAATCGCACAAAATTTATTTTTTCCTCCGCCGTAAAGTTTGCGGTTTTTACTTTTTCTTTTAATTTATTTTCCATAAGAGGTATATTAATAACGATTCGAAATCAATCGTAATGTATAATTTTAGTCAACAGTAAACACGTATACAGGATGTCCCAGAAGTCGACGTCGTCCCTTCGAAGGCTGATAGACCAGCTCATGACTCACCAGAATATCGTAATATGATCTTAGTAAAAAATCTTTAGTTTTCGAGATATTGGCACTTTTAATAATTTCTTAAAAATTACACCTCATGTCAGTTTTTAGACTGCCGCAACTACAATTTCCCGTATTGTGGGATACAAATTTGTATTGCGGAATCCTGACTAGTTCTGCTATTAACCACGGTTATAAACAAAGCTAATAGAGTTTGAACTTTGTAGAAAAAAAGAAAACTTTTCCCTAATCGTGATTTCAAAAACTTTTTCTCCTAACTTTCACTATCCATACTGAACAAAAAATACACCACACTAACCTGGGTTGTTACTTTAAAAAGTTGCTCATTTTATGTAGTTTTTAAAATAGTAAAATAGTTGCTATTAAGCTACGTCAAAAAAATTTTTTGCTATTTTAAGTGCACAGAGAACACATTTTGAATGTTTTTCTTTAGTTAGAATTTCGAACAAAAACACTCGTTACATTGAAATCAGCCAGATGTTTACTTAAAAATTGTACGTTGAAGTTAATTAATTAATTAATTAACTTAATTCATGCTTACTAAACTTAGAAACTAAACAGAATACAAGGATTATTTTTAAACTGTAAGGAGAAATGCAAAGAAGGAGAACACATTAATAATATCATTTAATGAGTTAGACTCATTAGAGTGAGAGAATAGGTGACGACACGCACGTCTTTTGTTTGTTCTATACATGAGTTTGTTTATTAGTTACAAGTACATTACGCTATTGATGTGCATCGTTTTGTTGTTTTCTTACTTTTAACGGATTTTGCATTGTAATCTGGACTTCGTTTGCCTAGTGACTCGGACTTAAGTGTGCTTGGAGACAGTAAAGAACTGACATGGCTCTCTTCTGGACTTTTATGTTTCTGTGATACGCGTTTAACTACCAGTCATTATGGCGTATACTATACATCAGTATGCTAACATGCATTACATTTACGGGGAATACAGAGGCAACGGTGCTGCTGCAGCTAATTTGTATCGCGAAAGGTTAAGGTACTCAAGTCCAGATTACAATGCAAAATCCGTTAAAAGTAAGAAAACAACAAAACGATACACATCAATAGCGTAATGTACTTGTAACTAATAAACAAACTCATGTATAGAACAAACAAAAGACGTGCGAGTCGTCACCTTCTCTCACTCTAATGAGTCTAACTCATTAAATGATATTATTAATGTGTTCTCCTTCTTTGCATTTCTCCTTACAGTTTAAAAAAAATCCTTGTATTCTGTTTAGTTTCTAAGTTTAGTGAGCATGAATTAAGTTAATTAATTAATTAACTTCAACGTACAATTTTTAAGTAAACATCTGGCTGATTTCAATGTAACGAGTGTTTTTGTTCGAAATTCTTACTAAAGAAAAACATTCAAAATGTGTTCTCTGTGCACTTAAAATAGCATAAAAATTTTTTGACGTAGCTTAATAGCAACTATTTTACTATTTTGAAAACTACATAAAATGAGCAACTTTTTAAAGTAACAATCCAGGTTAGTGTGGTGTATTTTTTGTTCAGTATGGATAGTGAAAGTTAGGAGAAAAAGTTTTTGAAATCTCGATAAGGGAAAAGTTTTCTTTTTTTCTACAAAGTTCAAACTCTATTTGCTTTGTTTATAACCGTGGTCAATAGCAGAACTAGTCAGGATTCCGCAATACAAATTTGTATCCCACGATACGGGAAATTGTAGTTGTGGCAGTCTAAAAACTGACATGAGGTGTAATTTTTAAGAAATTATAAAAAGTGCCAATATCTCGATAACTAAAGATTTTTTACTAAGGTCATATTACGATATTCTGGTGAGTCATGAGCTGGTCTATCAGCCTTCGAAGGGACGACGTCGACTTCTGGGACATCCTGTATATATTATATATATATCTGTTTATTCTATGAAACACGCACGAATTTGACAAAATATGACAAGACAATTGACAGCCTTTTGGTGAATTTACGTTACCAAACAAAATTAACCAAGGTCTTATCTTTTGTCACTTTTTAACACACGACAGAATCAATGTAAAGAGAAGGCCAAAATATTTTCTATGGACTACATTACTTAGCCGGTTTATAAAACCATAAACAACCAATCTTCACATTCGTTCAATCATTCACTTAACTAAGCAATGCCTAAGCTACGACCTATATAAGTTATATCTGTTAGTGCAAACTATGTTTAGCTAGGCTGTTCTTATGTTTAAGTGTATCATAACTAGGACAAGTCTAACTTACGTTTAGTGCAAATGGGTAAGTTTTCTAAAAAGAAATCGATGGTTTCGTAGTTAAAATGTTTTGAAGTATTAAAACTCCATGAAGTAGACTGTAGACCTAGTATTTTATATTATATAATAATTATTATTTACTTCTTTCTTTTCCATTTTCAGATCCCCGACAAGTGGTTGATATTTCTTTTAATATTATTTTAGTTGAATATGAAAAGTATGCAGTAATATATGATTGTATTCATGAAAACAACGACACAAAAGGTAGGACTGCGCTCTTTAACATAATATAATATAATATTTATTATTTATGATTAAAATTTAAATATTACGAAATAGATATAAATTGAGGCCAATAATATTGATCCAACTATTATTTATAGATAAACTGCATACCTACTTGAAAATTTCATTATTATTATTAATTTATTTAAAATATTTCATCACATTTGTATCTATAATACAAAATAACGAAATATTTGATTACTATGTTTCATATTTCACTGGTTCAAATTTTAATCTTTTCAGAATCATTTTGGATCGTCGCGAGGAACAAAAGTCTAGAAGATGAAGATAAGGAAAAAGTTATTAAATTCCTTAAATCCTCTAATATCATAGATATCAACCGACTTATTTGGTTAGAAAATTCAGATGAGAAATGCAAACAATGAAAGATCATTATTGCAGATCGAACACAACAATTTGCACAACTTCCAATTTTAAATCAAAATTATTCCAATGGATATTGTAATCGAGACAACAGATTTTTTTTTAGCTTAATATTATACTCACTCCTTCATGAGTTAAAGAAGACAACAAGAAATAAATGGTTTTTATAATAACGTTTGTTATTTATGTTATTTATATAAAACTAAACTATGTAATGTTAATATTACACCTTGATACATCCCTCCTATTATTATCATTATTATTGTAAACTTATGAGTAATGTGGCCTTTTATATAGATCTTTATATTAGTTTTTATAAGGTTTTTTATCAAGGAAACAACTTACGTAACCATTTTAATTGCAATTCTGAATTTTAGAGTACTTAGTAAACGAAGATTAAAATAACATAGTTAATATAATAAGAACATCATAGTAATACGTAATTATACCTACCTTTTTGACTTTAAACATTACTAGCAATCCGCACCAACTTCGCACGAGTGCAATGCTTCAAAAGGTTTATAATATGTATATACATATTATAAACCTTTTGAATCACTCTATCTATTACTGAAAACCGCATTAAATCCGTTTAGTAATTTATTCGCTCTACTTGCCGTGAAGAAGTTAGGTAACTAAAATTTATAAGGCATCGAAACAACGCCCCTAGTGATAAAAATGGTGACTAATTTGGTGCCATACAAACTGTGGTTAAGTTCTTCATGGCGGTTAGTGACAATTATTAATTTTAAACAAAAAATTAAACCGACTTACAAAGTAAGAATGCACAAAAACATATGACTTATTTTCTAAATATTTCTACGTTTTAATTTGGCTAAAATTTTAACTATTTGTTAGGTTAGGTTAGGTGGGTAGAAGTTCGGGCCTAGGATGGAGCTGCTTGAGGGCGGCTGCCGCCCTCAAGCAGCCGCCGGCGGGGTCGCGGATGTGTTTATCGTTCCCGTGGCCCCGTCACAGGGCGGCGAGGAGGAAGGTGGGGGGTGGTTTTAGTGGGTATACCGTGGGTCTCATTAGCCTATACGGGAGTCCCACATCACCACTCGGGTGCCCCCTGCGCCTGGGTGGTATGCGTAATGCATTTCCCCTCCGGAAACAAAAAAAAAAAAAAAAGGTGGGTAGAAACCCAATCTTCATTATTTTGAAGTCGGTACCAGCCCGAACAACATCCTGATAAAACAATATTTAAAATAGAACTCACGTTCAAGTTGGCTGGTACCGACTTCAAAATTATGAATAATTAGTAGAGAATTACTTAGTTAATTTACGTAGAGTACTTATAGAGCTAGCGCTCGCCGTCGAAAAAGGAGCTCATCGAGAACAAGCATTGGACCACTGCAGATCGCTAGACTCTAGAGCTTGATATAAAACCGCCGGTCTGGTGGTTCTAAACCTGGCAGATTTTTTTTAGTGACCAAAATGTGTGAAGATTTTTTGAGTAAAAAACGCTCATAAGTTTTATCCAAATTAAAAAGGGGTTAATTTTTTGTTTAATTTTTTTTTTCCTTTTTAGTGATATTTGTTAAATTATTATTAATACATTTTAAGAACGTTTAAAATAAACGATCGATTGTATAATTGATAACGCGCCAAGCTTCCATTAGGTACTGTAAATAAGATGATGACGATGATTACTGTAAGTTAAATAGTGGCATATACTTCTAGTTCTTTAGACAATGCTGAAATCTCCAAACGCGTATCTTTAACGACTGAGGAGTTCTGTTCTGCTTTTGGATACAGAGTATACCTTGGTACAAAATCTTATTTTTTGGAAGCATGCTAGTGTAACTTCAGAAAAAGTAAAAATCACAATATGTGTCCATATAAATTTCGAGGAGTTCCCTCGATTTCTCATGGATCCCATCATCAGGTTTCCACTTTAGTGACTAAATAACCAATTTGGGATTATACCCTATATATAAAAAAAAAATTAAAAATCCACAGACAAACAGGCAAGAGTAATCGTTGAACATACAAAAAAAAATGAAAATAAAAAATACAGTCGAACATCCGCCTCCTTTATTGGAATGGAAGTCGGTTAAAAACCCGTACTCAGCACACTGTTCGCTTATGGTGTCTACAGACTTTTTGGACACTTTCTTTCCAGTATAATGCTATCTACAGACACACGAATTTGGTACGGAGCGTACAGCGAACCATATCCGGAGACCAAATTCGGTGTCGCTACACACGCACGAATTTGGTACGGTGCAGTGAAGCGAAACGCTCGACACTCGTGTGTTCGATTTTATGCTCTATTTCATTAGCACAGAGTTCTATTTACAGTGCGGTTTTTAAACGACGACGATAATTCCCGCAATTCATTGATAACGGGCAGTGATACCAACACTTTAAAAAATATTTCTCCCCAAATATTACCCCTGATTACTTATACCATTGATAGGTCTAAGAGATAATTAGCTAGAAAGAAAGGTTATGTGTTTAACATAAAGACTTACACGTGAATAACAAAACTAACTTGTCTTAATCCAATTTCACTCCGAATACATTTTCATATCCCTGGCTATATACTTACACACATTAAAATAATTTTTATTATTACATAAAAATTGATTCATACGGAGTTAACTCTAAACATCCTGTCCCCTGGTAAACCCCCGTACATATTTTCCCTAATTTTGGGGGGTATATCCCTAAGTTGGCAACACTGATACCGTTGTACGGCCTAACCGCCGGACTGCTCTACACACGCACGGATATGGTACGAAGCGAACCAGATCCGATGCGGACAAAGGTGAACTCTTCGCCTTCTTCTTATGTTCGCCGGACTGCCCTACACACGCTCGGATCTGGTACGGAACGTACCAGATCCGCTGTACGCTCCGTACCAAATTCGTGTGTCTGTAGACACCAATAGGGCGATCCGATCCCAAACTCGACGACATACGGCAAGCTTTAATGGATCTCCGATTGGCCTTGTGGAATGTTATGGTGTCTACAGACACACGAATTTGGTACGGAGCGTACAGCGGATCTGGTACGTTCCGTACCGTGTGTAGGGCAGTCCGGCGAACATAAGAAGGCGAAGAGTACGCTAGAAGAAGGCGAAGAGTTCGCCGCTGTCCGCATCGGATCTGGTCCGCTCCGTACCAAATTCGTGCGTGTGTAGAGCAGTCCGGCGGTTAGGCCGTACAACGGTATCAGTGTTGCCAACTTAGGGATGTACCCCCCAAAATTAGGGAAAATATCTACGGGGATTTACTAGGGGACAGGATGTTTAGAGTTTACTCCTTATGAATCAATTTGTATGTAATACTAAAAATTATTTTAATGTGTTACATAGCCAGGGATATGAAAATGTATTGGGAGTGAAATCAGATTAAGACAAGTTAGTTTTATGTTATTCACGCGTAAGTCTTTATGTTGAACACAATATAACCTTTCTTTCTAGCTTATTATTTCTTAGACCTGTCAATGGTATAAGTAATCAGGGGTAAAATTTGGGGAGAAATAATTTTTAAAGTGTTGGTATCACTACCCGTTATCAATGAATTGCGGGGATCATCGTCGTCGTTTAAAAACAGCACTGTAAATAGAACTCTGTGCTAATGTAATAGAGCATAAAATCGAATACACGAGTGTCGAGCTTCACGGTCCACTGCACCGTACCAAATCCGTGCGTGTGTAGCGACACCAAATTCGGTCTCCGGATATGGTTCGCTGTACGCTCCGTACCAAATTCGTGTGTCTGTAGATAGCATTAGAAGTTTATATTCAGGCATCCAGAGAGCTACAAATATATAAAATTGGTATTGAAATATAAGAAGTAAGATGACCGGGATAGGGTGAATGCACGCTAGAATATGGTAGCGTTCTTTCCTTTTATATATAAAGATAGATTTAAAACAAATATAATATTTAAAAACTAGATCAATGTGCCGTAAGTGACCAACAACAAAAAATTACTTCTTAGACCGTATTTGGTAGATAGGTAACCATAGGCACGTGCAGTAGAAGAGGCTGTATAATTATATAAATACTTTTTCATCTGTACTAAAATTAAATTCCTAACACCAAGATGTGCCTATGACATTACAATTACCACAGCTCATACCACCTGGTCTCGAGATTTATATTCCAATTTGTTACCATGTGAAATAAGAACACATTTATTTCCAAGCGCTATTACATACAACCTGCAATTGCAAGAATTTTCGTTTTTGAATCTTTGGTTACATTACCTTAGCCCGAAAGCAGACATTTCATTTATAAATAGCTGATTTCCGCGGCTCTGCCTGCGTAAATATACTATCGAGTATCACACAGGAATATTGTACTTTTCCGAGATAAAAAGTAGCCTTTGTTTTAATCCAGAGCTTTTCTACTACGTAGGTAGTATCATTTCAAAATTTCATCAAAATCCATTCAGTAGTTTTTCGTGAAAGAGTAACAAACATCCATCCTTCACATTTATAATACTAGCAGAATAGGACCAAATTTATACATTTTGTGTTAACTAATAAATGTACCTAAACGACTGTGTATTTGGTGAAGGTGTGTTGGAAATTGCGATACTCAAATCCATTTGAATTTTCAGTTTTACTCATAAATTTGAAATATTCTCCTAATGGACTGATGGAAGGTAATCCTTCAGTCTCTGATTGAAACAGTTTATGTTAAAACAACAATTTTAGTACCCCACTGGCTTGATTCAAGCTTTTTAACCCACCACTAAAAGAAGGTAGCTATTTTGTCAGCGTATTATTTTTCTTAATATAGTTTAAAAAATATACGAGTAGGTAATTGGGCAAAGTTTAATCAACTGATATGGCCATTTAAATATTTTAAATACAATATGGCTTATCGTAGTCAGGGCCACTGAGCAGGAAAACATTGATCATTGACTTGTTACTATCTCCTAGGTAATATACAATATGTGGTTATGTACCCCATGGTTAACATTTTTAGGGTTCCGCACCTCGAAAGGAAAAACGGAACCCTTATAGGATCACTTTGTTGTCCGTCCGTCTGTCTGTCAAGACCCCTTTTCTTGGGAAGTCGTGAAGATATCAAGCTGGAATTTATACCAAATACTCAAGTCTACTGTTCCTTGGAGCTGTGAAAAAATCTAACTTCTAAGCCAACTCAATCAAAAGATTTATGCCGCTTATGCCGCAAATTTTCGACACTCGCAAGGTTGAAATTTGGTGCGAATACGAAGCAACGTAAAAGTTTAGTTACATCATATAATAAAAATATTTTTAATAATTTTAAACTTACTACCCCTTTCCTCGTGAACGCTATCAAATTGAAATTCATATCAAATACTCCGGTCTATAATGCTGTAAAAAATCAAAGTTCTGCGTGCAGGTTTGTACGGAACCCTCGGTGCGCGAGTCCGACTCGCACTTGGCCAGTTTTTTTAAGCAAAAGAAACCAATGATAAGAAACATATGAACGAAAAAAAGTAACTTGGTTCATTCTATAATAAAATATTCATAATACATAATATTGATCTGCAAATTCGAGTCAAAATTAAAATTACTGAAATGACCGTCGTCGCCAATAAAATTTGCATACAATATATACAGATAAAAGCTTTAATAAAACCCTTAATGCCTATCAGTAATTAAACGGAATCCAAATGAAAATTTGTTGCAGCCAGAGCATACAAGATTGATTGCGATTTCGTAATTAGCAATGCAGTAATATTGTGGGGTTATCATTTTTCTTCCTGACTTTTATTGGCTCCTATAATATACGATAGAAGCAATTTAAAGTTTACAATTTATTGCCGCATTTTCTCATCATCATTATCGAGTACTAGCTTCATAGCCAAGTTTGGAGTTCTTTTTTGCGATGCTGGGTCAGTCTTGGATCTTTTCTGTCAATCTGGATTTCTTTTCCAAGGTTTCCTATTTAATTTTAATATATTTTAAAATTTCTGTCAGATAAATGAATTTCAGAGATTTGCTTCTTCATTTTAATTAAAATATTTAGAACGTGCTTGATTTTGAAATAGACAAGGGTCGCTTTTAGGTATTCGATATTAATTCTATTATATTATTAATTTTAGACCCTCATCCATCTATATCATATATTTATAAATTACTAGTTATAAATATTGGAATTAAACCTAAACCAAACCATCCATAATTCATGAACTATGATAATTATTTAGTATTCAGATCCCTCGCTCAAATCTCAGATCATAGTATCTCGGTAAGTGCGAATGTTGACGTACTTATTTCTGAAATTGTCCATCTTACTATTTCGTAACGGTAAAGACACGACGACATTAAAATAAGATCAAATATGAACACTATCAATCTGCTTACATTCCCTGACTGTATGTACTTTGAGGTCTTAATCTGCATCGAAAATACCGAGAAACGCCATTTTGAAAGAAACAATACGTTGCAGCGTTATGGCCTGACTAATTGTTATTAATGTCTTCACGGGAGAGGAAACGTCATCATTTGTCTTCGCTCCCGTCGCGACTGACAGTGCTTTTTACTTCTTTCTTTGGCTATTTACGATTTATACGAGATATTCGCCTATTTGATCAGTTAAATCTAGAAATTATGGTGCTAAATATAATTATAAGGTACGCTAAAATAAATTATGGATATTTTGGGCATAATATGATCTATTGCTTATGTAAAAACGTTAAGGTAGAAAAATAATTGTCATACAAGAAAAATTTTTTTTCTTTATATGGACGAGTTTTCGTTTTGTGGAGAGTCACCCATACATGAGATGATTTTTTATTTTGTTTATGACATTTTTTTTTGCCTAATCGTATTTACATAAGCAGTGAATCACGTGCCCGAAGTATCCGTAATTGATATTCGGAGACTTTATATTTTGATGAAGGCTTAAGACTTTGCTTAAGACCTAAGGATTATAACTGAAATAGTTTTTTTTTTTTTTTAACTTTATTTTAATAAATGATGATGACAATCCTATTGTGCTCTTACAGATAATACACAAGAATAAAACTAGAAAATATAAAGAACTTACTTAACATGATACTACATATTACAGTTAACAACCTATCCGTTAAAATCAAAACTTAACAGCATTCTAGCTGCATCAGTCTGGTTTGGCTAGAATGCTTTGTAGAGCACCTACGTTATATAAATTTAAATAAAATGTAGAAACCAGTCAAACTCTTTTGTCGCTATTCCTGGTACATTCCATCAAGCGGTGATATAAGTCGTCTCTCTTATCACACTGCTCACAAGTAGGAGAGTCAGCTATTCTCATTAAAAAAAAAAACCTTTTACTGTGTACTTTTACATTTAACTATTGAAATAGTTAAATGGATATATAAAAATATAATAAAACAGCATTTTCAGCAGCGTAGTTGAAAAAAAAAACCCAACGGGTTGCAATCTGGAGGTGCCGGCAGAAGTGAAAACTTGAACATTAAATTGGAAAAACCGCCATCTATGTTAAAAGATACGAGCTAAAATAGTTTCATGCTCGCGTAAGGGAAATAAGATAAACCGACATCTAGGTTAAAAGATACGAACTAAAATAGTTTCATGCTATGCTCGCGTAAGTAAACTTAGACAGCAAACAGTTGCAAGTTGTATCTTACGAATTTTCGATCATCATGACGCGAGTTCGACATTTTTTACCATTAGGTTGTGTGGTCGCTGTTTTTTACTCATCCCAAGAAAAGTACACAAGGTCGCTAAAGTAGTATTCACTTCAATAATTTGACCTGTGGCGGTTTTGACGAGCCTCTTTGTTATTAGGAAGACTGAAGGACTTAAACCTACTCTAATTATAATGCACTTTTTGCGAAAATTCGCTTAAGATCAGAAATTAATACAATTATTATACCTATAACTAATATCTGAATCATCATGATATAAAGTAATTAGCTTATCGCACGACTGCTTAATTTTAAAACCACTGGACTAAATTCGACGCGTAAACCGAACTATTACAGCCAACCGCAGGATTCGATGCCTAAAATTAAAGTAATGTGATCAGAACACGAAATAAGAGAACCGTTTTAGGTGTTAGTCGTGACAATCGTAAATTGTGGCTTCGTAGAGATTCATTTGATGCATAGAATGCGTCAGCCTATATAAATAATAATAATAATAATATCTATGGACGCTTCACACCACGTCAGTCTGATCCCGTAGTAAGTTCTCGAAGAACTTGTGTTACGGGTACCAGACAACGGAAATATATTTAATACTTTTATACTATACACATATTTAAGATTTTTATTATATTATACACATATTTAATACACATCCATGACCCAGGAACACATAAAAACTTTTTGTTCCTTTGGCGGGATTTGAATCCGCGAAATAAAAACAATAGAAGATACTAGATATTGACTGCGTTGTACCTACAGGAAATTATGTAACCAATATGGCGATGACTAACTAGCCGAAAAAATACTTAATGCTATTTATTATATAAGTTTTTTGCCGGTTTTCCACTTTAAACTCTATTATTATAAGTTATGGAATAATGTAAATAATTACACCTATTAATTCTTAATTTAAATACGTTTATAAAAATACTTATAAATATATTTCTAAGCTACACAACGTATATATAGTCGATAGACATTTGGAGACTTATCAAAAGTGAATTGTCTTGGTCAGTGATGTATCTTAAAATTGCACTGTTGTTTCTTTATATAGCTTATACAGAAGCTAAAAAATGTCCTGAAATACGACCGGCGAAAAATTTTAACCTGACTGCGGTGAGTACCAGCAAAATAATGTTTTCCTCCAGTCGCTTTTGGGAAACTGGTATGGGCGATTAAAATTATGGTCACGAGCGGTAGAGCTATCTGATATCATATCCCCATGCTACCGAAGGGACACATGATGATAGTGAATGGTCATAAGGACCCCATGACAAGGGGTTACCAAGTTTCCACTTTTTCTGGTGATATTTGTTACGCTTCACACCTAAAATTTTCGGCACGTCATAAACACATAGTAGACCACATAATTTATATTATGTTGTCATAATATTATTATCATGGTATTTTTTTTAGAATAGTAGACTGCCGCAAACTAAAGTATTTTCAGTTCGCGTCAGGGGTTTGGCATAATTAGGCTACGTATCCCGTGCTGTCCTAGTGATAGCGTTATAATAATAAAAAAAAATAAAAAAAAATCTCCCCCACACCGATAACGGTGACGGCGGCCGGTTTCATTGAAACCAGGCCAGTTACGCAGGAGTAATTTATAGTGCCCAAGTGTGTGCGCAGTACACAAGAGCACTCTCTGTTGCTTTACTCTCATAACCCAGTGGGACGGATAACCGACACGACTGACGAGAAATCAGGCGCAGCCGACTTTTTACATACCCATCCGACGCATGGATCATCTTTCTTGCCAGACAACCAGGTGATCAGCCTGCATTGTCCTGACCAAACTTGGAAACAACATTTTTTGTTGTTTTATTTGCCCACGGCTTCGCCTGCGTGAAATTAGGTTTTAAACCTTCATCCGCTATTTTACCCATCTAGGGGCTGAATTTTAGAAAACACTGAAATACGTAATATAACTCATTATTTTTTCCGTGAATCTTGCCAATTTTAAATCTTTGAATATAAATATTATATGAATTTGAAAATTATATAATCAACTAAAATCTTTACAGTTCGCGTCTGGAGTATGGCATGACCTGGCGAGATATCCTAATGTAATTGAAACATCTGAAGACTGTCTGTCATTGACGTACACGTATAATGGAGACGTCGTCACCATCGAAAACGTAGTACCAGTGGACGGACCAAGCTTTTTAACTGCAACTGGTCGACTTCAGCCTGATGGAAGTATATATTTTACTGGATTAATTGGTGGTAAGTATTATTGTGGAAGATGATGTTATTTTGTGATAATAGTTATCTATATAAGAATATATAAAAGAAAGTCGTGTTAGTTACACTTTTTATGACTCAAGAAAAGCAAAACCGATTTGGCTGAAAACTTAAAAAAACCAAGATGATATCTTAAAACTAGGAGAAGGACATAGGATAATTTCATCCCGTTCCCAAGGGACTCAAAAATCGGGAACTGCTTGACCGATTTGGCTAATTTTGGTCTTGAAATAATTCTGGAAGTTCAGGGAAGGTTTAAACAGTGAGAAATATTGTATAAAAAGTGTAGGTTGAGGTTGAAGTATAGTTATTTATTCATTCCAGTTCATATTTAAAACAGAACATCATGTGTCGGGACAGCTAGTAACTTATAAAATAGTGTTACATAATTTTGCATTTGTATTGAAAATTATTTATATTATTATATACAAAGAATCGAAGGTATCTAAGAAAATAATATTTTTTTTAGCTTCAAAGAAGTCATTCGAAGTGCCACTGACTATTGTTAAAGTCAAATACGACAAGTTTGCGATTAAATACAGCTGTATTGAAAATGGCGATGACATAATGGAATTTGCTTGGGTGGTGTCAAGATCTACTAACTTAGATGATTCTGCTAAAGAAGACTTGAATAAATTCATTAAATCTTCTAAATTGATAGATATGAATCGACTTTATTGGATCAAGTTTTCTGATAAACTGTGCAAAAAGAAGTAAGAAAAATGTTAAAAATTCATACTTTGTGTACCTAATCATTTGTTTTTCGAAAGATCGATAAAAATGTATATAGTGTATCTTCTATTCGTTAATAAAATAAATATTTTTTAAAACACATTTTATTTATAAATAATGTCGTCAATTAAATCATCTAAAAATAACATAATGTTGCAATAAATTACTTAGTCGAGAATTTTGGCAAACATAAAAAGAAAATCTGGGATCATTATAATATACAGAAAGTAAGCATTTTCGGCACACTTGTTAGAATTTCTAACAAGTGGTTGGGGATAGCGTTAGCGACTCGAAATTTTCCCTGGGATTGTGCTAATATTTATGAGAAGGTTACTGAATATAACTTTAATTAAACGAAAACTCCTTTGTTGGCCCTCTAGATTTGTACAATTACATAAGTTTTTAGAAATACGCTGAGTTAGTTGAAAATTCTGCTGAATCCGATTGTAGATCTTAAAATCATATGTAAATATTTGATTCGCAAAGTGTCTGTGGTAAGTTTGGTCTATTGTTAGTTATTATCAAGCAATATTAAAATCAAACGATAGATAGAAAATTCATTTATTTAATACTAAATTGTACATGCGAATTCACTTGCGCTTACCTTGTTAAGAGCAACACATTAGTAGTTTGAGTCAAGCTATGTGTTGGTGGATCATTCAGTAATGGTTGCTTTTATAGTTACAGATTTAGTCTTTTTGTAGTTCAGTTGCAAACCCTTTCTTTTGTGTTACGAATACTTCTGTTCGATTGAGGGAGCATCGGTATGTCTGTAGTTTTATAGTCTATTTGAGGCCGCAATTTGATTTACCGTGTACAAAGCGTTTACCGGATTTATTTGTAATAAAAGATCTAAACAAAAGCATGTGTAAATTACGGCAGCCATCTATCTCGTCGGCCGTCCGTGCAACAATAACGCGGTTGACTTCATCTTGGAATAATTCTCTTTGTTCTGTACAGATGGCTGTTACCGTTTTTTTGTGTGTGGTCCAAGTGTAATCCTAATAGTATTCTACCAATAGAAATGCAATGTTTTTGACGATGGATGAACTAGAAATATATTACGTATTATCTATTTCTTGGAATTCGAACATTTCCTAAGCAAACAAAGCTTACCTCGAGGAAGTGTGTTGTGTTAAGCTTTTAAGGTTAATGCCGAGAATAATAATTTATAAATTCTGCTGCCCTTCCTTCCATTATGAATTCCTCATTTCTCTGGATTTCCTAATGCTTCCAAAAATTCAACGAGATCAATAAGATTTAGTCTTTTTCATGAGCTTAATGTACATTTTAAATATACATTTACTAAAACTATTGATCGATTTTTATCAATATAATATCGCATCAATCATCAATACGGTAAGTCTGCGCTTTAGATATTTTTTACAGAATTTTTACTTACAAATTTTTTTACTACATGAAATTTTTCCCTGCTCCCGCCTATGCTTGTGACACACGGCACACGTTCCAGCCGTACATCACCGCGTGTCGTTAAGGGCAGGAGGTGGTCCGATAAATCAGGCGTCGTCTCCGCTCGCCGCTCGTACTCGCACACGCTAATGTGAGCTGTAATATCAACTGCAAGCCTGATATTGATAGATCAGGGGAGAAGTCTGCTGCTTGTATGCTGAAAAATGAAATAAAAATATATTTCACAAAAAACATTTGCAATATTTAAACAAGAATGTATGAGCCAACCCTGACTTCGGTGGGAACTTGGAGGAGGACCGCAGGGTGACGTTAGAAACTCCTGACCCTGCGCACTTTACGTAGGTATCAAATCTATAAGTAATACTGTTAACGGACAAATCTATCAAATATTGCAAGCAAAATGAGAATCAATTTAACTATCACAAATTTTAGTGGCAGGTTTACAATCTTCAACTAAAACAGCCCGCAGCTAGTTATGTCAGTTAATGGACCCTAAAATTTGAGGGTGATGGTGTTTAGTTTGGACCAGTACCGATAATTTTTTAACAAAAAAAAATAGTAATATGAAATCCATTGGAAAAGGAAAAGAATGAACAAAAATAAAAGGAAAAATAATTTACGGGCGATTTGAGGTCGGGAAGTGTAAGGGGTGAGTTTTTAAGGGTAAAAACGGTTTATCTCGATTTCCAGCAAAACTACAAGTCCTGTGGAAAAAAATCAACCTCCTTACACTTTCTCACCTCAAATCGCCCGTAAATAATTTACGTTTTATTTTTGATACATTCTCTTTCTTTTCCAATGTGTTTCATCTTACTTTTTTATTTTTTCACTTTTTACCATTTTCAAAGACTTCTGCTTTAGTCTAGATTCTGCCCGTCTTACTTGTAAGATAAATGTATCTTGTAAGTCACAGCAATAGGCAAGCGGACTGATTTTTTTTTATTGCATAAATGAATAGTACCCTTAAATATGAGTAACTTCTCAGAAGAAACCGTATATCAAAAGTCAATATTTTCAAAGGTACAGCGATTTGTATAAAAAATTTCGCTCTGCTCCAGTACCAAAAAAAATATTTTTTTTTTGCGAAATTGGTAAACAAAACCTACATCATTAGTTTACTCACATCATATACAAAAACATTCATTATGGTAAGTATGAACTTAAACGCACAAATATCGGAGATATTTACAAATATATTCCTGCGGCCATATACTACTTCATATACTATAACCTACAAGTGACGTCATTTGTATATCGACTTTAGTATGGAGCGTTTTTAGGAGGCTCGCGAAAATTTTTATACAAATCGCTGTACCTTTGAAAATATTGACTTTTGATATACGGTTTCTTCTGAGAAGTTACTCATATTTAAGAGTACTATTCATTTATGCAATAAAAAAAAATCAGTCCGATTGCCTATTATCCAGCTGGTATTTACAACGAAGTTTTGAAGGACGGCTAAAATGTAGAGATGTTAGAAATCTAGATATCTTATAATTAATCATATACATCAAATATACTCTCAAAACGTTCAAACAACTTCACAAATCCACAATGCAACCACACAGCTATTTGGTCTATAAATTGGTGCAAACATCCAAACTTTTCCAATTTTTAATTTGCCGAGTGCACAATTGCATCTAAATGTGTAATAACATCATCTATCCTCGCCTTCACGTCGCCACTGCGAAGTGATCTATCAAACCGGTGCATTAATTCAGACAATTGCAGTCGAACTACCGTTGTTTTAGGCACGATCCTGGCAAACTTCCAGGGCCGTTCAAATTCCGATACTTCTATTGTTGCAATGTTTAATTGATTTATTGGTCTGTTAGCGATTGCGTTTTTTTTTTTTTTGTTTTTACTGAAATAATATCATGATCAGCAATCGGAACGCTAATTCTCGAATTTTAAATTTCTGTATAAATATTAGTCTCTATATCATTTATTTCCAAATTGGTGGTCTGTTAATCGTCAAAAGCATCATATAATCGACGTTTACGAACTCGTTTTAATGACACTAAATTAAGTGTAGGCGCACATTAGGCGACACGCGACAGCGACAGCTCGGCGACTAGACGCGACGACAGGCTACGGCCGACAATTTTAATATATTTTGTTCGAAGCTCCTTGGCGTCAGAGTCACGCAGTCGCGACGACAAGCTAGGGGAGTCGCGCGCGCTCGCTACTAGTCGCTGCGTCTGGTAGCACTGTGCACGCGCACACACGACGACAGTCGCGCGACAGCGCATCGTCAGTCTCGCCAGGGTGTCGCAACTTCCTATCGTTTGTATTGGCGTTCGAAATCCAAAATTTTACCTGACTATCGTCTGTGCAAACCACATGTACCTTGCTCGCTCTTTTATCGTGTTTATTTATTAATTTTCCGTGGTGCATTTTGAGCTCATCATAAAGCAGAGAAAACTGCCCACGTTCTTGGCGAGAGGTTAGTATCGGATGGACCCAATAACGGCGATGGATTCGTCGTACTCTGCGCCTTCGCATTCGCAAGATAAGCACCAAGGCAAGTGCAATTAGAAGCTCCATATTCACTCACAATATGAACAAGATGGTCGTCTCTCTTACTACTGATGGCTTCCGGCACGGCATCTGTCTCAACGACTAGTCGCCGACGCAAGCAACAGCTCGGCGTCTAGTCGCGGCGACAAGCCGCTAGATGCAAACGACAACGCCGCGTCTGACGCGGCGACAAGTCGCCCTGTTTGCGATGGCTCTAATACTGCGTTTTGAAAATTTGTTCACGCGTCTGTCAAAGGAAATAAATAATCTTATTTTTAATGAATTAATGGACGTTTATGGTACCTAATAATATTTATTGTACACCTGAGTTCTTGTTACAGTTAGTACCTACTGTACACACTACCAGTCATCTGTTTGCTTTTTATTAAATAATAACCAGCTATATTACTCATTATACTAATCACTTGTTGAGGAAAACTGCACCCGTGAAATATAAAATCTTCAAAAATTGTGGTAATCCATGCATTCCGTACAATATATTGCACCTGTGCTTCAATAATAAAAAAAACACTAACACTACATCCGATTTTTTTTTCTAAGTAAAAGAAAACAATGAAAAAATAAGAACAAGGATATTTTACACGCATACTTAAATTAAATCGGTTTATTTTTAGCTCTGTAAAAAAGTTACTTTGAGCTGAAAATACACCATAATACGAGAACTCTTTGTGATACGAAACTCTTTCTTTAAACTTTGAGAAACTTTTTATCTATCTACATAAATTATGAAAGTTTTTCTTTTAAAAATCTGTACAATTTTATTGTTATAAAACTGTTCCTTTATATTGAGAAACTTTAAATGCATAGTTAAATTAATATTATCTATATTATTATCCACGCGTATGTTATACTACGAGACAAGTGAAGCAGTAAAAACTTTTATATGGTATATGACCTGAAAACGAGTAGCCAGACAGTAAGAGATTGTACCAGCCCATGAACCACAAACGCAAGTGACATTTCACTTCAGCTTTCTGTGAGGCCGTGACATCTGTCCACTCCAACCAATAGGTTGGACTGGACATGGTAGAGCGGAGTTTTATTTGTTATACCAAATGGCTTAATCCTGAGTATCAGGAAGTTGTCCATGTACCGATTAATTAATTTCAGCTTGGAGAGACTTCAATTGCACGGGACAATGCCATTTGAGTTGATGCGAGTGTGGCTTAAAAAGCTGATTCGCTTAAGAACACTTTCATACTTATTATCAATTTTTGTGGTTGAAACATCAAATCGGGTTTATTGCCATTTTTTCAGTCTTTGAATTATTTGTTTTATTCCATAGTATTGTTACTTTGTCGAATTTGTATTCGTGGAGTTTTTTTTTTATAACAAAATCAGCTGTAACGATTCCTGGTTAGGAATTTATCAAAAATCTTTAATGCAAGTTTAAGTTTAGTTTATTTATGGCTAGCAAGCGGTCGCGCTCCGCGAATCGGCACATGTTGCAAATATTAAATAATATTTAATATTTCGTGAGTCGCGGCTCCCTGCCGCTACGTCACCATGGCGCTCATTGCGAACGAGTTGCTGGCGTTTATCCAACACGTCATCAACACCATGGACGAGGACGGCATCGTGCAGCTCTGCAAGTCCACCTACACCAACGAGGAGATTTGCAAGGCCAAGCTGATGCTCTATGAAGCGCTCGGCAAGATCGCGCAGATGTTACCATCAAGAAGAAGAGATGGGGGCGAACGTAGCTTACAGGACATCATCACCCTGTTGAAGCAGACGGATCCCGTGGCCGTACCGGCCTTTGTGGCTAAGAATCTCCACAAGCTGCCGGTGGTTACCTTGGATCACGTCGACGTCTCCAGCCTGCTGAGAAAGTTTAACACCATGAAGGCAGAGCTGGACGAGATGCGAGGTAGACTGGATGCATCCGAAAATACCATCTGTGATTTGCGAAGTGAATTATTGCAAATAAAAAGTAATAATTCTCTAAGTAGGTCACCCGATCATCCGTTTGCCTACGTAAACACGCGTCGCGGGGCGCAGATTGACTCGTCGTTGGCCATGTCAGCGGAATTGGACGGGTCAACAACCGCCGAAGCCTCGTCGCTAGCGATCGAGCCGAAGCTGAAGAATCCATCGACTCAGCAGAAAAAGTATGCCAGTGTAGCTGCTTACCCCGCACCCCCACGGAAATCAAAGGGGGAGATGGAGAGCCCCAAGGCTGAGAAGAGCCCCAAGGCCAAGGAGAGCCGCAAGGCTGAATCTCTTCAACCGGCCGAGGACAAGAGCAGGAGGTGCGATGAGGAGGGCTTCACTCTGGTGGAGAGAAGAAAGAAGAGGAAGTCTGCCGTCCGCAACCATCGCGGCACCGCACCCTACGTACCCGAGCTGCGCTTACGGTGTGAGGTACCCGCAACGCAGCTGTACGTGTCCCGCCTGCACTGGTCCATGGAGGTGGAAGACGTCGTGAGCTACATCCGTGAGAAGACCACCTACACCTTAAGGGTTGAGCGTCTGCAGTCTCGCCACAAAGTGAACTTCAGTTCCTTTGTGGTAAGAGTGCCGACTACACTTTTGTCTACCCTGGAGGTGGAGGCGTTCTGGCCGTCGGGTGTAGTTTACCGAAGATTCCGGGGGAGACTCCCCAACGAAGCGCGCATCACGTCGCCGAAAAAGACAATAACTACGTGATAAACTATTTTAGTGTGTTTGTGTAGTGTGTGTCTGTGTGAGTGTGTGTAATAATATACCATAGTATAAAATTGTTAAATGTGTATCCATTGTCTGATTGCCATAACACAAGTCATAACTTAGCATGGGATTAGATTGATGTGATGTATATACTTGTTTATTCTATTGTATGTTATAATGTGTGTTTAATAAAGAATTTGAATTTGAAAAAAAAAAAAAAAAAAAAAAAATTTTAGTCTAAAATCGAGCTTGTTACCTCATTCATGTTTTCATTACTCAATAGTAGATTTAGTCTACCATGCTTAGTTGAAAAGTTCACCGTGTGTATTAAATTTCGTCGTAAAGTGTTCCAATTAATTAGTATCGGGTAAACAGACAACGTTATGTTCAACGTTATTTAATTATTGTTTTAATCTCATTTACTTAATTAATATACAAAGCTTAGTTGTATTCTTTAAAGGATAATGATTTTAATTAGGTTATCGAAATTTATATAATTTTTTATATTAATAACTCAAATTGGATACTAGAACTCCATGCTCCGCAAGACCTATTTACTATAGTTTTTAACGACTTGGACAAAACATCAAGATGTATTTGACTTCATTTATGTTTCTTGTATCTTAAACATTTTAATAATATGTATGGTTCTTAAATTATCTAGGTCTAGAATTTTCAAAAATACTTTATAAAACCGGCTATAAAATAAGTATCTTTGCAAAACTTAAAGCTTAGCACACAACAGACAGAGAACATAAAGCTGAAGGAGAACTATTTAGTGACCATACACTGAATAACCAGTGCTAAAAATGTGCCTTTAGAATTCGCTACACAATAATTAGACGGAAACTGGGTTAAAATAAACAAAACACTATTTCACTAGACCCGCTCGAGGGTCATTCACGTTGGCAAGATTTCCGCTGTATCTTAAATTCTCTACTTAATCTCAAGCATGCTCCACTGATTATTAAAGTTAACGATGCATTTTCTGAATTTCCTTCTATAATGAGTATTTTTGCTGATAATGAGTTTTTTGTTAATGTGTTCTTGAGATCACAAGTGATTTCTAGTTTGTTTGAGGTGAATTTTTGAATGAATTTTTGCGACACTTAAAATAATATTATTATCGATTTTATTTATTATTACTATTATGCACGGTCGGGAAAATTAACATATTTGTAAAATATCTTAAGTATGTATTTTACAATTTCCCGACTAATGACGACGTCAAAAAAATATGTAAATACGGTGAACGAAATGAAGAATAGGAAATAAAAACGTAGAGAGTCAATGGATGGTAGTAATGGTGAGATTTTTTTTTAGATAAGTATTAAGAAGGTTGCTTCGAGAACATCAACTAAAAAATCAAAATGTATAAATTCACTCAATTCAATTACGAGAAAGTTACACGAATTCAAAATAGTGGCCTTTTAGCCGAAACGATATTAAGTGATAAAACCGACTTTAGTGCGAGTGTACAGAATATAAAATAGATTAAGCGTAAATCAGCGAGATCTCCAATATAAATTGAGCCGTTCGCATCAATTCGTTCGCCTCTAATATACGATATTTATCCGGTACTCGTTTAGAGGTGGGGTCTAGGTAGGCTGGTCGGGTGGGTGGAGGTAAATGATTGCAGGTCACGTGATGGGGCGATTTGTCGTAACGCCTAAGCGATTATTCAGATCATTAGTCATGTTACCACCTTTGATAACGTCATTACTAATTTTACTATTCAATTCACGATTTCCATTTATTGACCCGTGACTCATGGGAGTGTTTACATATCCCAGCGGGATGGACTGTTTCAATAGGTGGAAGTCAAAAAATTACTTATCTTATCTTAAATACAAAATGTAGTTCTGCAAAACGACACATTTTGGGAAACACAATAAAATATACAAGTATTTCTGCCGAACACTGTGTTACGCTTTGACACCATCACGAGCTACTTATTTTAAGTTATCAATAGCCTCCGTGGTCTAGTGGTTAGAGCATTGGCTCTGGACTCGGAGGTCGTGGGTTCGATTCCCGCGTTGGAACAACAAAAAATGCTGTTTCCAAGTTGGGTTAGGACAATGCAGGCTGATCACTTGTGTGACAAGAAAGATGATCCATGCGTCGGATGGGCATGTAAAAGTCGGACCTGCGCCTGATCTCTCATCAGTCGTGTCGGTTATCCGTCCCACTGGATTACGAGAGTAAGGGAAGAGAGAGTGCTCTTGTATACTGCGCGCACACTTGGGCACTATTAAATTACTCCTGCGTAACTGGCCTCGTTTCAATGAAATCGGCCAGCGTCACCGAGATCGGTGTAGGGAGTAATTATTATTATATTTTATAACGCCTCACACCGAGATCGGTGGCGGGAGTTATTATTATTATTATATTTAAAGTTACCCGGCCATTTATTATTAAAATAACCAATGGCCGGGGAACATAAAAAATGTTGTTTATAATATATTATCATGTACCATCGCATAACACAGTACACGTATTTATGCATCTATCTCTTTGCAATTGTATCCATTCACTCGCTCAAAGCCTTGCAGTAGTTAATAAGCAAAGCTCTATTGTCTCTGCCCTAGTTTAGACTAAAGACAAAGCTCATATCAATATTTAGTACAAATAGCTTAATTAACTGTTTGATTTAAGCCAAATGGCATTCATGTTTCTAATTGGACACTATGTTAATTCTGTGCTAATTAATTAATTGTTATGTATATTCCGTTTCAGTTTGATTTCTACCAAAATAAAATAATTATATTGTTAGAATTTTGTAAGATGTTAATCAATTTCAAGTAAATGCTTTTCTGAGAAATAAACAAGTATTCAAATAAGGAATTATTACTACAGGATAAAATATATAAAAAAGCTTATTGAAAGAAAAAAAAAATGTGATGAGTTGAATACTCGAAGTAAGTTTTATAAAAATATTTTTGAAGTGAATTTTTTTTTTCGCGGTACGCATATTTTTAGATGAGGTAAAATCTCTGGACTCCCGACACCGTTGCGAGACGCAGTTTGACGTATGGTGAAAACACTATGGAGAAAAAGTGTCTCCAGTTAAATGGCCCCATTATTGACTTTTGACCCCAACCTTCCCAATACAGTGGCCTTTGAACTTGATCTTTGACCTTGACCTTTGATCCCAACCATCCTCATCACATTGACCTTTGACCTCTACCTCCAATTGCGCCCCTCCAAGCAAAAATCCTCTCGAGCCATAACTAAGCCTTGTTGACCCCTAGACACCTCGAGTGAGGTATCATTGGAATCGGGAAAACAAGCGCAATACATGAATATTGTATTTTACTAAATAAATGATAGTACTTTTATACTGATAAATTAAGCAATTCGTGCAAAATTATTCCCTAACCATTCCAAAATATCAAAAATGCAAAACGTTAATATTCAAGTTTTTACTTCTGCCGGCACTCCCGGAGTGCAACCCGTTTTTTTTTATTATAGTATAAGGTATTAGTAGAAATATTTATTTCGCAGTGGAACGATAACTCGAAGGCCTTATTAATTTTACTAAAATACCTATTTATTTCACAGTAGAACGTTATCTCGGAATGTCTTATTAATATCTGTTAAAAAGCAGTCTCATTTCAGTTTCAGGTTAGTGCTGTGACGTATGCGTGATAGCTTGGGCTGCATGACTGAAGCAAGACTGAATTTCAACAGAATTATTAGAATCAGCCTTATGTAGGTGAAGATTATGCCTTTTATGGAAATATTAAGTTTATGTAATACATAACAGCTATAGCTATATTGTATATAGCGATAGCTTGTATTGGAAGAAGTAACCTTCCAGGCGATCTATAAGTAATGAAAAAAAGGTTAGTTCTCTAGAGTTAAATTACGAGTATGTCGATATTTTCTATAAAAATTTCGTCAACGTACCCCGCGCTCACGGCAAGGGAATAAATCGAGTTGTATCAAAATTGTATCGCTTAAACAAACCGTCGCCGCACACGATCAGAATATTCATGGGAATTTTGAATCTGGAATGTCGTTTCGGGAAAATTACGGAAAACAAGCTATATTGAAAATGCGCAAGATAGCATATGGCTATATTGTAGGTAGGTACTAAGTTTGTTTGATAAATGTGGCTAATATTTAATTCAATGTAGCTAAGCGAACGTACAATAATTATTCTTCTATTAGGTAGTATTTTCCACTCAAGCTTTTATTCCGGTAGGTAGATAAAAAAGGGAGGACGAGCGAAAGCCCTAATGTTACGTCAATGTCTGTATCAGCTATAGATTCTTATTATTTTAACACAACCTATATTAATTATAGTGTGTTTTAAACTGTCATATCTTACAACGATGTAATTCTTACATTTACTGTGTTAATTAAAGTTTAGAAATATGATACTTGACAGCGGACAGTTCACAGTAAGTATTATATTTAATTTATTCATAGCATCAAATGCGGTGTCGAATAACCATAAATAAATTATAAAAATATGCCAACTCAGCGCTAGATAAACTTGTTTATGATTATGACTAATTAGATTTTTCTATCTAAAATTTTAACACGCTATTTAAAGAATACGTAAAAAAATCGGCATGTATTGTATATTATGTAGGTATTATGTCCTCATAATCTATATCAATATCTATACTTAATATTATAAATGCAAAAGTGTGTCTGTCTGTCTGTCTGTTACCTCTTCACGTTTTAACCGTTGAACCGATTTTTATGAAATTTGGTATAGATATACTTTGGGTCCCGGGCAAGGACATAGGATATTTTTTATCCCGAAAAAGTAGTGTTCCCGCGGGATAATGTATTTACGCTGGCGGAGCCGCGCGCAAAAGCTAGTAAGGTTTATTTTGGTATAGATATACTTTGGGTCCCGGGCAAGGACATAGGATATTTTTTATCCCGAAAAAGTAGTGTTCCCGCGGGATAATGTATTTACGCTGGCGGAGCCGCGCGCAAAAGCTAGTAAGGTTTATTTCAGTCCGAGTTTCTGTAGGATTTGTGACTATTACATACGAATTGCGCACACAACAAAACACTAAGTGGTACACCGGAACTTCACTGATGGTACACAGACGTACCGCCGTAAATTACATCTATAAATTGCCCAGATTCCCAAACCGAGACAGTCATAGGAGTGATAAATCTTGTCCCAGCAGCCTATGTGTACGAGATCAAACTATATTTTAAGTAGATGCATAATATTGTGATTTCGACATAGTAACTTTAGTCGCATGTTCTCAAAAATATTCTATCATGATTTATCAATGCAAATTATAGGCACTTGTTACCAAAATGATGTAAATTTTGAAATTCGGGTGAACATGAAACGGGTGAGATTGCCTTCGGGAGAATATTAGGGGGACCCAAAATAACTGAATGTATGTGTGTTTTGCAATCACGCCAAGCACTAAATGCATTTTTACGAAATATGGTACAGTGATATAATATATTAATTGATCTTGGAGATGGACATTGGTCATAGGCTCCTTTCATCGTTGTACAAAATTATCTCGTGTGACGTTGGTACGGATTTCTGCGCGAATCTAGTTGCGGTCACCATCTAGTATTTTATAATAATTCGGCTAAAATATTTCATTACTATTTACTACATGCACTTATAAGTGGTATCTTAAGACTGCACCGTGCGAAAATGCCGAAAAAGGCACTCACCGTTAAGTTGATAAAATCAAAAGTATTCGTTCAATATATTTATAAAAAATACAGTTACAATGACTAAGAATATGTTAACAATTACTCCGTGGAAAAAACTGAAAATAATAAATATTTAGGCCTACAGAATTACGTAAAGTTAGTCGAAAACTGTAAAAACATAAGCTGCCGTTAAGTGATATTTTATATCATAACAGTCAAAATCTAACATAATTTTTTGATGAAACAAAACATGAAAGGGTATATTACAGTTTGTCCGTCTTAAATATTTAAATATTGTCAGACAATATAAGATACATATTTATCAATAAGTGCAATAAATTCCCCATACATTTTTACTATGGCGGCCGCGAGTCGATTTAAATACGCGTCGCACGGGCTCAGCAATTCAGTCGTCCCCGTGTGTCCAGAGCGGGCGCACGTCACTTTGCAGAGCGAACCATCGGCACGCCGTCTCGTAAAAGCCGCGCCGCGGTAAAATGAGGTAATTCTTTTTTTGAGAATTTTATATTTATTAGTAACTATTACTTCTATTACACGAGATGTTTTTTTCAATATTTTCTTATTGCAGTGAAATGAGAAAACGTAAACAAAGATATTATAAAGCTCTCAGCAGCTCCAGATTCAAGAAAAAAATGGATAAATAACGTGTATGTATAAAATAAAGTACTATTTACCAAATGTCTAAATAGGATTGCCAGTAGTAGATTCCACGTAGAAAGCCTAATTTTTACACGACTGCCCATATAAGGAGTGTCATGTGTTAAGACTACATGTACGTATGTAAGTAGGTATGCACGAAAAAAAACATTTGACACGGTTAGTACGGTCTACACTAATGATATTAATACCACAGATAAAATACCACAAGTAAAATTGTAAAATCCGTTAGATTGTAATATAACTAGTTAAATTGTAAAATTTTGATAGACTTCCGACGCGAATATGCTGCCTATAATTTAACACATTATTTTTCGTTAAATTGTAAATAGCTATATAGTTATGAATCTTTTGACATATTTTTACAATCTCGTTAGTTATTTTAAAATTTAACGGTGACATATATACAAAACTTCGCAAGTCTCGTGAAAACGCTCCATACTAAATACATAGTCGGCCCACGAATGACGTCATTCATGGGTTGAAGTGTATGAAGTATGCGGCCGCAGGAACATATTTGTAAATATCTTCGATATTTGTGCGTTTAAATTCATAGTTACCATAATTAGCAAAAAAAACTGGACTGAACTTTTTTTGGACTTTTTAGGTGTATTTAATTAATAAATTACACATAAAATAATATATTTTTTTATATTTACTAAGTAGTAATGCCTCAATATTTCTTAGTATATTAATGAAGCTAATTATTTTAGATGTAGTCCGATCCCCTATTATGGAAAACTTAACTGATGCCCGCTACTTCGTTCGCGTGGACTTTATGTCTTCGTCAGGTGTTCCAAATCTTCGATTTTTATACCTCAATAAGAAATGCTCATCAGGCTGAACAACTTTTGCTAAGGTGTCATTTTTATATTTCTTACTAGCTGATGCCCGCGGCTCCGCCCGCGTAAGTGCAGTAACCCACGGGAACCGTATATGTCCCGCGATATAAAGTAGCCTATGTCCTTTCTCGTGGTCTACTTTATATCTGTGCCAAATTTCATGATAATCGGTTTGGTGGTTTGTACGTGAAACTGTAAATAAACTATCTCACGGGAACCGTACATTTCCCCGCGATAAAAAGTAGCCTATGTCCTTTGTTAGGCTCTAGACTATCTGTGTTGTATTGATCGAAGCTATCTGTGTACCAAATTTCATTTTAATCGGTTCAGTAGTTTTGGCGTGAAATACGGACAAACATACACACTCATTCCCATTTATAATATTATTAGTATGGATAGTTTAGCTGGACAATGGTCCAGCTAAACTATCCATACTAATGAGTTCTGCATTAGGTGTTCCATTTTCCAAGATCAACTATTATACACTATTGTTGCCCAGCTGCATAACAAAAAACGTTTCATTACAATCCGTCCAGTATTTCTGAATTAGCATGTAAAAACAGACAGACGGACATACGTTTTTTTACTGTTTTATTATACGTAATAGATATAGATAGATTACTTATTTTTAATTAACAAAATATATTGTGTTATCATTGAATACTCAAAAATGTAAAAACTATGAGTTGTGTCCTTTTTCGATCGGTCGTTCCATTATGCTACGGCCGCACCTGCGTAGTGCTTCGCGCTAAAAACGATACCATTGGACGATCTGCGTGTATCATCCAATGGTATCGTCTCATAGCACGAAGCTTCGTACGATAGACGCAGGTGCGGCCCCAGCATTAGAAACACACGCACACTAACTGTTGTGTGCGTTCACGCACACGTCTAGAGAAATAGCCAAACAGCGCCCGCGAGTTACGCACGGCGCAGTCTTAAGGAACCCTTATAGTTTCGCTGTCCGTCCGTCTGTCTGTCTATCTGTATGTCTGTCTATCGGCGCTTCTAGCTTCTATAGTTATGAATATAAGTGGATGAAATTTGGTACAGTTAAGGACTGTATATAGATCTCGGGTTTGGTATCGTAAAGTAATAATAATTTTACATTTTATGGGTGGCTCTTCATACATATGAAGTGGGGATGAAAAATATTTTTTCATTTTACTCCATTGTGTGGGATATCGTTAAATAGGTATTGTTAAATAAAGGTAAGGTTTCATACATCATTTTTTTATAAAGTCAACCATTTTCGACAAATCGGCTTCCAAAGTTAGTCCCCCCTGGCATTTATAAACTATAAGAGATACAAACTTGTAAGTTTCCATTTGATAGATCATGCTAAAAACTCTTTAGGAAGATTATTTAGAGCGAAATCGGACAGTAACTTTTGAAGTAAATCAAAAAAAGCCTATTGCGCGATGATAGTTACGGAACCCTCCTTAAACATGCGACATGCTTTTGATTAGGTTTTAATTGTAAATAATTATTTTGAATACAGAAAGTTGTTTCATAGTAAATAGCCGCTGGCATCAATGTATTTGACATTAGCAAATAAGAATTTAATTAATATCGCCATTTTGCAATTCCGTGTTAAATATTGTATATAGTAAAACAATAATATTAACCACTTTAAGGATGGATTTCATGTCTGATAGTAAATCGTCATCGCAAATAAGACAGCCTACGACATAAACATTTTGACATTGGAAATGTCTTTTCGATCGCTTCAGTATAGGGGCTGAATTCACGAAAAAGTGCGATCCCGTTATATCTTAGAGAGTTGTAAAGATATGATATAAAAATTTTTTATTAAAAGATGCGTATTCACGAGATCTATAAAATGCAAAAAGAATTTTTCGAGAAAGTCAAAAACTAAAAAAGTTAAGGCCGAAATAGTGAAAAAAAAATTACTTTTTTTCCGAATTTTTGATTTTGGTGCTCGATATTTTCGAAACGAAGAATGATATCAAAAATTTGAGAAAAATTCCTCTGGACAGTTAAGTCAGCTACAATTTGAGCCTAAAATAAATATGATCGGGTTAAGGGTTTGCCCTATAGCCTAACCTTTTGAAACAAAAAAAATAATATTTTATGCTTTAAGCGAGACCATCTTGTATGTTTATATTCAGAATCTCGACAACGGTTACAAGTATTTACATAAATTTAGTACGCGGTGAGTTTTGGGTGTGAAAAATCGATCTAGCCAGGTCTTATCCCTTAGAAACTGAGCATTTTTAAGCAATATATGTTTTTTTTATTTTGACGTGCAACAATATATCAATAATTTCGACTTTCTTACGTCTGTCTCGTTGGCAGCTTGGTATGCGTGCCTACGTGTAGCTTTTGCATTGTTTGGAAATTTAGAATGTGATGGGTTCGAATCACGGTAAGAAAATATTTTTGTAATTCTCATTCTTTATATTTGTTTTTTTTTTTTACATAGATGTATAATATTAAAAAGATTTTTTTATTTATTTTTATTATTTTATTGTTCTAAAAATCACCGAGCAAAGCTCGGGCTCCTAGGTGCTTTATACTTATGCGCCACATCGACGATTATTCAAACTTCGATACGCGTGTAGAAATTTTGTACTTTGTTTATTCACACGTGTTATACTAATGTTAATCTATTAATTTTGTATCTTGTACTCGCTGATCCGGCAAACTTTGTTTTACCATATGTAAAAAACATAGCTGGGCATTAACTCGTTAATCCGTTAATCGTTAATTAACGAAGTTAACATTTTGGTTAACGGATTAACTTTTAAGTTAACTTGTAAAAATGTTAACGGATACGTTAACTTCCGTTAATATGAACAGAAGTCCGTTAATCGTTAATCCAACGCTTACTATTTACCGCACGGCACCGCGGCGCGGCGCGAAAAATAGGTTCAGACGGACGGCGCGGCGTGTGGCAGCGAGTGAAACAAAAAAAAACTAGATAATATATTTTGCCGACACGTGCGAGTGAGAAAACTACGAAGAGATTTATTTCGTTTGATCATTTCATTATTTAGCGCGACGAGTGTTACGAGTTAGCGTGAAGAGTGTTTTGTTTGTTGTTATTATCTAGACACGCGGTAGCGTGTCAAGCCTAGTTCAAGTAACAGAACTGGCGAGCAGCACCGTGTGTAATATTACACGAACCATACGGAGCCACTTTTAACCCCCTCATAACTCAAAAACTATTTCACATAAACGTGTTAAATTTGGCTCATATAGGTATTGAGACTTTCGAGATGCATAATGTGCTCTAAATTTCATAAACACATCTCAAAAATCGACATTTTTGTCACTGACTGACCTATAGATCAAAACTCCAACCCAATTCCACATGACCTAGAAAGTTCAAATTTGGCATGCAGATAGGTAATTAGGTGAATACAAAGGAATAAATCAGAAACTGGTAAATTTTTATAATTTTATAATAATTTTTCACCTACCTAATTTATTATATTAGGAATACTTAACTTTGGTATTAATTTTGTTATAAATAAGTACCTACTTAATAATTTATGTACAAAAAGTAATGATATCCTATTAAAAACATAAATGTTTAATGAGAGCCAAGTTCAATAATATGATATAATATGCCTTGGTTGTTGACTCCAACGACAAAAGAAGTGAGATCTAAATGGGTGCCAAGTTCAATAGTCAGTCCTGAAATTTATTTATAACAACATAAAATATCATTTCTTCTTATTAATTAGGAAAATATATTGTAGCCTAAGGTCTGACTTGGCTAGTTTTCATATTATACGAATTATATTATAGCTTTCGGAAGTTCTTAACCAGTTACTTGTCGTTTCTTATTTTATTATTCCGAAAATTTGGCTTGCTGGTAGAAACTAGCCATCGAACATAATTTAAATTCATATATGAGAATTGAGAACTAGCCAAGTCAGACCTTAGGCTACAATATATTACCTAAGTTATGAGAAGAAATGATATTTTATGTTGTTATAATTAAATTTCAGGACTGACTATTGAACTCGGCACACATTTAGATCTTACTTCTTTTGTCGTTGGAGTCAACAACCAAGGCATATTATGTCATATTATAGAACTTGGCTCTCATTTTCCATTTATGTTTTTGATAGGATAAATTACTATCGGTGATCATTTGCGCGTTAATGAAGAAGAATGCAGTGTAATTTAGTTAGATAGAAAAAGTGTACTGTGCAGTGTAGTAATTAAAACTATATCATGGAAGACATGGAATCGGATTCCAGCGGACCTGATGAGAATCCGGCCACATTTGACTACAACATGTTAATGTTCATGAAGGGGAATATGCACCTTATGCCTGACGATTAAATATCACATTTGAATTATGAAGTATTTTGTTTTTTTCCTAACCTGTTATCTTCCAGAACCTAAACCAACAGGTTTAATAAGTTCACTCACTAACACAACTATATAAAAATGCAATTTTACACATATTAACGGATTAACGATTAACGTTAACTTACGTTAATTCTTCCGAAATGTAACGCTTTAACGTTTAACGAAGCTAACTTTTTTTGTAGCGGATTAACGATTAACGAAGTTAACTATTTGATTAACGGTGCCCAGCTATGGTAAAAAATAGATTACGACTAATTCTCAGACCTACCGAATATGCAAAAAAAAAATTCATAAGAATCGGTCAAGCCGTTTCGGAGGAGTGCAGTGGCGATATACATTCAGCTGTATATATTTTTTATTTTTCTTGTGTGTTCAACGATTAGGTACTTCCCCGTCTGTGGACCGATTATCAAATTTCTTTTTTTTATGTAGAGTGTACAATCCCAAATCGGTCCTTTTGACCTCAAAGTGGTGACATGATGATGGGATCCATGAGTAATCAAAGGAACTCCTCGAAATTTATATGGACTTATTATACGGCGATTTAAATTTTTTTATGACGTAATCCAAGCGTGTGCTACCAAAAAGTAAGAATTTGCACCAAGGTATAACCTGGATCCAAAAGTAATGAACATAACTCCTGACTCCTTATAGATAGATGTTTTGGGGCTTTCGGCGTTTTTTAAAGAACTACAAGCATATAATTATACCACTTTGTCAATAACAGTAATCATCATCATCACCATCGTCATCACACGAAACACCAACATAAATTAGGATGACATAAGCACTCACTACTTATCAGTTTTGTTTACCAGTATCAATGTCTTTGAAATTGTACCATTGGCAAAATTATATTCGTGATCATCATCACTATAATATTATATTAATTAATGCTTATTGCTACTTCCTTTTTTTCCACCGACTACTACAATAGATAATAATAATTATTTAACATTATAGTACCTAATGATTATCATCACTGGTGATTGTATATTAGGTCCACAGTTATGAAATATTTATTTAGGGAAATACCTCTCAGTAACGTGGCATAAAATAAACGCTTGAGTTCGTTTTGCCAAGAGAGTGAGAATAGCGGGGCCGTTTCTGTATTTATAAGTTTCTTTAAAATATGTTAATACGTTAAATAATAATATAATAAATATAACTAATATTATTTTTCAACAAAACCGACTTCCATAGTAAAAATGTAGAAAAAAGTATGTTAAATAAAACTAATTTGCTAAAGAATTAGAATTAGGATTAGGATTGGGATTGGGATTGGGATTGGGATTGGGATTGGGATTGGGATTGGGGTTGGGATTGGGATTGGGATTGGGTTGGGATTGGGATTGGGATTGGGATTGGGATTGGGATTGGGATTGGGATTGGGATTGGGATTGGGATTGGGATTGGGATTGGGATTGGGATTGGGATTGGGATTGGGATTGGGATTGGGATTGGGATTGGGATTGGGATTGGGATTGGGATTGGGATTGGGATTGGGATTGGGATTGGGATTGGGATTGGGATTGGGATTGGGATTGGGATTGGGATTGGGATTGGGATTGGGATTGGGATTGGGATTGGGATAGGGATAGGGATAGGGATCGGGATCGGGATCGCGATCGGGATCGCGATCGGGGGATCGGGATCGGGATCGGGATCGGGATCGGGATCGGGATCGGGATCGGGATCGGGATCGGGATCGGGGTCGGGATCGGGCGATCGGGGGATCGGGATCGGGATCGGGATCGGGATCGGGATCGGGATCGGGATCGGGATCGGGATAATACATGGATGTTATTATAAAATATGTGTCACAATCCCCCTTTTAAATTTGGTTAAAATTTTAACTATTTCTCTACTCAATCTTCATAATTTTGAAGTCGGAACCAGCCAAACTGAACGTGAGTTCTACTTTAAATATTATTTAATCATGATGTTATTCATGAGGACAGAATTAGTAAAAAAATATAAAAGGAAAGAGGGGTAGGGGAAGGCGAAGGAAAAACTATATTAGTTTGTCTAAGAAAAGCTACAACTTGTAGAAAATATAAATGTAATGTCCTATAGAGAGCTGAGTACTAGTGGAGGGTAGAGAAAAGTGGCGGAAGCTGCACCTTCAAGGGCCCTGACCTTTAATTTAAAAAAGAGAAGAAGAGGACGTTGTTTGGGCTGGTACACACTCAAAAATTATGAAAATTGAGTAGAGAAATAGTTAAAATTTAACCAAAAGGGGAATTATTTAGAAATTAAGTTTTATTTTATACTTTTTGTACAAGCTTTGGAAGTCGGTGTCTTTTTTTTTAATATAGGTATATTAGTTAGATTACGAGTATAATATTATATTATGGTAACATGTCCTGACTGACTGATTAATCAACGCCGAGGCAAAACTACTGAAGCTACAGATAGAAACGAATATTGGGATTATGGCTTCATTTTGTGACGTATAGGTCCACTGAGAAGGGTTTTTGCGAAAATCACCCCCTAAAGGATTAAAACAGTGTATCAACGTTTGTATTACCTTTTTTGTTTGCGGTCAAATCTGTTTGAAATTTCGTGATATTGCTACTACTAAAACCCTAATTAATTTTTTTCAAAAATTACATTTATTAATTGGTAAAAAGGGGTATTAAACTTTGTGCGGGGAAAAATATTAAATGAGCATTTCGGCTTGGAACTTTGTAAATGTAGTCCTAAAATAAAATAAGTAACCACTATTTCACGGTTATCGATATTCAACCGCTAAAGGGGTGAACATAAAATAATAAATACATTAATACCCCATTAATGTATTTTTATCACAGTCAGACTCATACTTGACTATATTTTTTGGAATGTTCTCTTTGGAATTTAAATTTGGAATTTAACTTTGTAGTTTTATTGTAACCTTTTCCTATTATCCCGACTTTCTAGTCACTCAGCGACAATATTTTTTCGAATTCCGTAGATTCATTTCCAATGTGCTCGATAGTCGTGTGAGTCACGAAATCTGTGATTTTTTTTTTCTAATTAGCTGCTAAAAATTAGTCTTTTGGCCAAAAGAGATGTTCAAGAAATGTATGAGCCCTGGGCCAGCCCTACGTACAGTATATGTAAATATAGCTACATAATATAGTAACCGTTTCCTATTCTTTATTTTATTTAATTTCACTTCGTTTCCATGTACATTTAAATTAACTTCGTCAAGGAGAGCAACACAAAGTAAAATAAAACATGGCGGATCAGATCAGAATTAATAAAGAATGTCATTTTGTCAATGACATGACTTTTGACAAAGAAAGACGTATGACATTCAAGACGACGTCTCTTCGTAAAACTGTCTACTACGTCAAAAGTCAAGTCAAAACAACTTTCATGGCCGCCCTAAAAATAGTGTTCTCGCAATAAAAATCTCTTCAAATAATCATTTTTGTACGCATACCGGTACCCTTCTTCAAATTATTTTTTTCGTATTTTTATGATATTCCCATATTTTTTTCCTATTTACCTATGTAGTGTACATAGAACTGGCCCAAAATCAAACATCTCTTTTTTTACATCACTTTCTTCCAATTATTCTCTTGCTTATGTTAAAAAATGCCAAAATTTCACAAAAAATTTACCTACGAACGCCAAATATTCCAATTCTTCATGCGAAATCTTTCTGATCACGTACGAGATTAATCAATTTTGATTTATCATCTGGCAAAGTGTCGTAGTGGTTTCTATTATTCGCCTAGACGATTTATTGACCTCACGAAGACAGCCCCAGTTTTGATTGATCTACTGCAAAGGGCCGGAGAATATGACCGAACCGCTAACTAATGCCTCAGATTTGTTCCCGCCGCCCTGACCTGTTGACTATAATAATATAAGGCTCTTGAAATGAAGAATTTATCACGTACGTTTTTCGCAAATTGTCAGCAATTACACGGGACACCGAGCTTCACTACTTTTTTTTCTATATTAAAATAATAAAAAATGAAGTAAAGCTCGGTAAGTAAGTATATAGTGCGAATAATTTTTACTCTACCAAAACTGAATTTCATGAAAAATCTTAAAGCCGTTTCTGAGATTATACTTTTAATATTATAAATGTGAAAGTTTATGAGGATGGATGGATGGATAGATGTTTGTTACACTTTACCAAAAACTACTGAACGGATTTCGATAAAATTTGGTATGGTAATAGTTTATGCTCTGGTTTAAAACAGGATATTTTTATTCCAAAAAATTGTCATGTAATTCTTGTAACAAAGTATAATCTAATTTGGTGCCTGACTTTTAGTGATTAAAAATTTAACTGAGAATGAGATTTAAAAAAGATGCAGACATCGAGTACCTACGACAAGATTTGACATATTCTCAATTCTCTCGCTTAATATTTTGAGCTAAAAACTTCAAATTTGCCAACAGAGGCATGGGCGCAGATGTCTGCGCCTGAATCTTCATGTAAAACACTCACATCTCCACTTTTTACTAAAGCAAGACTATCTGTATATCTACAGGTAACTAGGTTGGAAAACAGTTCAATCATCAATTTTCAAGTTTAGAATCGTATTTTCCTCTGGAATTTAAAAGGCAGAAAAATAGCGAATTGAAACTGTTGTCACCGTTGTTCAAGTTGGTGCATAACTTACAAAAACTTCTGCAGTTCAGTCTTTGTCCGTGAGAAACTTTTAACGAGAACGTATTATTTGTTTCGGTTGAAAACAATTTAAATTATGAGAGCCTTTTAAAGTGATCCGATATTTAGTGTCACGAAATTTTGCAATAAATATTTACTTTAAATATATTTCGCGAAAATGTTTTAGTAATGATATGAATTATCTCAACTGACGGTTTTTTTAAATTCGTTCTAAAAATTACAACGAAAGAATCGATCGTTGAGGACAGAAAAGCATTAAATGAAATGGATTAAAAATACATTAGGAATAAAATGGAGGAATATTATGTTGTTAAAAATAAACTGATTTTTCGTGAAGTTGGTAAATTAAATTATATCCAATATACGGGAATCAGGGTGGTGACGGCCCAAACTTTTCCTATTAGCCGGAGTAAGATACTTTTTCTGAAAGTTGGCAATCTTGTCCCATTGTCAAGTGACGAATTTACAGTAAAAAGTTTAACGAGCAAATTACAAGTTTAAAGGCATCATCGTGGATTAAAGAATTGGGATGCAGAATTAAAGTCGTATTTCTTTGATGGTGTTAGTACTTAGTTGCAACAATATTGGCTTTGTCTCTTCCTATAGGCTATAGTATATTCATTATGACTGAACGTTATTGTCATCATTATTCTCGTAGCTTCATTATAATCTTTATCATTATTGACATAAAAATCGTTTCTATCATCCATATGTACCTAAATATCAATGTCATTATTATTTTCTTTTATTTTCTAACAGGTTACAAAGCAACGCTTATAGAATTGTCCCTACTTGATGCCAATCACCGGTTCGGGAACTAACCCGGCAAGAAGAACCGGCGTAAGAAACTCGCGCGGAGCCATATTTTAGAAAAGAGATGGAAAATAATTGTTTTAAAAAAAAACATTTTAAATTTGAAATCTTAATCTATATAATATTAACAAAAGTCAGATACATAAAGTACATAGAAGCAGTCTTGCAGGTGGCCATCCTATTCCCATAGTGTGCGATTATCAATAAAATCCTTGACCTTAAATTTATTAATGGAATTTTTTTAACGTTTTCTGGGATTCTATTGTATCTGTTCACGCCTAAGCGTTATTGTCCACTATATTCAATCATTGTCATGTTGCTATCAATATTTAACAGGCATATGTATTATTTATTAATAATTTTATTCTTACAATATTTCCAAATACCGACATTGTTACAACGTCACTTTTGCATACGTTCGGCATTCGCTCAACATCAATTTTCTAAAAATCATTGTAAATCAAGATAATACAAGTTTCTAACAAGTTTTCGAGTCTTTTATTAAAAGATTCCAAATTCTTCACTACGAGAGAATACATTGGCGACCGTGACAGGACTCATCGTCAAAAGTTGAGTTCCAAATTTTGGTCTGCCTTTCTTCGCCTGCGAACAAAGGACTTTGGAGGAACAACCAGCATCGGGGCTCAACACCAGCAGCTGCCGTGCCTTCTCCAAGGATCACCTTCATCGTTCCTGCGGAGCAAAGACGGATCGTGGAGTGAAGCAGGAAGAGGGGTCACATTGCACATCGCCGGGCAGTGACGCAGCTAAAGCATCACCTCGCAGCGTAGATCGCAAGATAAGTGCCCTGTTATCTCCCTTCACTTCCTAAATATCATCCTACATCCAAATCTACCAATTTTCCTACCAAACCAATTCAAATAGCCTTCACCGTGTGACCACGTGTCGGTTTTTAAAAACTAACAAAATATCATACAATCATACACAAATACCTTAATTTCACAACTTAAACATAATATATAGTAACTCTAAATAGATATTTTCTAAAAATTTAAAATATTTCGGCAAATTTTGTGCAAAATATACTCTCCTCAAGTGGTTAAGTTAACATGATGACAATAGTTTGGTGCACAATTGCTTGACAATTGCATTGCAACAACAAGTCTGACATTTATTATCCAAATATTCAAACAATTTGCCGAATATTTCAGGTTTCCTGTCTACGACGCGTTTGGTATTGGTGCCGACCTCTGCTTCACGAGATCAGCTGCTATCCAGTACCATCTCACCGGGTTCCTGACTGCCACCATTTGAGGAGCGTATCAGATAAGAAATTTATATAATATTTCAAAAATAATCTAGTTTCTGTAGTGCCTTGTTAGAGAGATTAATTTACACGTATTCAAATATTTTTAAACACTAAATTTATTACTCATTCATTAATTATTTAAAAGTTAATTATTATTTAAATAATACTTAATTATATTTAAATAATAACAAAATGACTGAAATCAAAGAGCCTACTTTAAAGAATTTAACATTAAAAAGAAGTTCTATAAAGGGACAAATAACCAAATTTAAAAATTATTTAAATAATATAACAGGGCAACCTACACTAACTAGCATTGAATTAGCTGAGTTATCGCTTCGGATAAGCCGATTTGAAAGTTTATCCGCTAAATATGATGAGCTGCAATCTCAGATAGAATTGATTAATTCCGAAAATTTAGACATCGAGTTAGATGAAAGAGAACACATTGAGCAAGATTTCATAATTTGTACGGCCATGGCTAAAAATATGGTCGAAGAACAAAATAAATTAAAATCCTTTGAACACGACAAAAAACGTCGTGAATCCTTATTTCACGAAGCTCAATGCAGTCTCGATCACAAGACTGATTGTAACGTTGCCTTACCGCAAATACAAATTGCTAAGTTTGACGGTTCATATTTCCGCTGGCTCGAATTTCGCGATACTTTTACTAATTTAATTCACAATAACGAACGCTTATCTCTTATACAAAAATTTCATTATTTAGTTTCATACCTAGAAGGTGATGCACTTCGTGTCATTTCCAATATTGAGATTTCATCTTCAAATTACAATAATGCTTTTCAATTACTTTATGATCGTTACAATAACAAAAGATTACTTACGAACCATCACTTAAAATCGTTGTTTAACCTTGAAAAGATTAATCGTGAATCAGACAGTTCGTTGCGTTATCTAGTGGACCATGTCACTAAAAACCTACGCGCTTTAGCCAGTCTAGGTCAACCTACCGATCACTGGGATACTTTAATTATTTTTTTGGTTTCATCCAAACTTGATGCGCAAACACTTATGAAGTGGGAAGAACAGCGCAGTAGTTTAGGTGACATTCCGAGCTTGAAAGATTTTAACATATTTTTAATTGATCGTGCGTACATTTTAGAATCGATCCGCAATAATAATAATAAATCTGAGTACAATTCTATTAAGCCACATAACTTATTACCAAACAACAATAATAAACAACGATTTTTAACTCACAATATAAAACAAAATAGTAATAATAATATCTTCAGATCGTTTGTTACTGACACAAATAAAAATAATAATAGCAGCCCGTTAAGGTGCATTGTTTGCAACGATAGTCACAGAATTTATGACTGTCCTACATTTAAATCAAAATCTATACAAGACAAGTTAATTGATGTATCCAAATACAAATTATGCAACAATTGTTTAAGGCAAGGTCACCCCCTAAGCGAATGTCGAATGGGGCCTTGTAAAATTTGCAAAAAACGACATAATACATTATTGCATTCAGTTGATCAATCTAAAGTCAACGATGCTCAAAATAATGACTCATGCCTTATCTCTAATGTTTCTAGCAACGAATATCATAGTCAAGTATTGTTATCCACTGCCCAATTATATATTTTGAATCCAACTAAAGAGGCTACAAGGGTTCGCGCCTTACTGGATTCAGGCAGTCAATCATCTATTATCACAAAATCCATGCTCAAAAGATTATCACTTAATGCGAGTCCTACATCTATCAAGGTCATAGGTATAGGTCACAATTCCAATAATAACATTAATGAAAGCTGTGTGATACACATACGATCACTTTACAATAATTTTACTACTAAAATAAATTGTTTAGTCCTTGATAAAATTACTGGTGACCTACCAAAGGCTCCAATAGATTTAAAATTTTTGAATATACCTAACCATTTACAATTGGCCGATCCAGATTTTAACCAGCCAGCTCCTATCGATATACTCATAGGCGCTGAGGTTTTTTGGGAATTACTAATAAATGAACAAATGTCATTAGGTGCAAATAAACCTATGTTACAAAATTCTGTCCTAGGTTGGTTGATTGGAGGTTCAATTAGGAACGAAATTAAAAGTAGGTTCTGCAATTCTGTAGTTATTGATGAAGGACTGAACGATAATTATTTAAACCAACAATTTACAAATTTTAAGCAATTAGAAGAAGTACCACATAAAACAATTTTAAGTAAAACAGAATTAATTTGTGAAGGTCATTTCAATGTTAATGCAACGCGTTTCAAATTGCGTAAATACAAGGGCAACTTAAGTTCTATATTCGATTCCTCAAATTACAATATACAACAAAGCTTAACTATAAGTAAAGCATCTTGGACGCTTGGCTTAGGTTGGAATCCAAATAGTTATACATTAAATTTCCCGGTCAATATACCGCCTACAAAACCTATAATTACGAAAAGAATTATTATGTCCGATTATTCTTATATAATGTTACCCAAACTAATGTTACAAAAATTATGGCAACTCAAATTAGATTGGGACCAACCAGCCCCAAACAAAATTAATGACGCGTGGGAAGAGTTCTCTAAAGACCTCTCGTTATTATCAAATTTTCAAATACCTAGATGTACACTCAACAATTTACCACATACTATAGATATTCATTGTATTTATGATGCGTCATTGTTAGGTTATGATGCTTGTTCATATGTAAGTACGGTATCGTCAGATAATCATGTCCAAGTAAATATTTTATGCTTTAAATCTAAGGTGGCACCACTAAAGCCTTTAACACTACCTCGCTTAGAAATTTGCGCTACTTTGTTTACCAGTCGACTTACTAAAAGTATAACAAACTCAACTAGGCATACTATAAATTCTAAATTCAAAACTTATGTGTCTAATAATACGGTCGAAATTCAGGAAAAAAACTAAGATGTCTCACTGTTGCTATATACCTACAAGTCTTAATCCGGCTGACTTGATATCTCGCGGTGTTAATTTTAGTCAGTTACAAGATTCATCATTATGGTGGCATGGACCGTTATTTTTGCTTAAATATAAGTACGATTGGCCCACCATAAATCCACATAATTTTAAGAACGTCGAATTACCTGAATTACGAATAAGCTACAATCACTACAGAATCTATTACCAATTTCCAACGATGTTCTAATCTTAGTAGTTTACATCAAGCATTGTCTTCTATCAAATGTTTTAAGTTTAATGCAAAAGTTCAGAATTATTTTCACAGGCGACTTGGACCATTAACCGCTGACGAATTTTCGAATTCTTTTAAATTGTTGTGTCTAATAGCTCAACTGCAAGGCTTTTCTATAGAATATAAATTATTGCAAGACAAACCCCAGATAACTGTTAAATCAAAACTATTTCCCTTATCTCCGTTCATAATTGATACAAGTTGGAGGACGTCTAAAATGTTCTAAATACGCATATGACAAAGTACATCCGATTTACTAGATTCTTCTCATCAATTATGTAACTTATTATTTAGATATAAACATGTACGTAACGCGCATGCCGGTCCTCAGCTACTACTAGCAATAATCAAACAAACAATTTGGCCTGAGGTACACTTCTCGCTCGTGTCACTCACCGCTTGTAATTGTGTTCGATGCAGACGAGTGCAAGGTAAAACTTTATATCCAAAATGGGCGAGCTACTTACATTGACATTACAAAGATTGTGTAACAACGCTGAAGGCCGGCTGAAATATTTTCCGAAAATAGATGCAATTTTGTAGGAGCGGCTATTGAACCATATTAATTTATCGATATTAATAACAATGCATTGTCTGCGAGTTTACAGCTCAGCCAATATCAAATTTATTTTTTAATCCAACATGCGCTCCTCATTTTGGTGGTATTTGGGAGACTGGTGTAAAATTAGCTAAACACAATATTAAGCGTGTCATGGGCATTTCACATTTAACTTTCGAGAAAATTTCAATATTATTTGCACATGTGGAGGCTATATTGAATAGTCGTCCTTTGTGCCCATTATCCTCATCTGCTAACAATTTCCTTTTCCTCTCCCCAGGGCACTATCTGATCGAGACACCACTAAATGCGTTGCCGTCACCCGCCTCAATACCATCGCAGAATCACAAACCAAGCGCTACGTACCTACGACTCGAGAGCAGCATTTTTGGCTAAGATGACAGAACGAGTACCTATGCGAGCTGCAGACTCGTACAAAATGGCGGTTGAACAAAGATGCACTAAAGGTTGGAGACTTAGTGTTATTAAAGGAAGACAATACTCCTCCACTATGTTGGCGTACTGGGCGAGTTTTGAAGCTGTTTCCGGGTCCTGATGGGATATCCCGCGTCGCCGACGTCAGCACTGCTTCTGGATGCTATCGTCGGCCTCTTGTTCGTCTGTGCCCCCTGTTAGATGAAGAGTTTTCGTCGAGTTGAAGAACTGGGTCTTCAACTGGGGGGGAGTATGTTCACGCCTAAGCGTTATTGTCCACTATATTCAATCATTGTCATGTTGCTATCAATATTTAACAGGCATATGTATTATTTATTAATAATTTTATTCTTACAATATTTCCAAATACCGACATTGTTACAACGTCACTTTTGCATACGTTCGGCATTCGCTCAACATCAATTTTCTAAAAATCATTGTAAATCAAGATAATACAAGTTTCTAACAAGTTTTCGAGTCTTTTATTAAAAGATTCCAAATTCTTCACTACGAGAGAATACAGTATCTAAGGCGTATACATTGACATTTAAATGACTTGATTACTTTACTTAGTCTGATTACCGGTATATTATTTTCTAGTGGTTCTACAGTGATTGTCGCTTTTAGTTTTAAAATTACTAATATTCTTTCTTACATATAATAATACATTATCTATCCAAAATGTATTGAGAAGCGACACCAGAATACCTGTCCTTAAACTTTTCTCTCGGAGACTCTCTCTTCAAAAGCGAACTTCAATTTTGTAAATTGAACGTATGGCTCGCTTCTGCAGCACAAATAGTGCATTAATGACGGCGACATTTCCCCATAAAAGGATGTCGTAAGACATTCTATTATAAAAGTAGTTAAAATAAACTTGTCACGCCATGTCTTCGTCACAAATTTCCCCAATTTTCCTGACTGCATGTTATGCTGCAGAACTGAGCCTATCTGCAAGATTAGCAATATGAGGACTCCACTTTATTTTACTATCTAGTGTTGTACCTAGAAATACAGTGGTGTCCACTAAAAGACAACTTAATCACTTTTCTAAGTGCCTCAAAATTATATATCAATTGTGTTGTTGTGTATGTTAGTGCCAACAGCATTTCTACCATTAGCAGTCATACCTGATTTTAAATTATGAAGTACAAACGTTGCAATATTTAGTATAGTTAATTGTAAAATATTAACCACGTCAACTAATCTTTCCATTAGAATAATAGAACATAAAAATAATGAGTTGAGCTTTATCATCATAAGCATTCACAATTAATACTGGCTCATTATGAAAGGCGGGGCGTATGTAATCAACTAAAACAATGCTATTTCCTAAGCGCGACCCATTATGTGGATATGACGAATTAGCCTAATATGTCATGTCAGCCAGGCCCCATAACTAACATGATGACGTCACGTTCGCGGGCTGTTCTGTTTAGATCCAATATTCATGTATTTTATTATTTCAAAATACTAATTAAGTGAGAAGTAAATTTTTTAAATACATACTTTTTTGAATACTTATAAATAGCTTATTGCCATATTATAGTAATCATGAAATATTTACTGATTTTCTAATTGAGTTTCCTTAAAATATGACTTTTTATTAAAGTTAATTTTATTCATTTTTGAACCCATTTCAAGGTATTTTTATTTATTCAATATTCATGTAGTATTCATTCCAATATAACAATATGTAACACGCAAACCCGTTGTTACTCATAGATTAAGTAGTACTAGGTCGTCTAGTGATGGCAATTTGACCATAATCATTATCAATACTTAAAAAAAAAAAAACAAAAATGTCGAAATGGAAACATACCAAATAATTTGTATAGTCAGCATTATATTTTGACTAACTGTTAAAGGCTTGCTGTTTTTATAGACCTTAAGCTTTTATGTTATGTAAATATCAAATTATACTTTGTTATTTAATATCTAGTTAAACATTTAAAATAACAACATCAATAATTTAATTTGCTACAAACTTAGGTAGATAAGGTTTTAAATGCATTTATTTGGCAGTACCGTAATACAGATTTTTTTTTTCAAAGTATAAGATTTTTGAAGTCAATACTCTTTAGCGGCGCTGAGCACTTTTTTTGGTATGGGTAAAAACTATTAAACTCGCGCGAATGGTCACGTGTACTGATCGAAATATCAAAAATGCACAACGTTAATGTTCAAGTTTTTACTTCTGCCGGCACTCCCGGAGTGCAACCCGTCTTTTTTTTTTCAAAGACTATCCGAAGTTTTACAGGAGGTTCAGACTTAGTAGTATAACCAATAATAATTTGAATAAAAACAATATAATTTATTTAAAAAAATACAATTTTATCTATACTAATAATTATAATAAAGAGGAAAAGTTTGTTTCTTTGTTTGCATTGAATTGGCTCCGAAACTACTGGACCGATTTGGATAAATTTTGCATAGATGTAGAGTAGACCACGGGAAAGGACATAGGCTACTTTTTATCACGGAAAAATGTACGGTTTCTGCGAAAAAAACTTTTGCGCTCGTGCGCGGGCAACGTCTAGTTCCATAATAAACAGAAATTTTGGACAATGCCAAAGATGACTTCGTAGTAAAATTTCTTACGTATGAACAAAAGAAATTTTACTACGCACGCACACAAATGTAAGATTTGATAGTACGCGTCGATGTACAGTTACAACAAGAAGAATGTGCGTGGCGTCGGTGTGTTTGTGACCGGCTGCCTGCAGCGCGCGTACTATGAAAGCGTATTGATCATTAATCACGGTTTTTTTTTAGATATATTCAAATATAATTATTTTAAACCATTATTTGAAATATAATACTCCTGGCGTTACCACAAAGTAAATAATATAACATACTATTCTCGTAGCTTCTCGTAGAAGCGCTACGAAGGTAAGGTCTAAACCTAGGTAGCGCTGCTACCAGACCCACATTTAGCTACATAAACTATTAAGTAGCTAAATGTGGGTAGGACAAATGAGTTATGAGTAATGGCTAAGAAATATGGAAAGATGACTATTACGCTATATTTGGCATCAATTAATATATTACAAAATATTTCATAAAAATATAAAAATATATGGCAAGGATCGGACTCTGGTCTGTGGAGAATAAAGGAAAAATTAAAAAGGTCGCTTTTGTACCATTGCGTTTGAAAACTATTAAATACACGTATTGTAATTATTTACATAAGAACTTTAAATATTCAGGTCCTTGCTTACTCAGACACCACGGTGACACTTCTAGTAAAATATTATGCTAAGCAAAAGTCAGTGTCCTGATATTCGCTGATATTTGCTGGTGTTGCTACTTATTCGACGGCAACCCATAGAATACAGAACATCCAGAATGAGTGTTCGATCACATATTTTGTACGTAGCGAACTGTGTCCAAAACCATGGCGAAACACCGCCCCTCCCGCTCTTTACTTTACTTTACTCTCTACACTTAAAAAACAAATAGCGTTATTATGTTACGACAATTAGGTATTCAATAAAAATTAAATTGAGTTGAAGTAGGGTAAAATATCCGCATATATTCTGTGGCAACATATTATGTGTGGATAGCCACTCCAATTTAGAGTAGTCATGATGGCTTCACTTTCAAGCGCGTTGAAGATTTCTGGCAACCTTACAAAAAGTCTCTGTCTTAATGACCGTGGTGCAGTGGCATGGGGTTAGGAACACTATGCTATATAACTTCCTTTCTATCAGCTTCACTTACCACTTACCTTTTGAAGACCCTTATCCAAATTATACAGGCTAGATCAAGGTAACTAATACAGCATAAAAACCACCTTTAATTGCTTGCCTTGTGTAAAACGAAAATCCAAACTTCCATAAAGTAAATTGGGTAATACTGTTTTGAGAAAATTAATTACACAAACTATATTTGAGGTTTTATCTAAGTTGCTCTGTAAATTGTTGACAGAGTTTTGGAACTCACTTTGGCAATTAATTCCTTTACGTTGAATTGCAAATTAACTGAGTATAAAGTATTTTGGGAGCGTTGTTAATTGTTACAGAACTTGTGACATGTACACTGTACTATCGGGGTATTTGATTATTTGGGTAGTTGAACATTCTCATAATATTTTTACTGTTGTACTGTTGTTCTTTCTTCATAGTCTCCTCAAAATTTGTGAGGACGGATGAATGGAAGTTTTTGACGATTTTAAGCAAAAGCTACTAAACGGATTTTCATGAAATTTGTGATGTTAGTAGTTTACGCTCTGGATTAAAATATTATGTGAAATGATGTTTTTACCCAACTAATGGCAGGAATGTAATGATTTTGGCAGTATATGTATGTATATTGTACGTATATATCTCTGTTTGTTACACCGAAGCGCCTAAACTACTCATCCGATCTTAATGAATGAGAATAAATGTCAATGATTTGTAATAATGGGTTGATACACGACTATTTTATAAATTATTTTTGAGTAATCTGCTTCCAAAGTGGCTTATAAATTGGTCCACCCTGGTATTTCTAAACTATAAGAGGCAGAAACTTTTAACTTTCAACGCTACAGGATCATACTAAGCACTCTATAGGAAAATATTTTTAGCGATATCGGATGATAACTTTTAAAGTTATTTGAAAAAAAAAAAAAACGATTGCGCGCTCATAGTTACGGAACCCTCATTATCCTGACATGTTTATTTATTTATTAATAGTCAAATAATATCTGTTCTTGTAGAAACTATATTAAAGCACTAGTTATACGTTATTCTTAGACAAGCGAACGAGATCCGCGGTTGAAACTTTGATAGAGCAATATTGGCACACGTTCGACACTTCAACTTAGTTTATAAAGTTAGATCAAAAATTTGTTACTTAAATTCAAAGTTTTCGATATTAAATTTTAACATAGTACCCCTATATTAGTTATTAACAAGATCGATATAGACGTTCGAATTCACTGTTTGCTTCGCCGTAAGACGAGAAAATAACTCTGTTTATTATACAGGAATACTTTTTCATCGGTACAATAAATTTTACCACGTCAATGGTATCGATAATAGAGTACATTTCACAAATAAAAAAAAATATTTTTTTTTCAATTCTATTATTTTATCCTATAACCAATCTAATACCGCATGGGCGCACTAACTGCAAGGCGTCAACGGGTGCGGTATGAGATAGGGGGCGGCGGGGTGGGGTAAGCGATCGGCCGGGCGGCGCACGAGTTGGCAACAAAGCATCGATAGATGCGTAATGTATCCACATTTTGTATTAGTTTAGCGAATAAGTTCGGGGATTGATAATTTTGTTTTTTTTTTTTTTGTTCCAAAGAGGTATAGGTCTACCAGAATCTGATGGCATTTTAAAAAAAATAAAAAATATGATTTTCATATGGCAATGTCAAGTATGACCCGTCAAATCAAAGTACGTGATCTGTCAACCGCTGTTAAAATTTTGTGATTATGTTCTTGGAATTTGTTGTTTTTGTGAAAATATCCAAAAAGGCAATTCGATCTCAAGCGAGAAATATTGTTTTCTATGTCTATAGTAAAATACAGAAAGAAGAAGGTGTAAATCGAACTCAATCTTATAATTTAAAGCTTGTGGTAGAGTTGACCGGTAAGTTAGAGTGAGTTGTTTTGATACTTTTAGTTTTTTTATATTTTCTTAGGTAATTATTCTGACTTCTTTAAATGTGTTTCCAGTACTAAGGTGAATCGTAGCTGATGGCACATCGAATGATGGTTTGTTTTCCATGCCTGGTAAAAGGAGGAGAGGAGGAAAAAAGAAAATCAACATAAGACAGTTTCGATTTATAGTTGATTAGGAATAAAGTAAACGAGTTCTATACAGTTCGGAAGGAAATTCCAACATTAAATAAACTGTTGCCAATTTAATTGTATGTTATTCGTAATAAATCTACACTAATATTATAAAGAGGAAAACTTTGTTTGTATGTTTGTTTGTTTGTTTGTTTGTTTGTTTGTTTGTAATGAATAGGCTCAAAAAGTACTGGACCGATTTCAAAAATTCTTTCACCATTCGAAAGCTACATTATCCACGAGTAACATAGGCTAAATTTTATTTTGGAAAAAATAGGGTTCCTTAAGATATTTGGGTTTTTCGAACACAAGGTGTAAAAAATCAACCAGAAAAGTTACTTATTTTGCGTACGCTGCCTGAACTATAAAAGACAGAACCATATAATGTTCTAATTAATTGTAGATCTTTTAAATATCTACAAAAAAGTCCGCGACACACTATACCTACCTACGTCGAGTGAGGCACAACAACCATTTTTTTTATTTAGAAATCTTGATTTTTTTTGGACTACATTTAAACGCGTTTATTTTACTCAAGTTATTAATCCTTATCAAAATAAATTATTTAATCACTAAGTACAGTTTATGTAGATAATATTTGGTCTTTAAATGATTAAAATTGGACGTTTGGTTTAGAAGTTATGGCGAAATTAAAATATTACGATTTCTGCTGCACGGCCCGTTGCGAAGTGGGTGACATTGTGTAGTATTAGTATCAGTATTTTACCCGTGCGAAGCCGGGGCGGGTCGCTAGTAAGTATATTGTTACGTGTTAGGGTTCGAAGGATTTGGAGAGAAAGACCTGCTGACTCTTTTGAAGACTTTATTCACTAGCACTAGGTCCAACACAAAGCACTAGGTCTAACACTAAACACTAAGTCCAAACACTAAGCACTAAGTCCAAACACTAAGCACTAACAGTGTCCCTAAGTCGTAGCCAAATTGCGGGTTTCACTGGTATTAATCACTGGTATCACTTTTACTTATCGCCTGTTTCGCCTCGAAATCGCCCGAAGGTAGCTCGAAACTGAACTGACTCGTTCGCATCTCTGTGGCGTATTTATATGGGCCGAATCGAGTTCCAGACCGTTCCAGAAATATTCGCTAGCCGCGTGAACTGGTTGAATTGTTCCGGAATATTCGCACAGTAGCGCCATCTAGTATTGAGTAGACGTGAAAACGTTGTCCCTGTTCGCACCAAGTGGTTTCATTGGTTGACGCTAGATGGCGCTAGTCTTATTGTTCGTAACACTACTCCCCTCTTAGAGATGCTCGTCCCGAGCATCGTTGTTACTGCCATGGTACCGCGCCAGACGGTCTATGTGTACCACTTTGAATGTCCCTCTTGGTTGCTTTTGGATCCTATAAGTCACATCATTTATTCGGGTAAGCACTTTGTATGGTCCGTCCCACTTGGTCTGCAACTTTGGAGATTTCCCTTTCCGGCGAGTTGGGTTATGCAGCCACACCAGTGACCCTTCCTCGAAGCCGCTCGTGTTCGATTTCCGGTCGTACCTGGTTTTCATGTTCTTACTTGACTGTAACCCATTTTCCCGAACCAAGGCGTGTATATAGCGCATTTTTTCCCTTAAATCGCAGATATAGTCTTGTACGGTCTCTGGTCCCTCCGGTGACTCTCCTGTCAATAGGTCTACTGGTATTCGTAGTTCTCTACCGTAGTTGACATACGCCGGGGTAGCTTTTATGCTCTCATGCTCGGCGGTTCGGTATGACAGAAGGAAGAGTGGTATATACTTGTCCCAATCCTTTTGTTTGTCGTCTACCAATTTCGCCAAATGCCTCTCAAGGGTCTGGTTAAATCTTTCTACCATTCCATCAGACTGTGGATGGTACGCGGTGGTCCTCGTCTTATGCATGCCCAAAATTCTACACACTTCCTGGAACACCTGCGATTCGAAGTTCCTGCCTTGATCAGAATGGATTTCTAGAGGCACACCAAAGCGACATATCACTTCTTCGACTAACTTAGAAGCGACTGTTGTAGCTTCTTGGTTTGGTATGGCGAACACCTCGGGCCATTTGGTGAAGTAGTCCATGACGACCATAAAATACTTGTTTCCCGATTCCGTTACAGGAAATGGCCCAGCTACGTCAACTGCAATCCGTTCCCACGGTGCACCGACGTTATACAACCGCAGGTTCCCACGGCTCCTGGTCTGTGGTCCTTTTACAGCAGCGCAAGTAGTACATTTGCGGCACCAATCCTGTACATCATCTCGACAATGCAACCAGTAGAATCTTTCGCGCACTTTTGTTAACGTCCTCTTGACACCTAGATGACCTCCTGATACGCCATCATGTATTTCACGGAGAACATCTGGTACTCTCGTTCTTGGGACAATTATCTGAAGATGGAACTCTCTGCCGTTAGTCTTCTCCCATTTCCGGTAGAGTATTCCGTTTTGAAGTATCAGACTGTCCCATTGCGCCCAGTACGCCTTTGTGACAGCGCCAGTGGGTGCAACCTCACTCCAGATTGGTTTGACGTCACCCCGTTTCTTCCATGTAATGATGTGCCGAAGGTCGTCATCTCTTTCTTGGGCCTCCCTCATAGCATCATTCTCCCAGAGACCCAAAGGACTTATTCTCGTTAGCTTCAATGTAACTTCATTAGATTCCTGCTTAACACAATGTTTGCAGTCTTCCGAACACGGCCTTCGTGAAAGTGCGTCGGCATTCCCATGCGTCTTTCCGCTGCGGTGTTCCGTCTTGAAGTCATACTCCTGAAGCTGTTCAATCCATCGAGCTACTTGACCATCTGGGTTCTTGAATTGCAGTAGCCACTTCAAGGCTGCGTGATCAGTTCGCAGCAAAAAATGTCTGCCGATGAGATATTTGTTGAAATGTTGTAGCGTCTTTACAACAGCCAAGAGTTCTCTTCTTGTCACGCAGTAGTTTCTCTCTGGCTTGGATAAAGATTTGCTGAAATATGCAATAACAACTTCTCTTTCACCCTGTTTTTGAGATAACACTCCTCCAATGGCCGTGTTGCTTGCATCCGTGTCGACTATAAACTGACCTTCAGTTTGTGGATACCCCAGGATTGGTGTTTCACACAGATGCTTCTTCAGTTTCTGAAAAGAATCTTCACAAGTCTCATCCCAACTAAATTGTCGTTTATCTTCTGTCAGCCGATGTAATGGCTTGGCTATTTCCGAGAATCCTTTAACAAAACGCCTGTAGTATGAGCATAGGCCGAGGAATGCTCGCACTTCGGTTTTGTCCTTAGGGGTAGGCCATTTTTGAACTGCTTCCAGTTTCTCCGGGTCTGTCTGGATTCCATCACTGGAGATAACATGGCCGAGATAATTGACCTTACTCCTGAATAAACGACATTTCTTTGGGTTCAACTTTAATTTGGCTCCCTCTATTTTGGCGAAAACTCGCTCCAAGTTTCGTAAATGGTCCTCGAAGTCGCGGCCGACAATGATGACGTCATCTAAGTAGACCAAGCAGGCCTCTCCAACTAAGCCTGCCAGTACACACTCCATGAGTCGCTCAAATGTGGCAGGTGCGTTGCACAATCCGAAGGGCATGACGTTAAATTGCCATAAACCTTTACCGGTCGAGAAAGCTGTCTTTTCCTTGTCCTTTGGATGAATTTCCACCTGCCAGTATCCAGATTTCAGGTCTAGGGTCGAGAACCATTTCATGCCATTCAAGGTATCTAAAGTGTCGTCAATTCTAGGTAACGGGTAACTGTCTTTCTTAGTGACATCATTGAGACGCCTATAGTCCACGCAAAATCTCGTGCTACCATCTTTCTTCTTCACTAATACAACAGGTGAGCACCACGGACTTGCAGACGGTTCAATAATCTTATTCCTTCTCATGTCCTCCAAAAGGCCTTCAACTTCTTTTTCCTTTGCAATTGGTACCCGTCTTGCTCGTTGACGAATTGGTCTCTCGCTTCCGGTATCTATCCTGTGCTGAACAATCGACGTTCTTCCAAGGTCCCCTTCTTGACTGGAGAAGATATTCGCGTAGCGCTGTAAAAACTTCTTAGCTTTCATGTTCTGCGAATAAGTCAGATTACTCTTGCAGTCATCGAGTAGCTCAGTCACTAATCCGTAATTCTTGTTGTTTACTGAATCTGCGCTTGTCATCGAACTACACTTTTTCATCCAGACAACTTCCTCGCACTTTCCAATGACGTCACCTTTGTTCAAGCAGATCTCGCGATCACCAAGATTCAAAACCTTGACCACAGCGTTACTGCTTCCACTAACAAGGGTTCTCGCCGTCATCAGTTTTTGCGCCGATGTCTTGGTAGGTGTGCCTTCGATCAACACGCATCTGTTTGACTTTTTCATTCCAACTGGCGGCAGTTTCACTAGCACCCGAGCTTCCGCTCGTCCAGGTATGATGACTTTCTTTACACATGCGACTTTCCCGCAGACGCCTCCAAGAATGAAGATTTCTTCTTCACCACACTTGAAAACTCCGTCAGCGACATTAATTTTGCAGTTGTGTTTCTTCATGAAATCCAACCCCAAGATGCAATCATCCATAATCTCGGCCACGATAGCGTTATGAGAGTATGAGGACCCCCCTACATACATCGTGACTGACGTTTCTCCCAGGACAGGTATTGGTTGACCGGAGGCAGTAAGAAGCCGACAGTGAATTTTCCTCTTGTGCCCCCTTGCGGCTTTTACCAGCTTTGGGTTCACTATTGTTCTAGAGGCTCCTGTGTCTAGGGTCATTTTGCAATCCGTTCCGTTAATAGTCCCCTGAATCACAAGACTATTCCCGCTGCATGCCTGGGAAATAACAGTTATCGGGGCTTCCTCCGCGTCAGCCAGTACTCGCCCCTTAGTCCTGGCTTTTATTCGTTTCCCTGATCGCGGGCAGGGGACGGAGCCCCTTGCTTCATCAGCTTCTCTATTAGCTCCTCCATCCTTTTCATCCTTGCCATCTGGGTCTCCTTCTGTGGGCAGTTGAGCTGAAGATGGCCCCTCTCGCCGCACTTGTAGCACATGGCTCCAGAGCTTTTCTTCGTAGGAGCCTTAACCTCCTTGACTTCCTCAGAGACCTCGCGGATCTTATAGGTCTGCCGTATGTCATGGCGAACAGCCTCGACCTCCAAAGCATGTGCCAATGCTTCCCTTAGCGAGGTATGGTGACGAAGCCTCACTGCAGCTCTAACCTCCAGGTCTTTGATTCCGTCGACAAATGCTTGAACCATATTCGTGTCTACCATCTTGGTATCGGCTCCTGGGTGTGCCTTCCTGACGAGTTTTTCAATTTCCAACGCCCATTGTTGTAGTCCTTCTCCTGAACGTTGGACTCTGTCACGCAGTTGGGCACGGAACACGTGCTCCAGGTGTCGCTCCCCGTATCTGGATTCAAGTGCCTCCATCAGGTCTTGGAACCCCTTTCCTGTATGTGGCAGTGCTTCCAGGACCGACAAAGCTTGCCCTCTGAGCGCAACAGTGAGAGCGGTCAGGCATTGTTCTTCCGTCCATCCGTTGGCAGTAGCAACAGTCTGGAATTGCTGACGATAAGCGTTCCAAGAAGTAGTGCCGTCGTACGGCGGCACTTTCACTCTCGGTCCTTGTGCCACACCGGTAGTTCCACTAGACATCGCAACTCCCGTGGTTTCAAGGCGCACTACTTTCTTCTGTAGTTCAGCGAGGCCGGTTTTCACGTTTTCAACGTCCAATCCTAACCCAGTAACTCGTTCTTCCACTACGTCGACATCTTTTCGAAGCTTCATCACCGTGTCACTAACATCCTTTATAGCCCAAAGCGCTTTTTCTTGGAGGTCTTTTTGTTGCTCTTGCGATTCTTGCAAACGTTCTTGTGACTGTTGCAAATCACCGAGCTTGCGTTCTTGTGATTCCTTCATTGCCCGAATTTCAGCCCTTTGCAGCTCCATTATTTCAATTAAATTTCCTAATTGAAGAGCCACGGTACTGCTGGTGGGTGTGGCTTGTCTGGTGGGCGTGGCCTGTCTGGAAGGCGTGACAAGGTGGGTGGAGTCAGTGGGCGGGGCTTGAGTGGGCGTGACCCGGTGGGCGGGGCCAATGGGCGTGGCCTGAGTGGGTGTGACCCAGTGGGCGGAGTCGGTGGGCGTGGCTTGGGTCAAAGTGGGCGGAGCCTGGGGGGCGTGGTCAGTGGGCGGGTCCTGGTGGGCGGGGTCAGTGGGCGGGGCTTGGCCCACAGTGGGCGGAGCTTGGTCCCCAGTGGGTGTGGCCTCCGCAGCTCGTTGTGCCCTTGTTCTGACGCCCTCCTTGAAGTCCTCTCTCGGAGTCAATGGCATCTCCAAATCTCACTTCCGACACCAGTTGTTACGTGTTAGGGTTCGAAGGATTTGGAGAGAAAGACCTGCTGACTCTTTTGAAGACTTTATTCACTAGCACTAGGTCCAACACAAAGCACTAGGTCTAACACTAAACACTAAGTCCAAACACTAAGCACTAAGTCCAAACACTAAGCACTAACAGTGTCCCTAAGTCGTAGCCAAATTGCGGGTTTCACTGGTATTAATCACTGGTATCACTTTTACTTATCGCCTGTTTCGCCTCGAAATCGCCCGAAGGTAGCTCGAAACTGAACTGACTCGTTCGCATCTCTGTGGCGTATTTATATGGGCCGAATCGAGTTCCAGACCGTTCCAGAAATATTCGCTAGCCGCGTGAACTGGTTGAATTGTTCCGGAATATTCGCACAGTAGCGCCATCTAGTATTGAGTAGACGTGAAAACGTTGTCCCTGTTCGCACCAAGTGGTTTCATTGGTTGACGCTAGATGGCGCTAGTCTTATTGTTCGTAACAATATAAAGTAATTCACGATTGATTTATTTTTCATGAAATATCATTATCATTACATAGTATAAAACAAAGTCCCTTTTTTGTCTGTCCCCTATGTATGCTTAAATCTTTCAAACTACGCAACGGATTTTGATGCCGTTTTTTTAACAGATAGAGTGATTTAACGGGAAGGTTTTTAGGTATATAATATGCATAACATAGTAGAGGTACACAAATAATTTTAGAGGTTTCTAAAGTCCTAAAAAATCACATATTTTGCGCTTACATTGAAAATGCTGGCTGAACACTACGAGAAAGATCAAAATTATGTACTACAGTTGTATTCATCTTTAAAAAGCCTACAAAAAAGTTCGCGATGGCATATGTCTATCTCTTAGGGATAACCCACAATAACCATTTTTTTATCCTTTACTTTGATTTTAATTAATAGCTTATTTACAAAGCGATTTTAAGCAATACAGTATTAATCCTTATCCAATTAAGTACCTTAAATATATTGTGCGTTTAAGATAGGTCAATACTGCCCTTTACGGCATGTAATTTAAATGAATATTTTCGAAGATATTACAGATTTAAAATGCAGGGATATACATAGTGTTGCTGCGCGGCGCGGGCTCTCGCGTTTCTACATCGCGCTATCGAAAACGCGGGACGTATACACTATACAGTATAAAGAGGTTCACAAATATTTTGAACTGCAGCACAGAATACATAATAGTAACTGCAGTTCTTAATTCTTATGGAATATCCAGAGGTGGTTTGTCAGTTTTGTTGGAATGTCAAATAACTTTACTTACTACATAGTACATAGTATAAAACAAATCGCTTTATCTGTGTATCCAAATGTAGGTATAGTATATTGTATGCTTAATCTTGTATGCTTAGATCTTTAAATCTACGCAACGGATTTTGATGCGAGTTTTTAAAATAATAGTCTTTAAGTATAGTCTTTAAGATTATGGTAAAACTTATATTCAAGTGCAATAAATATAATATTATGTAAGTATATTATCAAGTGGTCGCGCATGTCGTGTCGAGGTGATAGGGTCCCATTTTTAACAATTTGCATTGGGCAAACCTAAAAACATTTTCAATATTGTATCAGAAGTATATTGCTGTAAGTAGGTAGAGAGTTATTCGCCGAAGTAGTTTTTTCTCCAAGAACACTATACCACGCGGGCGAAGCCGCGGGCAAAAGCTAGTTTTCTATATTATACACCGAACATTCTTCACACAGTCTTATTATAATTCATGTTCAATAATACTAAAGACATAATTAAAAATTAACCAGTATCAAGATCGTTTAATCCAATTTCCCCAGTATTGCACACTACAAAATTTTATTTCCCTATTTGCCATGAGATTCTGGTACACCTATAGTAACAAAATCGCTAGTATTTTTTATTTTTGACAACTATTACGTATGTTGATTTATTGTACTGGTGAAAAAATAATCCTGTATAATCGAATAAAACTTAGGCCTTTTTATCCGTTAATGGATGATTTATACAGTATTCTCCGAGCGAAGTAACCACTCTTGAAATACTGTAGTGCCTGGGACAGTTGGTTTTTAAATGTTGTATGCCCAAGCATATACGGCATTCTCACAACATAGCCTAGTCCAGAGGAATGACTGATCAATACGTCTGGGGCCAACCATCTGCGGGTTTCCTCACGATATTTTCCTTCACCGTTAGGGCGTCCATATAATGTGCTCTGAAAAAGTCTCATTGGTACACGCCACAACCTGGGATTTCAACCTGCACTCTCTGCGGTGCGAACTAAACGGTCAAACCACTTGCCCAGGGAGCTCTCTATAATTAAATAAAGACCACAGTATATTGACACAAATTACGAAAATATAACTGGATATTCTACGTTGACACAAGCGGTTTTGTTCGTCGGCATTAAATAAAACAACACTGTAAATATAACTGCGCTAATACAGGTTGAAAATCAAACACATGAGCGACGGGTTGTCAAATTACTTCCGTGTGTTTCATTTTCAGCTTTATTATAAAATAAGCGCAGATTCTAGTTACAGTGCTGTTTCATTAACGCCAAAGGAAGAAACCGATCGTAGGAACGAGGGCTTAGATTGGATATTGTAGCTATGAGTAGGTATTATTATTATTATAGATGCAAACAAATTAAAGAACATGACCTATATCAGTGTACCGATAATTGTAAAGATAATTTACGGATCTACTCTACTATTCGAAAAGGATTTTGTAATTCCATTAATATTTGAAAATTTAATTTCGCAGAAATAAAGTAATTAATATAACTGGTACGAAACATTTCAGACACGTTATAAATAATTCATAAACGTACAAATTGTGTGAGTAATTAACGTAATTAAAGCACAGTATTCACAAATTTGTACACGTTACTTAAAACTTTGGCACCGACATTACCAATGATAAGGCTATGCACAGAGTAATGGTGTACAGAGACAACATAAATATACCTAAGCTTGCTTGCTAGTTTTTTACGCCGGTTCTTCTCGCCGGGCTAGTTTCCGAACCGGTGGTAGGCATCATGTAGGACAGTTCTATAAGCGTTATATTATAAGTTATAACCTACATGGAAATAAAAATTTTGAGTTTGAGTTTGAGTTCTAGGCGCCCAGGAGTCAAACGACACACTCCTTGCAGTAGTGTCAAGTGAGACACTTTTTGACAATGGCATACATTACGCTTGTCATGTCAAGTTACTGTCGTAACGAGCTGTTAGCATTTAATTTTTGTGAGTTAAATTGAACCTTGATTTTTGCTTAGATTTTAATAATTTAGACGCATGTATACATAATGTTTACAACAATAATAATTAATTTAATAACAGTCGAAATTACTGCAAATATTTCCGTAGTACCGTGTAACTTAATTGTCATGTCTGGCCGCTATTTAATTCTTCACATAAAAAAATTAAACAACAGAACTAGATATTGAGATGTTAATATTTCAATTTAACAAAATTTCCATCCCAAAATAAGTGTTTTAATACTCTATAACTGATTGAAAGTACTGTTGGTGGAAATTCATGTTCATAATAATATCACACAACTTTTTTATAATATGCACTTTTCCACTTTATTTAGATTTTTACAATAAAAAAACACGACGTTTCGATTAAATCATCATCAGGTGTAAATTGAAGGTAGATTGAACATAAGTAGGTAGATAAAAATAATTCAAAAAATTGTGCAGATTAATGTTGCCCGTTTCATGAAACATTTTTAATACTCTATTTTCAAATTAATCTGTAACAAGTTTTGCATAAGTTTGAGAGTTTGTTCGTAGATACTTTAGGAAAACTTGGTTGTAAGTTGTAACGTATGAGCAATGCTCTTTATAAGTTGTTCGCTAGTTCTTTTGTGCGCTTATCTCAACGTGTTTTAGTGTGACTTCATACACGTTCAGAAACTTGTTTGTCACTATCTATCGAAACTTTTGTATTTTCTATTGTAACTTGTGGTAATATTTGTTCCGTGTCATTTCACAAAATAGATATCAGACCATCGAAATCCATACTAATATTATAAATGGGAAAGTGTGTGTGTTTGTCCGTCTTTCACGCCAAAACTACTGAACTGATTTAAATGAAATTTGGTACACAGATAGTCTAGAGCCTGAGAAAGGATATAGGCTACTTTTTATCGTGAGGAAATGTACGTTCCCGTACGTTCCCGAGGGATACTTTATTTACGCGGGCGGAGCGGGCATCAGCTAGTGTAATATAACATTTTATAGACAATATTTACAATAATAATTATAGTAGCACAGATTAAAGAAAGGGAACCAGTTAAACAGTTACATAGTTAGCTCTTCATTTAGTTACGGTACAACTTACAAGCATACGGTGTGTCTAAGATTGTGTGAAAAATAATAGTGGGCTGTTTACCCCTTCAACGTAAAAATTTTCGATTTTGGATCGATTTGGATTGTTCTATGAAAGCTGTTAATCTGTACTTTGTGATAATCTATATATATATATATATATATATATATATATATATATATATATATATATATATATATATATATATATATATATATATATATATATGTCGGAGCGTGTTAAAGCTAAGATTGTCTTTGATTGGAGACGTCAAATAGTTTTACTATTTGGACTTGTTCGATGCCAGTAATGACAGATGTGATAGAAAAATAAGGGTTGTCATGGAGACTGGGGTATTATTTGCTTGGATTGGGAAATGACGGGATTATAAAATCTCAGGATAAATACGGGAGTTGGTAAACGTGGTGATTATATGCTCTTTGGTTGGTGATACGTGGCATCGAACTTGTCACGTTTCTGATCGTTCAGCGTTTGAGCTATTCGATAATATTGTAATAAATATCCTAATGGAGCCTTCGTTATCAGAAGTGCGATGAAACTCACGACCCACATAGAAAGACCCTTCGGAGCATAACGTGCAAAGGGCAGAATGAGAATGACACGCAGGATGAGCAAATTGCTTATATCGCAAATGAACAAATGCGTAGAGTCCAAAACGTGGGGAAAACTAAAAGTTGTCCGACGAAAGTAATAGAATATTAGATCGAAACCGATCAGAATGACACTAGAGTCAGAAGAGTGTATTTACTACTGTTAATCCGTAGCGGAGACTTAGTACACAAGATTCTTGACTTGAAGTTGAATTGTATTGATCGCTAAAAATATAATAATAACAAACATAAGAGATGGAAAGCCAAAACTAGAGAATATAAGATCCTGTGGTCAACACACTGCTCGCAAATACTTTGTTTGTGGTTGATAGGGACACAAGTCAATTGATTGTCCTGCATAAGGAAAAGTTTTGTTAAAGACGTTGAGCTGCATCAGAACATCAAAGCTAGTTTAATAGCAATTCTGAGATATGACATGTATTGTTTATTTTTATTTTACAGCGGGAGACAAGGACACTATTTATTGACATACTTGGAGGGTATTGACGATAAATCACGTGGCAGATGCAGTTCTGCTCTCTTAAGTTGGTAAATAAGAATAAAGGATAATGTATTGGGCATAAAGATTCCAACTTGGACACTCAATAACTGTGGTGAGCGTATTCCTTCCATTACGACATTTTTCTCGAAATATTGGTAGAATTGATCTAGTATTGTTTATGAAGTCTCTTTCATATTTTGATACACATAGCAAAATTACCTAGCTAATAAAGATCATATAAGATGTTGCTTCTCTTGTTGCTAATGGCTTCATGGTCTAACCGAGTTAGCGCATCTCAAACTAAGATTTTAGGTTAGATACTAGTTTGTGTATGGAACGACTGCATATGTGTGTACCTACCTACTTATATAGCTACGCGTAGCCTGTTGAAGTCTGAGACGATGTGCATGAGTGTAATAATTTACTTTTTACAGTGTACTGCTATTTTGCAAATGATGCTATAAGAATGTATGACATAGTTGTTTAAATTTTGCAAATTTAAGTAATCTTTGTTATGTTATAGAAGGAGCGTGATCTTGCGCGTTCTCACGAATGACATTTTTATTTGAGTACATAATAACTTACAATTGATTTCATGAGACAAAAGTAAAAAGAATATTTAAAACGAACATAAAATTATAGTACTTCGCAACCTTTGGATCAAATTGAAAATACAGTTTTGACCGTTTGTCAGAATCTAACTTTGCAATAAGGATTCACATGATACTTATAGATAGTAGATAGTAGTAGAAAATTCATGTGTCAGGCGCTAGATTATTGTCTAACCAAGTGAAATTGTTTATTAATTTGGAATGATACGTATGTACTTTGGGATGATTTTATTTTGACAGATAATTATTGTTTGCATAAATTCTCTCTTGGTTTTAGTATTAGGTACAAGGGGGCAGTTCGGTGCAACGAGAATGGCGACATTTCAATATATCGCTCTGTCTTACAGGGTTAACGTTACATAAAAGCTACTTAAAACCACAACAGATGACACTATGTCGCTTCTGCCTCGCGCTATCGAAAACGCTAGACTTATGTACATGAGGCTCACGAGTGATTAATGTATTGTACCATAAAGACTAGCCAAATGGCAGTCACCAGTCCGATTAAGTTAAAACAACTTAAATGACATTAACGTAGCCCCATTCGAAAGAAAAACAAAAAAAATGAATATATTGTTCTGCAGTATTAATGAATTGTTTATGGAGATGGTAAATCGGTTTTGTTGGAATATCAAATTGTATTCGAAAGAGGAATTTAACGATATCTTAAACTATAATTACGTATCTTAAATTTGTCGCCATATTCATATAGTCAATTAAGTAGTCCTCCTTTGTTGGAAGGCGGTTAAAATTTTTAAGAGGCAGCTCACTAGAGGCGCTTATCTGGTCCCAATTTTTTTTGTATGAGGTCGACATTCTTCTCCGTAATAAGTGTTCTGTGATTAGGTAGTGTGGTGGACTGATGCAACTTCCAGTTGATGAGAGATCCGAGCCCCAGCGTTGGGAATGTTAGTGATCAGAGCCGAGCCATTGAAAAAAAATGTTTACTTAGAACAAAGAAATAACAACTTATTTCGATACGATACGAATGACTGTTTTTTTTTACTATTATTTAACGAAATGACGAATCATCTATCTTCTGAACATAGGTTTCTGTTTTAAGAAAAAGCAGGCATAATGAAGGGGTTAATATCCGATTTTGCTAATAATAATTGTTTTCCTAAGGTCTATGGAGTATTTTGTATAACGGCCCCCAAACCTTCAGAAAAATGAACCACTTGAACCTAACCGGAAATGTCAACCTATGGCAACGTCATCATATAGACACAACATACATACTCTAGTTTGCGAAAACGAACATCAAAGCAAATCACCAATCTTTGTCCTGATCTTACTTTATCTGATATTTATGAGCTATTTGTACTTATAAATATTGTGAATTATTGATCGGTAAAGTTTTAAGTAGAAAGTAATGGCAAAGTTTCAGAAGCCTGAATTTTACTTGCGCATATTAAAACCGTGGACTTAAAATTGCAGTTACTTCCAATGAAGTTAAAGGATATCGACCAGAAAGTAACAGATGTAGAAGTAAGCTTATGAAATGTCAGGAGGAGGTTTATCACTACTGGTATATTCAGTCATCTCTGTGTCAACTATCAGTTATTCTGAACCCCAATTCTCGTAGTTGACTTACACTTTTAGTTTGCTTTTGTTGAGTTGTGGATGACTAGTCCTGACGTCATGAACTGATTTTTGGAGTTGTGCCCAATCAAAACGGGTTTGACGTTGGTTGGACGTTTGTGGGAGTGCCATTTTTGCAGTTTTAATATATTATCAGGACTGGATCGTAACTGTACTGTTACGGAATTTGATTAGTAGAATCGACCTTTTGGTTTACTTTGTGGGCTTCGAATGTATATTGTTACACATGCTAAAATCAAATTGCCTAGAATATTGTGGTACTTAGGTAAAACCAAAAATACTTAAAAATTGTGCGACAGGAGACCTAAGATTATCTTAACGACTAGCAACGCATTTATGAGTCTTTTGGTATGGTAATAAAAGCGACGGCTATGGTTATTTTCCATCAACAATCCGATTGCTCATCTGTAAACGTGAAAATGAACCTCGAGTTGAATACCCTTGTCGTTCGTTATAAACGCACCAAAGTTGCTTACGACCAAACGATTATTAAATTTATGAGAAAGAAACGTATAATTTCCATCAGAAACTTTGAAAATTTATATTGATATCAATCTTTAGCGTAATCGTCCTAATATGTGTTATGTTAACTTAGTGTAACAAGTTACAACTGCTTACATTCGGCGGGAGTATTGTGAAACACCTGACCCTTCAACATTAATTGCAGTGTGTATAGCTAGAAAAAATACGAAATACTTTTGACATTGTAACTTTCTTTTCGTTCGCTCCAGTGCAAGCTCCGATTTCATGAAAAACTAAGATTCCCTTATATCTCGGAGAGTTGTGAAGGATATGATATTCAAAAAGCTCAAAGGACGCGTATTCACAAAAAAAAAAAAAAAAAAACGGAAAAAGTTATGGCTGAAACAGTGAAATAAAAATTAAATTTTATTCAGATTCTTTTTTATATTTTTTGGAGCGCGATAATTTGGAAACGGAGAATTATTTCAAAATTTGCGAAAAATTCCTCTGGACAATTTAGTCAGCTACAATTTGAGCCTAAAACAAAGACGATCGGGTTGCCCGGTCTAACATTTTTGCGACAGTATTTTTTTTTTTTTTTTCGAATTATGTGGAATAATTTTTAAAGTAGTCGATAGTCATGTGAGGCACTAAATCTTTATTTATTTCTTGTAAATGTGCTACCGGTTCGGTCAATGTTTTTTTTTTGCTCGCCCGTCTCTGCTTCTGGATGTATAAATTATTAAAAAAGTTAAATGCAAAAATATTTTGTTAAAAGTTCGTGACGTGTATGCAATACGACTGCTCTGTTTAGCACTAAAGTAAAATGATATTAGCTTTTGGTTTAATAGTAGGTTTAGTTATTTCACCAAGATGTTCGGCGCGCTCAATCCGGTAATAATCTAAGCGGTCCAAAAGACATTAAGATTTTGAAGTACATTGTAAACTGTTTGTTAAAAGATGTAAACTGTGAATATTTTTGTTTGCACCTGTTAATTGCAACTGTAGATTGCGAATGCGAATTGCGACTGTGGATTGCGAGCGAGGATTGTGATTGGGTGCCGGACGGAGGCAGCCCATTACTTGACGAGAGTAGGCACCGGAGAGAGGTGGCCTTGTGACTGGGTGCCGGAGGGAGGCAACCCAGTGGTTTTTTGTAGTGAGGTGCACCGGAGGGAGGTGGCCTTGTGACTGGGTGCCGGAGGGAGGCAACCCAGTGGTTTTTTTGTAGTGAGGTGCACCGGAGGGAGGTGGCCTTGTATTGTACATGATGGGAATATAACAGCATCGTTTTTCGATATTGAGATTGGTACATGTAAAGTGTGAAGTGTGTGGTAAAGCATGTCATGATTTATTTGGTAGCAAGATTATGGTTGATATTGTGTTGTATCTGTATACTTCATGTGTGTTTAATCTGAGAGTATAAAATGTAAATTAAAACTTAACTCTGAGAACACTAGATAGAGGTTAGATGAAGGATGTTAATTAGAGTGTAATTGACACAGGAGGGAGGTATTGATGTGTTAGAATATGATAAAATTAAATGTTATGTCCATGGATTAAAGCAGTTCTTATTAATTTTCCGAGGTCAGGTTGACCGAGTGAGAACCTTTTACTGTGCTGTCAAATGTTTTTTTCAGAAACTTGAAACGAAGACGTGAGACGCTTCACACCGGGACGTGTGCATGGACAGAATAGCCGTGTCGGAGCGTTGATGCACATAAATATTCTTCACACAAGGATCTCAGAGTCACCAGGGTGATCTTGTCGGAGTGTCAACGGATTTGTTTCGCACAGGGACGTGCGAATTGTCAGAATGGCCGTGTCGGAGCGTGTTAAAGCTAAGATTGTCTTTGATTGGAGACGTCAAATAGTTTTACTATTTGGACTTGTTCGATGCCAGTAATGACAGATGTGATAGAAAAATAAGGGTTGTCATGGAGACTGGGGTATTATTTGCTTGGATTGGGAAATGACGGGATTATAAAATCTCAGGATAAATACGGGAGTTGGTAAACGTGGTGATTATATGCTCTTTGGTTGGTGATACGTGGCATCGAACTTGTCACGTTTCTGATCGTTCAGCGTTTGAGCTATTCGATAATATTGTAATAAATATCCTAATGGAGCCTTCGTTATATATATATATATATAATATATAAAAGTAAAATTAAAAGTTTTAAAAACCCCCGACACAAAAAATAAACTCTAAAAAATAATAAATAACATTTTAAACCTATTATAATTATATTATCACATATAATATTATGTAAGTTGAACTATTTTTATTTTCCAATCGTCGCCTCGTCGGGGGACCGCTAAAGTTTATAAAGTATTTTTACAACAACAGCTAATTAATTATTACGAATTACATTTAGGTATGAGCAATTTTTTTTCGGAGTAAATTCTTTTGTTCATTCTGCGACTACACCTGTTTTTTTTCACATAGCGGTCCCCCGACCCGACGACGATTGGAAAATAAAAATAGTTCAACTTACATAATATTATATGTGATAATATAATTATAATAGGTTTAAAATGTTATTTATTATTATTTTGAGTTTATTTTTTGTGTCGGGGGTTTTTAAAATTTTTAATTTTACTTTTATTTTATCCTTTTTAAAGTAGGTATAAATAATGGTTACCTTACCATATACATACTTTCAACATCATTGAAGTAACATGGTACCAAATTTTGAATCGATAGGACATGTGGACGATAGTCAGATCCCCTCATCAACTAATAAAGGAAAGATGATCTTCAAACAGCTAATCAGGTCATGGTTACCTTACCATGTTCTTTAAATTCCGTTGAAGTAACACGATACCAAATTTCGAATCGATCGGACATAAGAAAGTTAGTCAGATCCCCTCATCAACTAGAAAAGAGCTGATCATCTTCAAACGGCTGATCAAGTCATGGTTACTTTACCATGTTCTTTGAATATCGTTGAAGTAACACAGTAAGTACCAAATTTTGAATCGATCGGACATTGGAAAGTTAGTCAGATCCCCTCATCAACTAGAAAAGAGCTGATCATCTTCAAACGGCTGATCTGGTGGTGGGACCACCAATTTTCTCATCAAACGAAGCGACGAACACTCTCGGTTAAGTCATCAATATTCTCTTTCAGTGCGCTTTCATTTAAGACCTTACACGAGTATATTTGCACATTCGGTTTTTCTTCCCCGCTTTCACCCCCCACAACTTTTAAACGGCTCAACCGATTTTCATCAAACATGTCTAAGAACACTCGCATATAAGTCACCTTTAATACAAAAGGAACTAAATTGAAATCGCTTCATCCGTTCGGGAGCTATGATGCCACAGACAGACAGACAGACACACCCACAGACAGACAGACAGACAGACAGACCGACCGACCGACAGACAGACACGTCAAACTTGTGTTGTGGGGTGTTACACAAAGTTTGCCGGGTAAGCTAGTAGTAATATAAAACTATATATTATTTTATGTTGTAACTTTACCAAATATTATGTTATGTCTGAGGAGGTCAGACTCTATCGCGCTGATTGCATCGAAAAGTAGGACTCTCATTTAAAATTTGAATTCAAATTTTGGTATAATATTTCTTATTTTCAAAGAAATAGATAATTAGTAATTACTTTTAACGTCCATGGGGGAATAACATAATGATGAATATCATCAAGCCTCATTAATTCATAATGAAAAAATGTATCTAATAAGGCTCTCTGGTATATTACGGAAAATGTCATCATAACTTAATAAAGGCTAATAACAGAATCACTAATTGATGGTCGTAATAAAAACAATCCCTCCAGAAAAGTTTGCGTAGGGGATTGTTCAAAACGCAATTATAGCATACATATAAAGTCCTTTTCTTTCCCTTGCAGAAATCAAAATATCCAATATAACATCGAGAGCGATATTTAAACTATATTCTACGTCGATATCATAAAGTATATTTTTGATTGTGCTTTTATTGTAATATTTTCCTTTTCACAGTTAAAAGTCAGTAATGACAGTAATAAATCATACGGATCGTTAGCTTCCCCAGTTCCCCTATCGGTAGTGGATTCGATTCCCGGTAGAAATGGCATCATCTGTCAATAGGTTGAGTGACTTGACATGACTCGCTAATGGAGTCGCCTGGTTCGATTGTGGGTATTGTGATATGAGGAAATGCAGGCCTTCTGTAATTGTCATGGAAATTCTGCGGGCTGCCTTTTCCACCCATGATTTGATTTTAATGCCGAGGCCATAACGACGGAAAATAAGGGTCTAACGTAAAATATTTGTAGTAGACGTAACTAGAGGGTGAATTCTGCTCAATAAAACCTGCATTATAATTACAATCAAGTCCATCGATACCGATACGCTAAAACTTCCAAACGGTATTCTCGTAAACGTTAAACCAACTCGAAACGCGCCTTGATTGGTCGAGACTTCACAAAATGAATAAATGATAACAGGTCGCTTCCATTATAAATTATAATACAATCAAAGTAAAATGAAAATCTACTTTAAATACGAGAATTGAGGTTCAGGTCGTAGGGATTTTATGGTTACATTTAATCACATTTAATGTTTATATGGAGAAAGAGCTGCAACATCTTTTTATGATACTGTTTAAAAACCTTGAATTAATAATATTACACACACTACCTCAGATTAATAACTCACACTACCATGCAATTGTATAATTACATTAGGTGTTAGTTTGACACGATTCTCAAATAAGTCAATCTTTCTTTCAAATTCCACAGACAATTTTTTGTTCGAAAATAAAGTTGAAAAAAAGAGATGTTTGATTTTGGGCCAGCTCTATATACACTACATAGGTAAATAGGAAAAAATATGGGAATTTCATAAAAATACAAAAAAAAAATAATTTGAAGAAGGGTACATGAGTACAAAAATTATTATTTGAAGAGTTTTTTTATTGTGAGAACACTATTTTTAAGGCATCCATGACATATGTTTTTACTTGACCTTTGACGTAGTTGACAGTTTTAGGAAGAAACGTCTTCTTGAATGTCATATGTCTTTCTTTGTCAAAAGTCATGTCATTGTCAAAATGACATTCTTAGGATAATTCTGATCTGATCCGCCATGTTTTGTTTTACGTTGTGTTGATCTCCTTGACGAAATTATTTTAAATGTACATTGAAACGAAGTGAAATTAAATAAAATAAAGATTAGGTTACAAACAGCTACAATATTATATAGCTACATTTACATATAGTGTACATAGTGCTGGCCCACGCCTCATACATTTCTAGAACATATTTTTAAAATTTAAATTATAAATTATGGTCGAATTTCGACCACGATCACTAGTAATTATTATTTGCACGATACTAGTTATATTATCTATTTAGTGTTTTGACTCTAATCTAAAATTTATCGGAATGTATGTCAATAGATAGTAATGTGTAATTTATAGTACGTATAGATTTGATTAATTATTATATAGATACGTTATATCCTTACAAAACTGACAATATTTCTGTGCCACGACACACATTGACATGGGACGCGTGTCAATGTGTCAACGTCGCATAGTAACACAAAACACGCTATTGCCTATTACTCGCAGAGCGCACTAACCAAAATTGGCCAATTCGAGTCTTCATTTTTACGCGTTTATAACATATCTACCTCTTTTTAATATTATATATCTATGACGTATAGTAAAACAAGGTACACAAATAGTAACACGATCGAACATAATGCTTTCTGAAATGTCATCTCGGATGTCATCGTTGGGGGACAGCTGATGAAATGGGACGTCACATCCACATTATGTCGTGGTTAGTGTTACGCTCTTCCGTCTCTATAGGTGAGGACGGTTCGGTAGGTGATAATGTCTTACAGCTGGTTATTATTGTCTCCCCTTTCGTTTTTTATTTTGATAAAACAGATGCAGAAGTGTTTGGTGCGTTGATATTAATAAACTTTAGTGATTTGTTTTAACGTTTCTGGAAACGTTTTTAAAATCACCAAAAATAGATTAGATGCAAGTGATTGCGTTCATATTTTGATGCTACTTATAACTTTATTAATGACGTATTTGTAAATATTTCTGTCTTGAAAAGTTTTTTTTTTCTATGCACGCTTCACATCACGTCAATCTGGTCCCGTGGTAAGTTCTCAAAGAACTTGTGTTACGGGTACCAGACAATGGAAATATATTTCATACTTTTATATTATACACATAATATTTTAGCTTTTTATTATTATAATATTATACACATCCATGACCCAGGAACACGGAAAAACTTTTTTCCTTCGGGGGGATTCGAACCCGCGACCACCATATTGAACACCAACACGCTCAACTACTGAACCACTGAGGTCGTGAAACATAATAGAGAAGATGCGCATTTGTTTTAAATCAGAAAAATTCTTATATTTTCTGAAAGGCAACATAAATATGGACCGAAAATGTGAAAAGTACATAACATAACAGTAATAATTATACTAAATTAAAAAGTTGCAGAATTGAAAAAAAAACGATGTTTTTTTTTGCATTGATCGCAATACGAAAATTACTGTTCTAATTCTTATATTATTTGTGTCATTTTTTGTTATTACAATGATATACATAAACGCAGTATTTAAGTTAATGAAATATATTTTGTATTTATCTTCATACGTTTTCGTTGTGACACAACAGCCGTGACGTCACTCCTATTACATTTTTTTGTATAGAGCGTTTTTGATGCTTTCCAACGATCTCACTTTTGCGATGACTGTATTTCGTCAACAGTGGATATGCCATTCCAACGACAATATTTTCTGGCTTATTGTGTTATTTTCGAAATGCCAATTAAAAAATTATGCATCTTCTCTATTACGGTCCACCCTGCAAATCCACCGCCGGTAATTAATAGCCGTCATTAGTGCCTATAATGTCAATCATTTTTAATTTTTGCCTACTACTTCGCTATAAAACCGCGGCCTTAGATTTGCGGGCTAAACGGTGAGTATGCCGCTTTAAACAATTTCATTTTCAAAGTTTTCACCATCGAGCAGTCTTTTGGCGGCCACAGAATACGAACAATCTAGAACTTCTCGTAACAATAAGGTTAGGAAACTTAGTGAAATCTGTTCCAGAGGAGATAGCCGGCAACGGGAATAGTTTACTACCGCTTACTCTATTAATTTCGAACAATTCCACGATTCGCAAGTTTAATTCGAATCGCTTTGACCACTTTCATTGGACACCTTGTTGAATACAAACTTTTGTATAATTTGTAGATACTACTTTAGCTCGCTTTATTTGCGGGAAATAAATCAGTTTTCTGTTTCATTTATTTTACTATGGCTCTCTAATGACCTCTGTGGCTCAGTGGTTAGTGCGTTGGCGCTCAAGCCGGAGTTCGTGGGTCGAATTCCGCCAGGGAATAAAAAAGTTTCCTATGTTATTGGGTTATGGATGTGTAGTGTGTAATAACATACAGATACAAGTATAATTACAATATACATTTACGTTGTCTGGTACCCGTAACAAAAGTTCTTCGAAAACTTGTCACGGTACCGGATTGACATGGTGTGAAAGTGTCCATAGATATGTATTCTTGTGAGGACCGAACTGGATTCGGAAATAGTAAAGTTAATACGGTTTTTTCGTTTCAGTTTAAATAGTAATAGTTTAATTCTAAAACAAATTAAGTATTGCATCCATCAATTAGGTAAGAGAAGTAATTGCACACCCATCACCTCCCTATTAAAAGAGAAGAAATAGAACAAAAAATTACCCAAAAACAAGTTTCTGTTAAAGGAAGTCACAAAGTTTCACATAATTAAAGCGAAAATAAAAATATTTTACCACAACCCCGACAAACCGTAATGGTCTAGGAATGCACGTAAAAAGTACGGTGTCTCTTTTCACGAAAGTCACTAGACCATGACTTATTTATAAGAGGTAGCGATGGCGTTTTTGAACCCTTCAAGGCCTTCACTAACGGTATAGGTAAGTTGTATCTAAAAGCCTTATCCTTCGCTCTTAAAAATCATAAAACCTTTATCTATAAGTTCTATGTATAATTCTAAAACAGCCTCCGTGTCCAGCCGTGGGCTAGTGATTAGAGCTTGGCTCTCGACTCGAAGGTCATGGGTTTGGTTCCCGCATTGGAACAACAAAAAATGTTGTTTCTAAGTTTGGTTAGGACAATGCAGGCTGATCACCTGATTGTCTGACAAAAAAGATGACCCATGTGTCGGATGGGCATGTAAAAAGTCGAACCTGCGCCAGATCTCTCGCCAATCGTGTCGGTTATCCGTCTCACTGGGTTATGAGAGTAAAGGAAGAGATAATGCTCTTGTGTACTGCGCTCACACTAATTGGGTACTGTAAAATTATTTCGGCGTAACTGGCCTGGCTTCAATGAAATTGTTTTCTTTTGTAATTATAAAAAACAATAAGGTACTAATATAACAATGATTATTATTAATGTGTGTTTGAATTATAGTTTAACACATTGAGTAATATTTGTTTTTGTGATTTGTTTTTCAAGCTAAATTTTTATGTATATTATTATAAGGTTAGATACGTTTAACTTATTTTTCTCAACGGGAGAGAAACTAATTTTACTTTTACCATTGCGTAATTAATATTATTATATTACCCATAGATACCTCTTTTACCATTTCCTTTATATGAAAATTACAGAAGTGCATATTGAGCTGTGCTACTCGCTTATCGCTCCGCTCATGCCCGTCCTGCAGGTGTTATTCCGATGACAGTATGAAATGCGAATGGGTGGGAGTGACGTACGAGCACGCATCAAAATAAGGGCCAACACTCACTCACCACGCGGGCCGGTAGTGATAAATTACTGATAAACATCTTTAAGCCATATTTAATGAGGTGTTATCCCTAAATCCCCTAGCTTATTGAGCTATCTTTTTCTGTGTTAGTGTATTTAGTTTATTTTTCCCCTGTAAATATTTTATTTTGAATTTTAAATCTGTTAAAAATTACGGAGGTAAAAATATTCATATTTATATAGAACTTGATGTCATAGAACACGACATAATTATATCTGAGAAAATGTCGAAATAGATTTAATTGTGTCTGAATAAATTGATTTGGATTCCAATGTACACTATAATATTACCTACTATAGTTATAAATTTTATTTACTAGATGGTAAATATAATATATCCGTTTTTTCGTTTACGGAAACAAATAATAAACTAATTAGGTAAAACAAGTTTTTTCAAGAACGTAACATTACACGTACATAATATTAATTAGCCTACAAAAATAATAATTTAGGTGTGAACCACTAATAAATTTTACATCAAAGCAAAAAAATTGCGTGATTTATGAAAGGTATCAAAAACCATAATTTTACCCATTCATTAATAAAAATAGTCATCCGGTGATCTCGAAGCGCTAATTAATACAAATATGCATCCGTTCAAACAAAAATAGTCTAAGCGCTGGTTGTAAAATTTTAAAGCAATAATAAACGCCAACGCCTCTTGTTTATGACTTTCATAATAGTTTTTAACGTAAATCGGTAGCCAGCTTAAAATAAATCACGACCAATTGCCACGACCTATATCGTTCAACGACTAACACGGAGACAAGGGCCGTTTTAAATTGGTCCTCCAGTTTAGAGAAGAACTTTACAGTCTCAAGAACTATTTGTTGTGACGGGTCATGATATATTGGCATTGGATTATCGCTCACAGAAAATATTTAGTTTGGGCTCATTAACGACTTTCGAATGATGAATGACTGTGAAGATGGTTTTAATGTTCGGAAAGAGTTTCTTACGAAGTGTAAAATTTACAACATTTGTTCTGTACTATTATTTCTAATGGACTTTCTTTGAAAAGTTTCTACATCTATTTACGGATGAAATCGTTTGGAAACGTTCGGTGGAATTGCTAACAACAGCTTTTAGTCATCGAATATTATAATCATCCAAGGATTGCGATTAAACCTTTACTTTTATTTAATTTTTATTTAATTTGGGTAAGAATATATCTACAGTATTCACACCGAAGAGAAAAAAGTATCTACGTCTAAAAAACTATTAGATAATGATCAATGCTGCCCACGTTGAGAAAGGTAGCCAGTTAGGTCAGTACCTATAAGATATTACATAAATAAATGACAATGTACATACGATTTTAGGTTATTATTAAACGTGTCATGTCATGTGTGGCAAAATTAATCTCATGTCATGTGTCGCAAAAAGTTGCCTACTGATCAAAATTCGCCCATATAATTCATTTTATTTTTAAGTTTAAAATTTATTAGGGTTTTACGTCCTAGATATGTAATAAAAATGTAAATATTGTCCATGGAATGTGAAAGACTAGTGAAGTTTGACAATAATTAACGAGTGTAAAATTGTGTCAAACCAAGAACACCGGACGTTGTAATACAAACTCACCATGCGTTTGTATAACGCAGTTTAATGTGTGCATTTGTGTAAGTTATAAATCTGAGGTAATGTATGTAACGTTATTTTCATTTATTTATTATATTTTTAAACATCATCATAAAATATTATCCCTCTCATGTAAAATAACTGTGCCAAATTTGACAATTAAAAATAGTAGTTATATTACTTTAGCTAAAAAATTACTACTTATTACTTGTAATTCTACTTTAATGTTAGGTATATGAAAATATAAAACGTAATCGCTCCCGATAGAAAAAAAATGGAATAAGCTATGTTCTAGTATAGCTTATTATATTATGTTAAGAATATACTTATATCAAAATAGGTCATAATATTATAATATATTCGATTTTCAATAACTCATAATAATCGTTTTGCACTTTCATTTAACGCTCGGTTACGGAAGAAAATAAAAGGGACCATTATAAAGAATTATCATATAAATTGAATTTACCAACGAACCCGTGGAGTGGGAATAATCATATTATAATATTTTTTGCGAAAAAATGGTTAAAATATAAAGCGTTCAAATATTGTACAAAATATGTAGTTTAAATAAAACATTTTGTCTCTGACATAAATCCTGTATATTGCGTGTATTGTAGGTACTTGTCACCTTAAGAGTGCGCTTGTCAACGGCTCGAACTCAGTTCGGCGCACGGGGAAAATGGCTTGTCATTTCATCTAATATCGGAGAAAAAGGATATATCCATAAAATAATACCTAATCTATACTTAAAAGAGAAACTAGAGCGCACTAATAATACTGCTTTGTAAAATATTTTAGAAAAGGCGTCCTCTAATCACGCAATCGACGCTCAGCTGTTGGTGTTTTATAAAAAAAAAACTAAATAATATTATTGTTTGAAGTAAAGTTATCTCTATTGCTGAATAAATAAACTGTGTCGATATGTGCTTGTTTTTTTTATTCTTCGTTAATTGTTAGGTAGGGTCAAAGTTACTCTAAAAATTCAATATTTGGAGGATGTTATCTTCTTAACTAATTTAAAATTTAGAAAAATAATACACCGACCTAGATAAATTGCGTCTACAATGTTTGTATTTAGAGCAAATCACCAACAGCGTTTGTCTTAAAGCGCTGGCGTGAACATTACTAATGAATAGGAAATAGTTGCGAAACTATTACATTATTTTACGTAATAATTGTAAAATGTCTTTACCGGAACTTTGTTCGCGTAGAAAAAAACTACCTATCATAAAGTACTTTGACAACCTACATTTTGTTGAGATAAAGCAGTGGCATAAAACATATTGTCACTTCAGGATAGAATATATTTAAAAAATACAAATGTGTTTATTACCAGTATAAAATTTATAAATATGACCGTCCCTCAAACTAGGTGCTGTCTTTCCTAAGGGATAAGTTGATATCTAATGACTAGAAAATATGATTAAACATACTTTGTTTGTATTAGAAAACACGCTTATCTAATTCTTATGTGACTACATTAAAACATTGTACTAGATTTTGCATAAAATTATTGTCTAGTTTTGCACACCCAACACCGATGCTCTGGCAGAAATAAAAATTTTACTTACAAACATTCGGCGGCTCAACTCATTTCCTTATTCTCACAAGTCAAATAGGTGACCGTTATGATTTGTGAGCGCGTCCCGACATCTGATTTCAGTCACGCGTCACCTTGTCAGAGGGTCCCCTAATTTATTGCCAGCGCTTAGACTAGGGACATTATGGGACAGTTATTTTTAATATAAGGTAAGTTAGGGAATTAGTATTAGTCGTAATTAAGTTTTGATATTTGCCAGAGGGTAGTAAATCCTTCCATCCATTCCATAGGTGTGTGTGTGTGTGTGTATGTTTGGTTGATTATGCTGCTGCCGCTTTTAGTGTCAATTTATATTTTATGCGCACAGATTTTCTGAAGCTCCAATTATTTAAAAATGTATAATTTTCTTAGAAAATATAAAAATCAGTTACTAAGGTATATTTAAAATTGCTGAACTAGAGCAGCAGGTGACAATAAAAGAAGGTTTTATGAGGAGAAGTAACATTTCGTTTATAAGCTCATTAGAACGTTATTCAGAATTGAAAATATTTTATGGTGCCAATAAAATTTTCCTATAAGGAAGACTTATAAATATTAAGGAAGTCTTATAAAAATATTTCAAGACGACAGAGTCAGTTCACACTGTTACGATACGCGAAGCTACGCAGCGATACATTTTTAAGATAGAGGTTTAAAATATGACGACTTCTGTAGCTGAGTGGTTAGCGCATTGGCGCTGAAGCCGGAGGTCTCGAGTTTGAATCCCGCCAGGGAACAAAAAGTTTTCTGTGTTCCTGGATCATGGATGTGTATTAAATATGTGTATTTTACAATAAATGCTAGTCCCGCCATGCCTCCGTAAATGACGTCATCCGCAGGGCTCTTGCCACCGTCAACGTGTCGGCCACACTGGAGCCGAACGGTATCGCACGTTATGATGGCAGGAGACCCGATGGCATGACCCTAATTCCGTGGAGCCGTGGGAGGCCGCTGGTGTAGGATACTGCATGGATACGCTGGCGACGCCATACGTAGCGGCCACTGCAAGGGTGGCGTGGACAGCAGCTGCACTCGCCGAGACCAACAAAAGGCGGTAGTATGAATCCATTGGCGAAAGTTACATTGGCCTTTTGGAATCGAAACTATGAGTCCTTGGGGCCCCAGTGCCAAACTTTTTTTTAGGGATTTGGCCAAAAGACTGGTCGAAAAACAAAGTGTGTCAGTTTGGCCTCAGGTAGGTACAGCGAGGCAATGCTGCCAGCCTCTTAGGTGCTCTACCCGCAGCCTCCTAGATTCAGTTTTTTACCTATAGCCCTTTTTATTTGTCATTAAGACAATAACTAATACATAGTTTAGAATTTAGATAATAATAGTTTAGTTATTTTAAATAGTCTTTAAATCGGTATTTTGTCAATATTGTAATTTGGTTGAACTATGTAGTATTCGAAATAATAAATAAAATTTTTACAATAAAAGTCTTAAATATAAGTAGTATAATTCCTTTATGGTATAACATAAAAAGTGATAAATATATTTCCGTTGTCTGGTGGTACCCGTAACACAAGTTCTTCGAAAACTTACAACATGACCAGATTGACGTGGTGTGAAGGCATCCATAAATGTTAATATTATAAAATTGAACTTTATTCACTACCCACACAAAAAGATACACGTTTCATAATAAGATGTCAGTCATACACTGCCCATGCTCAATGTAGGGCATTTTAATTTAACATACGAACTCTAAGAGCAGTTACGCCTACGTCCGATCCGAGTCCGATCCGAACCCGAGAAAATATGGATCTAGAAAACACGGATCGAATTCGGATATTGCTTACGCACTACTCCGATCTCTGATACAAATCCAAGCAATTCAGGAGCCATCTTTTGGAATAAGTGATTTAACGCGGAGCCACAGCAGAGTGTTCACGTCGTTGATCATGAGTCCTTTCATACAAATACAAGTCGTTCATACAAATAATACTATGGCTACTTCGGTCCGTTAAAAAACTCCTCCGTCTCTTCCGATTTCCTTCCGTCATGGAGATTCTAGAATGACGGAAAGAAATCGGATTACGGAAATTGGATGTAGTGCGTAAACTACCATAGAAATAGTTCTACGGCTACTCCGGACCATATTTTCACAGGTTCGGATCGGATTCGCATCGGACGTAGTGCGTAACCGCTCTTAGGCTGAGACAACTGGGAATTTTATCCGACAATCCGGATTCCGGATCCTAGGGGAAACCAGCCAGAAAATTCAGAGCTAATACAATACATAGATCTGAAAATCGAGCACACAACACTCGATATAGCCTGGTGACAGACAGACGAACAGACAGCGGAGTCTTAGTTATAGGGCCCCCGCTGTTACTTTTTACCCTTTGAAAATGAAAATGTTTATCTATACATATAAAATCGGATGATCGGATGATGAATGATGATGATGACGGATCAACGCACAGCCTATACCGCTGATCGTAGAGACCTGAAACTTGCAGGGCTTGCTCTTTGTAATGCGTAGGGATCCGATAAGAAGGGATTTTTCGAAATTCGATTCCTAAGGGGGTGAAAAGGGGTAAAACAGTTTGTATGGGGCAACGTGATTCCTTGGTCCAATCTACTTCATATTTTGCACAAACATTATGTAACAGAATTGATGGAATTCGTGTATCATAGTTTATTGAAATTCGTCCGCTAACGGGAATAAAAAGGGAAAGAAAGTTGCTTGGGAGCGATTTGCTTTAAAGTTGATATAAATACTCCTTAGTGCTTTTGATATAAAGCTCCCCACACACAAGCGATCGATCGATTTAGTCTTTACAATTTAAACATTTACTGGATTCGTAGTTGCAAGTAAATCGGTTTAGATAAAAATTAAATATAGTCTGAGATCCTAGGACCACCTTACTATACTTTTTATATGAAACTCGTATACCTATATACGCGTAAATTTTGTTCCACTAGCTGGTATGTCTTACACTAATCATTTTGTGTAATAGTTTATCGTTAGCAATTTACTTTCAAATACGAATTATTTTCCAATTTGATCGAAGCAATCGATAGCCCGTGAGTGGGAAGCTTTATTTTTATTTTGACATAATAATATATTGTCATCATGTTGAAAAATAAATCTGACAAGAATGCGAAAGTTAAATTTGATGAAAATCTCTTTGAAAAACTAGGCACCTAAATATTTGCGATTGCTATATTAATTATATTCATAATACCTACTTATTATATTACATACTATTTCAGTAGAATATTTTGAGTGAAGGTATTATATTTCTTTCTCTTTTCAACCGACTTCCAGAGGAGGTTTACAATTCGTGTGTATGTTTTTTTTTTTTTTTTTGTGTGTATGTTACACGATTACTCCGCCGTTTGTGGATGAATTTTCAAAATTCTTTTTTTGTTGTAAAGGATTGACTCCTGGATTGGTCCCATTGTCATCAAATGGTAGATCTGGTGGTGGGATCCATGAGGAATTGAGAGAAATTCTCAAAATTTATAGGGACACCGATAGTGATTTTGACTTTTTTTGAAGTAACTAGAGCAAATACTACCAAAAAGTGAAATGTTGTGCCAAGGTATACCCTGGATCCAAAATCACTGAACGGCATTTCTCAGTCTTTGAAGATATACGTTTGAAAATTTCAGCAATGTTTATAAAACTGCAAGCAAATTTCAGTATTAAATAATAATTATCATCACCACAACCATCATAATCACACCATACATCATGATAAATTATGATGATATAGGTATTTTTCATAGTAATTTACACCGATATCGATTTCTTTGAACATTCACAGCTACCAACAATTGAAATGTTATACCAAGGTATCCAGGTATACCAGGGTATCCAGGGATCCAAAAGGGCTGAACAGCACTCCTCAGTCTTTAAATATACACGTTTGAAAATTTAAGTATTGTTTATAAAACTGCAAGCAAATGTCACTATTAAATAATCATCATCACCACCACCATCATCACACCATACACCTTGATATTTTATTGATATCTAGGTGTTTCTCATAGTTTTTTTTACACCGAAATCGATTTCTTTGAACATTCACAGCTACCAAAAGTGAAATATTGTGCCAAGGTATACCCTGGATAAAAAACCACTGAACGGCATTTCTCAGTCTTTAAAGATACACGTTTGGAAATTTCAACGTTGTTTAAAGAACTGCAAGCATATGCCACTTTTAAATAATAATCACCATCACCACCACCACCATCATCATCATCATAGCATACAAAATGAAAACATTATGACGATATAGGTATTTTTATAGTATTTTACACCGATGTCAATTCCTTTGAACATTCATAGCTACCAAAAAGTAAAATATTGCTCCAAGGTATATCCTGGATCCAAAAAGGCCCAACAGCACTCCTCAGTCCTTAAAGGTACACGTTTGGAAATTTCCGTATTGTTAAAAGAACTGCAAGCAAATGTCACTATTAAATAATCGTCATCTCCACAACCATCATCACACCATACATCATGATATTATGTTGATATAGGTATTTCTCATAGTATTTTAAAGTGATATCGATTTGTTTGAACATTCAGATTCAGACCTACTCAAAAGTAAAATGTTGTGCCAAGCTTATATACCTTCCTACTAAAAGTGTTACATTTGGATAATGATAATAAGGATAATGATAACTATGGGATCCACGAGGAATCAAGGAAACTCTTAAAAGCAATGCTTATGATTTTCTAAACATTTTTTTAATTTCCCCGCAACTTTTTCTGTCAATACAATTCACAAGATTTATGAAAATTTGTCTAGTAGTTCATGCAATGAATGAACAAGACAAAAGGGGATTATTTTTAACTTCCCGCTAAGAAACTCTAAGATTTTCAAAAAATCGGGAAGATACTGGTTTTACCCCGTTTTGCAAAAATCTAATTCTCATCAGATCTCGACGTTCTGAGGTCACAGGAAGCTTCCCTGACTACCCCCGCGAGGGTGTCACTACAACTTCATGGAGATGTTATATGCATAAGTGCTTAAAATTGACATTGAAAACACATAATTTAAACTATAGTAGACGTTACTCGCTACTTCGTGCGCGCAAAAGGAAATCTTGCGGGAACCGTACATTTTGCCGCCATTAAATGTAGCTTCAGCTGGATGGTAGAATGGTAATTTATACGTTGTTTACGAATTGGCCTCGAGTTCGAAACCCGGTCAATAAAAATTATTGTGATCCTTTTTATTTCTTTTCTCAATTTTATTTATTTTTAAATATTTCATCGTCCTACGAAAACTCCGAACAAAGCGCGGTCTCCCAGGTACTAGTTAATAATATTATAATATCACTGAAAAGAAAAAAAATAAAAAAATATTTAAAAAAATATAAAAACCGACTTCCAAAGTATAAGCAATAACATTCTTAAAATCACTAAAAAGTATAAAATAATTCTTAATGTCGAAATAGTTCCATTTTAAATTCTGCTAAAATTTTACAAATTTTCTACTCAATCTTCTTATTTTTTAAGTCGGTACCAGCCCAAATAATTGTATAAATCCTTCAATAAAACAGATCATTAATTTTAACTAGTGATGTGCCGGATATCCGTATCCGTATCCGTATCCGCGGATATCCGAGGCAGAAGAAAGATCCGTATCCGTGTCCGTATTCGTTACTATTTGGCGGATCTTTTACGGATCTATTCACCTTATTAGTATTAAAATTATAGATGAATTATTTAAATTAGTGATTACTGATTAAGGTAGCGACTAGCAATAAAAACTATTAAATTCAATACAGATACTATTTTTGAGGATGTTTTCTTTGTAAATGATTTTTTAAAGAGTTGTGCTTTTACCCTTAAGGGAATACTTTCCATCACGAATTTTACATTTTGCACATTCATCATTTACTAACAGCCTCCGTTGTCTAGTGGTTAGAGCATTGGCTCTCAACCCGGAGGTTGTGTGTTCGATTCCCGCATTGGAACAACAAAAAATGTTGTTTCCAAGTTTGGTTAGGAGAATGCAGGCTGATCACCTGATTGTCTGACAAGAAAGATGATCCATGCGTCGGATGGGCATGTAAAAAATCGGACCTGCGCCTGATCTCTCGTTAGACGCGTCGGTTATCCGTCCCACTGGGTTATGAGAGTAATGGAAGAGGGAGTGCTCTTGTGTACTGCGCACACATTTGGGCACTATAAAACTCTTGCGTAGCTGGCCTGGTTTTCAATGAAACCGGCCACCAGTCACCGAAATCGGTGTGGGGGGCTATTATTATATTATTTACTAACACAAAATAATTCCAAATTACACTACTAATACTATAATAATCTTTCTAGTCATTTTTTAAAACCCATGTACCAATACCAAACAAGCGTTATCTATGCTGTCTAGTGTCAACACACAAAACTATAAACAAAACAAAAGAAAGAACCACCGTGTAATGCAAGTCGAAACATGTGTGAAGATCGCGCGCACCGACACCGATGCGTAAGAAAGTTAAGATCCGTATCCGTATCCGTATCCGTATCCGCGGATCTTGACACCAAATATCCGTATTCAGATCCGTATCCGCGGATATACATTTTTAACGATCCGGCACATCACTAATTTTAACACAACTACGTCCTTATATGTATATAAGTACAAATAATATTTTAAAGAACTCACGTTCAAATTGGCTGGTACCGACTTCAAAAATAAGAAGATTGAGTAGAAAAATTGTAAAATTTTAGCAGAATTTAAAATGGAACTATTTCGACATTAAGAATTATTTTATACTTTTTAGTGATTTTAAGAATGTTATTGCTTATACTTTGGAAGTCGGTTTTTATATTTTTTTAAATATTTTTTTGTTGTTATAATATGTAATATTTAATTTATTTGTGCTTGATTTATCAGTGTTTAATACATAGGTTTTTAATTTTTAACCCAGTTTTAACCTAAAACAATGACTTTTAAGATTTTCTTAAAAGATTTTTGATCTGTACGTTTGTGCGCGCTAATCTCAGAAACTACGGAACGGATTTTTATAAAATTTGTAACCGTAGTAGTTTAGCCCTTGGATAAACCACATAGGACTCGCTTTTTATCGCGGAAAATTTTTGGGTACCTAACTACCGGCGGGTTCCACGCGGATAGGAATTAGGATAGCTCTGCTTATAATTTTGTGTAGGTATTTCAATTCAATCGGTTCATACCTACAAAAGTTTTATCAATCTAAAATCATAAAGTAGTATAAAATGCTATAAAATAACCAGATATTTGAATTGGTTAAATCTTTACCTAGGTTAACCCTAATTATTAATGTGTATGATTATAATATGAGGAATAAGTGAGAAGATGACTTCGTGGTCGTACTGTATACCTACTGCTAACTCATCTCTCTCTCAAACTCTGTCGTGGTCCGAACTAGGATGGGCGATCACAATCCAAATAATTTTTATTAAGTTCAAAGTCCACAACGTCTTCCCATTCAAATGATTTTCGAAAACGTTAAAATACTAATTATCGGCTACAAAGAAATCCTTACTTAGTATTATACCTAAACGCGAAAGTTTGTATACAGTACATATAATAATATGTTTAGTTTTTCATGTAATAAAGTAAAGTAAAGAAAACACGTAAAGAATTTTGATGAAATCAGGTATGGTAGTAGTTTATCCAGAATTAACACATAATACTTTTTGCAGCTTATTAAATTTTATTTATGGTAGAGTTCCCGGTAGATTTTTTGAGTGTACGAAGTCGCAGTAAACATTCAAATAAAATACAACTGATACGGCTGTGCAGTGCCTACACCATTAAGTATTCAATTTTGGTATTGGTATTTTCCCGAACAAGCTTTCCCTCTGACGCGAGCGAAGCTGCGGGCAAAAGCTAGTTTCCAAATAAAACTTAACAAGCTATTTTCGGAAAGTCAACAGAAAAAGCTACCACCACTTTGGAAACGAGACCCTTAAAAGGAATTTGTAAGAGTACACAAAATTGAGTTGTGTCAGGATAATAATATTATATTGTAATAAGTTATTAACATAATATTATGCAGGATATTAAGGAGCGTTCAAGTATTACGTAACGCAATTTGGAGGGGGGAGGGGGTAGTCTTGTAAAACGTTACGATGCGTTACATGGGGGGTAGAGGCGTTTCTACTTAAAAAAATATAATCAGTAAAATGGGGTAATTTGGTCGGTTTATTCCTTGAAATTATTATATTAAAGCTTTTATATAAAATAGTCAATTATTACGCAATATGTCAAAGGAAGGGTGGGGGGGGGGGGTACAGAAAATTATTACGTAATACTTGTACGCTCCTAAACCAAGCATAATAGCTTACCACTTGTACACTAGTGGTTATAACTCTTTTACGCTGGCTCTATACTATAATAGAATAAATTGGATTTGAGCAGAGTTTAGAAGCTACATCTTTATTTCAACACTTCATAGTAAAAAGCCGATGATGATACTAAAATAACCCATAAAATGGCTCAACCAAATTAATGTTTCCTAATTCAATTACTTTTTGGGAATCCTAAAGTGAAGTTGCCGAAAATATTTTTAGCGCTCCCCTGGGGGAAATAAACATTCCCTAATCCTAAATCACCCGGTAATTACTTTGAAGTCTTGGTGAAGTACTATTCAGTGATTTACGGGCCTTTAAAAAATTTAGGAAGTTCTAAAATTTAAAGACGACCTTGCGAAATCTGATGTCATCATAAATGTTAATGTTTTGCAAAGTTTGTGAATAGGTCTGCATTTTTCGTTGATCTTGTTTGGGTTCGTATTTTACCTTTTACTAATCTAAAAAAGTTTGTTAGTTTTTTTGTTTGCATTGAATAGGCTCCGAAACTACAACACCGATTTTGATGAAATTTAGCACAGATGTAAAGTAGACCACGGGGAAGGACAAAGGCTACTTTTCATCGCGGAAAAACGTACGGTTTCTGCGAAATTATCTTATTTGCGCAAGAAATTGCAGGCAACATCTAGTCTTTTATATTTCGGAACAAAAAGTGTAATTAATGATTAGCACAACCTGGAAATAATTTGCAGGTTATGTCACAGAAAGTATTTTATTTAGCCAACATAACAAAAGACATGGTAATAAGCAGTGAGAGTGAAGCATAAACTGCCGAAGATCCAGAATAATATCCCAGCCGTCTTGTATTTTTGTCCATCTCCACAAAGTACGCCATGACTTCTTCATTGTTTGGGATGATTTGTGCAGCAGGTAGTAAGAATCCGAATTCTCCAACGTCGCGTAACTCGAATAGATATACTATTGGGACTTCTGCTACACCTTTCACCCAGTCGAAGGAAGAGCCGGACACTTCATCTGAAATTATAAAAGGAAGACAGTGTATCCTATTAGGATATCAGAAAATATCGTAATGAAAATACCTAAGTATATAACACCGGTCAACAAAATTTTTTTTTTTTTGCGCATGGGTTTTACTTGATTTATTCTGAATATATAAGCAAATATTTATAAAAAAGTGCGATTACAAATCGAAAATATTTGCTTTTTAAGAAGTTATAGCGATTTGACCATTTCTGATTTTTGCTTCCAGTTAAAGTCGGTCTTTGCGCTCTATTGCTGGCGAAAGAGATATGGTATGAGGGTTGTCTTTCTTACTTCCCTCCTTGTGAACGACGGTATGACCTCGCATATTATAAAGAAATAATGTGTTTAATTTTTTTTTCGCTGTATTATCTTGTACAAAATGGCTTCGAGAAGTTGAAAACGAGACGGTGACTCGTTTTGCTATATTTGTGGTCGATTTATTAAAGTGAGAGAGAAAAAGTGTTATTTAACTACAGATTTAAAGATTTGCGAGGCATAACAAGCTTACTTCCATCTACCTGTTACAAATCAAGACCAAAAATGGGCTTATGAAATAAATGTATGAATAAAATAACAAGTTGATTAAGATTTTTTTCATCTTCGGCTATAGGATGTCTCTAAAGAGACAAATGTTCCATTCTCGTTTTGATAAGTTTAAAGATAATATGGGAGCTTATTCGGAAGAACAAGGGGAAGGATTCCATCGAGATATAGTTGGAATTTGAGAGACGTTCCCAAGGCCAGTATTCATACTGAAAGCATGTTGAGGATTGAGGGACTATATTTGGTGGTTAATAAGATAACTTCTACTGAACATGACAGGAAAAGCAAAACTGTTAATTTTTTAAACATTTTAACACTATTTTCAATCTTATTTTGTAAGATTATATCATAAAATTAATGCTCAGTATCTTTTAATAAATCACGTCTATGTAAATTTTTCATGTATTTTCATTGATTTGATTTTTTTCATTTTTTACACTTAAAAGCAAATACAGAACAATTTTTTGTTCTTATTATTATTTCTAGGTATAAAAGCAATAAAAATAATGTATGTATAACCCGTGCGCAAAAATGCTGTTAACTATTGTAATATATCTATTGAAAAATTTTGCAAAGTAGTAAATAATCCATACTAATATTATAAATGCGAAAGTGTGTCTGTCTGTCTGTCTGTCTGTCTGTCTGTCTGTCTGTTACCTCTTCACGCCCAAACCGCTGAACCGATTTTGATGAAATTTGGTATAGGGATACTTTGAGACCCGAGAAAGGACATAGGATACTTTTTATCCCGGAAAAATGTACGTTCCGCCGCGATAAACGAATTTTGGCGCAACGGAGTTGCGGGCGTCATCTAGTAATTATCTAAATTTATATAAAAGGCAAACCTGACTGACTCATCTATCAACGCATAGTTGAAACTACTGAACGGATTACACTAAAATTTGGCATGATAGTTGTAATGACTTAGACATCCGCTAAGAAAGAATTTTTGAAAATTCGCCCTCTGAGGGGGTGGAAAAGGGGTTAAAATGTTGTATGAAAACCCGAACTCCACGCGGACGAAGTCGCGGGCAAATGCTAGTTTATTATATTTTTCTGCAAATAATTGTATATTAAATTTGAACCTGCGTTTTATTACTCGTACACAAAATCATGAAAAGTACCTACGCCATTTTTAGAACAACGCCCTTTCGACTTTTATACCTGTTGAAAGTATCTCCAGCAAAAAGATTTTAATCTTCTAAGGAATAGCCTAAAGCACGCAATATCCTGGCCACGCGTTACTATCTTTGTGTTACAATTTCAAAGCTAAAGTTCTTGTGCGTTGATTTAGTGTCTTGCAGATAGGTTTTACATCTAAAAATCTTTACAAACCTTAACAGGCCTTTTGGATGTTTTCTAACTGACCATTTTCAATTATTACATATTATTAAAAAGATTAAACGTACGTTTAGCACAATTATAAAATTAATATTTTTGAAATAATTATTTGGAAGTAATATTCATACATTTTTTTACTTTTGTTTAACATTCAAACTTACATAAAATATCAGCAGAAGTTCCCACTTGATAAGGAGTTCCGTGTGTCGCAGTTAGTTTATCGGCACCACGAATTGCGATTTCATACTACAAAAGAAAAAATATTATCGCCAAGAAAAATATTGTTACTAAAATTATTATAATAATATAATATTACAGTGGCGACTAGCGTTGGGTTCCTATAACTTCATTCCTATGGACTTCACTTACCACTTACCTTTTGAAGACCCTCATCCAAATCTCCACCTATTTATACAGGCAGGCTTCCTTATAAAGTACAACCAGCCTTCGCTAATGTTATGTTACTTACCAACTTGAAAAATAAACTTGAAAAAAACGTTTGCTTACCAAATCAGCATAGTTAGGTACTTGCAATACGTCCGTGCCGGACACGTGGCTGTATGGAATCAGAACCATCTGAGAGTAGGAATGGAAGGCGATATAGTAAACAACGTTGCCTGCGCGCTTCAGATTTAAAACATAGTTTTGTATAGCCTGTGCCTCAAGTTCTGATGCTGCTGACGGTCCAGCGAAGGTTTGCTGGCAAGGATTTAAAGAGGCACCTACAGCTGTAAAGATTTTTAAGTTGACTATAAGTTCTTTTGAGGCAGTGCGAAGCATACTTTAACATAAGCAAACTCACTCTATCGGAGTGATACGAATACCACAGTCTATAGAAAACAAATAAAAAATAATACTCTCGCTATCTTTAGCTGTGTCAGCATACACCACTTGCAATTAAACAATTGATGGATGGCGATTATCGCCTGTTAACATCGGATGACTGATCTATTAACGATCAGTCATATAAATCTTATACGATAAAATTATTGTAGATTTACAATTTTTTTCTTACATTATTATATAATTGTAAATTAATAAAACTTACTCATCCATAAATAATTGAAATTTCTATTAAGATCTATACCATTGCTCAAATCATTGCCTGCAGAACAATTGGTGAAGTAATTTGGATTTCTGTTTTTCCTCCACATACGATCCTAGAAATGTTATTGAGTTAAGTTAATTGTTAAATTTTGTTACGTTATTTAACTTATCCATAGATTTAAAGTATTATATGTGAAAATGATAATGTTATGCATGAATAATTTAAAAAGGAAAACTAAAACTAAACTAAGCTAAACTACAGGTATATTTAATTTCCTTTTTTTTCCTTTGCTCTAAGATTGTGAATATTTGTTTTACTAAATCGCACTACCAATTTTAAATCTTTATTCATTAATTTTAACATTTCAAAAAGTAAATCGGAAAAAATAATAAAAACATTGAAATTAAAAAATGTGTTTTGTCAGCCTACTGATAATATTTTCTAACTTTCAAATACCTAAGCTTGAGCCTGAGCAAATATTTCTGTGTATGTATAACGTGGTATAACTTCTGCTATTGATACATAGCCTAGCATTTTCTTCTCGAGATGGAATAAAAAATCACCTAGTATAATATGTAGATAAGTAAATCCTTATATCAATGCCTGAATGTTTGTTGTAATATGATAGAGAGCCATTACACATTGATTGAAATGGAATAAAAGAAAAAAAATAACAGATGTGAAAAAATGTAGGTACGAGTATACATAAATACTTACTCCGTTGAAGGTGTAAGCATATCCATCTGGATTCATCACGGGGATGATATGCCATATAAATGCTTCAGCCATAAAGCGGACGTCAGAATCGGAGCTAGTTAAGAATTCTTTAATAATCCAAGTCACAGTTGCTGGCGAGATCCACTCCCTAGCGTGAATACCACCTTCAAGCATTCCAATCAAAGGATTACTACCTCTTTGACCAGATTTAAAATCAATAATAACTCCCTTCAATACCCTCCCTTCGTAAGATGAGCCCATATTGACAGTAGTAACGATCCCTGGATACATATTCTGCAATTCATCTAACCAAGCGTGTATTTCTGCCAATGTGTGATATCTTTCCCAGTTGAAAGAACCAAGAGAACTACTTCTTCCAACAGCTGGCTGCATTTGGGCATTTATCAAACTGAGAAAAGGGGAATTCAATTTGAGTAAAGTATCATTTTATAAGTGACATTTTAGAACATGTGACTACATCGCTACAGTACGATGTTTACTTTATAATTGTACTAATTACATAATTAATATTAATATTTTGATGTAAATAGTTAAAATAAAATGCCGAATGTGTTTAATAATAATAACATTTACTAAATGGAATAAAATTATACTTACTCCTGCACATTCGATATTCCAACTGTAGTATTCAATCCAACATTAGCAGTGTATTTCACAAACTCATCATCTTTTTCTGGAGACACGAGAACTCTAACATCACTCCCAATAGATACAACATCTGTCCAAAAATCATATTCGTCTTGCAAATCTGTTAACATCTGCACATGCTTGTCCGTAGTCGGCAAAACTTTGTATACTTTGTAATTTTCATATCTCTTTTGTCCGTTGGAGTATCCGAATAATAACAAACATAATAAAATGTTGACATACATTTTCACAGGGCACTCGAATCGAAGTGAATTAATGATCGACCAAACTATCTTTGTTTAACAGCTATCTAAATAGAGCAATAAATATTATTGATTTCATAAATGGTCTGATTAATTAATCAGCTGATATCGGTTTATGGCTTTGTAAAATTATTATTTTATCTGTTTAAAGTTTACGAATCAAAAATTGAAGCCTTTTCAGAGTAAAGAAATATGTAACCTAAGAAAGGAGCATTTTTTCTCAGGTTTTTATTATTATTATTATTAAAACTCAGTTGACGCTTCGTTGACAACATAACTTATAACAAATTGATGTTTCCCGCGACTTCGTGCACGCAAAAGTTAATTTCGCAGAAACCGTACATTTTTCCGCGATAAAAAGTAGCTTTTGTCCTTCCCGTGGTCTACTCTACATCCGTGCCAAATTTCACCAAAATCGTCCAGTAGTTTCGGAGCCTATTCAATTCAAACAAACAAACAAACTTTTCCTCTTTATTATATTAGTATACACATAGAAATTAGGACTTCTGTTCGAGAAATGCGAATGCCTAGACTAATAAATAATGTTGTAAAACCGAACCTTGAAAAACGTGACCGTTCAAGTAGAAAAAAGCTCCAACGATACACGAGATTACATTGTGGTTAGTCTTCAGACATTGTGATATGTGTTCGAGATAAGTAGATGGAGATAATACACAGAAGTGCCACTCTTCTGACCGCCTCCGTCTAGATCCGTCGATCACGTAACAGATGTGGTTTAGAGTTAATCGTGATTAGAAATTAGAATTGGAAATGAAAATAAGTGTTGTCCTAAAGAAATGAGTATAAATAAATTGCCATTATTGTAATATTAATAAAAAGAACTAATCAATTCTTAATGAAATTATGGGATTTCTAGCCCATTAAAATAATAATTCACTTGTAGATAATAATAACAGTTTTATTCAGTCTCTAACATAAATATCATATCATTTTATCCCTCAGTCATTTCATCTGTCACCCATAACCCTGACATCTATGTTTCTCTATTTTACATCAGATGAGGTTTTATGTCGCCACATCACCCCCCCACGGAGAAAGAAAGGTTATCTTACTTGAATGTTACCGATCTGCCAGACCTGGTTGTGTACGTTTTAACCTCAGGTGGTGACAATGGTGAGGAAGTTGTAGAATTAGTGGGTGAAATGGTGGTACCGTCTATGAATGCCGGCTTTACACGGTCAATGCTAACAGTAACTTCTTTTTTTCCTATTAACACTGTAAAATCTTTATCCGTGCGTTTTACCACAGGGTAAGGACCCGAATAAGGAGACTGCAATGGAGGCTTTACATGATCTACTCTGAGAAAAATATGAGAAGCGGTTGAGAGGTCCTTGAAAATAAAGACTTTCTTTTCATCATGATGAGAAGCAGGTGTTGGTTTAATTTCCGACATTCTACTCCTGAGTTGCACTACGAAATCAGATATATCGACTGACTGTGATAATGTTGAAGGACCAACCATCTCACCAGGGAGATGCAATGGTTCCCCATACACTAACTCAGCTGCCGAAGCCTTGAGATCTTCTTTTAGAGCCGACCTCAAGCCGAGTAATACAACTGGTAAGGCTTTAATCCAGGGCTCGTCACGACACATCAATGCTGCTTTTAACTGTCTGTGAAGTCGCTCTACCATTCCATTAGCACAAGGGTGATAACTGGTCGTTCTCAGCTTCTTTGTACCCAAAAACACCATCAGTTTACGAAAAAGATCAGACTCGAATTGCCGTCCCTGATCAGTAGTAATGAAGGACGGCACCCCAAATCTGGAAATCCATCCAAAAAGTAGCGTATCAGCCGTCTCCTCCGCTGTGATGCTGCGCATAGGGAATACTTCAGGCCATCTTGTAAATCTGTCCACTGCTGTGAGAAGATAGCGATAGCCTTCGCAGACAGGAAGTGGTCCAACGATATCTATATGGATGTGCCTGAAACGACCAGACGGCATACTAAAGTTGCCCAACGGAGAAAAAGTATGTCTCGTTATTTTATTTCGTTGGCATGCTAAGCAACATCTTGTCCAGTCACGGACGTCTTTTCGTATTGAAGGCCACACAAATCGGTCAGTCATAAGACGCGTCGTGCCTCGAATACCTGAATGACTTAAATTATGAAGTTTATCAAAAAAAAATTCGACGGAAAGGAGCAGTGAGAAACGGACGGGGCTTTCCCGTTGACATGTCACAAGTGACGGTAATATCAGTACCAGGTAAGATGACCTGTTCCAACTTTAAAGATGAGCCATTTCGAACAAGACTCAAAAGCTCATTGTCATCCCTCTGAGATTCCGCCAAAGAAGCAAAGTCATCTTCTAACGATATCGTCTCGACTCTTGACATTGTGTCAGCCACGAGGTTATCAACACCTTTTATGTGAACGATATCCGTCGTGTATTGAGAAATGAAGGTAAGTTGATTAAGTTGAACAGGAGGAAGTTTCTCCCGACGTTGGGTGAATGCGTAAAGAAGAGGCTTGTGATCAGTGAAAATAGTGCAATGTTCAGCTTCCAATATGTGACGGAAATGTTGCACAGCCTCATATATAGCTAATAACTCTCGATAATATGCCGGCCAAGATGATTGTTGCGAATTTAATTTCTTGCTAAAAAACGCCAACGGTTGCCACTCTGTGCCAACACGTTGCTGCAAGCAAGCACCTACTTGAATGCCAGATGCGTCTGTAAAAAGACCTAATGGTGCACCAGAAATAGGATAAGCAAGAAGCGTTGCTTGTGCGAGACTTTCTTTACAAGCATGAAATGCACGTTCTAGTTCCGGAGTCCATGGCACAGGCTTAGCACCTTTTAGCTTGGAATCAGCTAATATATTTATTAACGGTGCTTGTAACTCTGCAGTACGAGGTAAGCAACGCCTGTAATAATTAATCATGCCAAGAAACCTCCGAAGGCCTTGAACTGTTTGAGGAAGAGGAAAATCTTGTAAAGCATTAATTCGTTCTTGTGGTGGATATATGCCTTCTTTCGACACCTTATATCCTAAAAATACTACCTCGCTAGCCCCTAACACGCACTTCGCTGGATTAAGCACGACACCATAGTCAACAAACCTTTGTAGGATAATACGTAAATGTTGACAATGTTCATCTTCATTGCGTGAGAAAATGAGGACATCATCAACATATGGAAAACAAAAATCGAGACCACGAACAACTTCGTCCATAAAACGCTGGAACGTTTGTCCTGCGTTCCGTAAACCAAATGTCATGTATGGAAATTCAAATAAACCAAAAGGTGTTGTGATCGCAGTCTTGCAAACGTCTTCACCGTAAACTGGTATTTGCTGATAAGCTTTCACTAAGTCAAGGGTACTAAAGACTGAACACCCAGCAATATTGTGACTGAAATCTCCAACATGGCGCACCGGATATCGATCCGGAATAGTTCGAGCATTAAGTCCTCGGTAATCACCACAAGGACGCCACGTCAAATCTTTTTTAGGCACGAGTTGTAATGGCGAGGCCCAAGGGCTTTTTGAAGGTCTCGCTGTGCCATTCCTGACCAAATCGTCAAACTCTTTCTTAGCAATAGCGAGCTTCTGCGGCGCAAGACGACGGGGACGACAAAATACAGGAGGACCATCGGTCGTTTTAATATAATGAACCGTATCATGTTTAATCTCCCTATCAATTCCCGGGGGCCTGATAGCTGCAGGAAATTCAGAAAGAAGAACTCCAAATCGAGAACCAGTATCAATAGTTATAGTCTTGACGCTTACCTGGTCAACAGAAGCAAGTAAAGTCGAAACAGAAAGACCAGTAATGCCATCAAGAAGACGTCTATTACTGCAGTCTGGCAATAAATGATAATGCGCAAGGAAATCGGAACCAATGATGGGAGTACTTACATCTGCAACGATAAATCGCCAACGGAACTCACGCCGTAAACCGAAGTTAAGACGCAGAGATATACTACCATATGTTTTTATCGAGCTGCCGTTAGCTGCACTCAGCTGATAGTCTGTAGGTGTCACTTTGCCACCCAATAACTTTCGCGGATAGCAACATAAGTCAGAGCCAGTGTCGATCAGAAACCTGACTTTAGCAGTCTTATCTGTAACAAACAAACGACGGCTAGTTGACTCACAATCAGTTGCCGCCACTACTGATTGCGTTGAGCGTTTCCCTGCTCCCAAGAACAAGGGCTGATACACTTTGCTGCTTTAGATCCAAAATTTCTATGATACCAGCAAAAATTATTATTACCCGTCGACTGATTCCGAACTCGCGAGTTGCCTCTGCTTCGATCACGGTTGCGACTTCGATCACGAGTGAGAGCTACAATATTTGCATTTAACTCATGCAGTTGTGAAGCAAATGCTTTGATACCTAAAGGATCTACTACGGTGCTAGAACTAGACACAGCGTGAGAAAACTGGTGAGAGCCTACTATCCCAGGAGCAACTTCCAAAATTTTATCAGCACGAGCCGCAATAACCTCTAACGGATCGGCACTAGCAGCCAAAATTGCCTGAAGATGCTGAGGAAGTCGCCGCATAAAAAGTTGTTTTAAAATGCCTTCATCTGTTTGAGTGCTCCCTGCCAATGAGCGCAAGTGACGGAGAAACTGGGAAGGTTTGCGATCACCTAATTCCTCTTCTGACAGGAGTTGTCGTACGCGCTGTTCCTCTGACTGCGACAAACGACGAATCAATTCAGTTTTCAAATACTCATATTTGTCGGTCACTGGTGGATTTATTACAATGTCCTCAACTTCAGCCGTAATTTGAAAATCTAGTTGGCCAATGACATAATCGAATTTTGTGCGATCTCCGGTGATACCAGCAACACGAAATTGAGTTTCAATGTGTGCAAACCACATCGCTGGCTTTTGATGCCAAAAAGGAGGCACTTTTGGTGCCACCTTACCTACCTGCTGCCCACTAAAAACACCAGGTTCGATGCTACCCGTATGGAGCTGAGAACGAAGAGTAGCATTCTCGCTTGCCGTTTCAGATAGCTGTGAAGAAAGCTTTTCTATCTGCTTCTGCAAAGCCTCCAATTGCTCGGCAACTGACGGTTCCATTGTGGTGCGAATAAAATCAAAAGAAAACAAAATAATCACAAAACAATAAACCGCCAAGGATTAAAAAAAAAAATACGTAAATTAAATATACTTACATAAGCCTAACGCTATTTAAAAAAAAGAGAATACTATAAGAAATGAAGTTAATCCAAATAGTGGGTAAGTAATGTTTTGAAGTGTTAATTTGTGTATGATGAGTAAGTAGGTAAGTAACTCAACCAGTTCTGGCAAACCGGCAAGCCAACGAAAATATGGTAGAGGATGAAGTGGCAACCTTAATAACGGTTGGTACCAACTAAATACTTTGAATATACACATAAAATAAAAACAAAACAAACCTTTCACCTAAGAGTAGCTAAACAAAAAAAAAATATACAATATTCTTTTACAATAAATCGTTACTTAGTTACCTATGTTTAACTTCTGAACTTACAAAAGAATACAACGTAAACAATCAGAATGCATAAGGGACATAAGAATATTATTGTTGAAAAAAGAAAAAATAAATCAGCCACCATGCACGCCGAATAACCTCTCGATGCCGTAGGACCTTTGACCACGCACGATGAACAGCTGCGTCTTGATGATGTAAAACGTCGATGATGATATAAGAGCGATTAGTTATCTACTCCTTCCTTATTAGTTATCCGAAATAGTGAGTATTCTTGTTTAAGCAGGCCGCTCATTTCATAATAAGTATATTCTTGATGTTTACATACAAGTTAATGCTTGCAGAATAACTTTCATCCGAAAATTACAGGCGGCCTCGGGATCTCAATCTATTACGTTGTGTGATGTGTGACAAATCATAAAGAACAACATACCAAGTTACAATTTCGTCGGAACTTGCGAGAACCCGTAGTTGAATATCACGTCGGGGTCATCAAATATGGGATTTCTAGCCCATTAAAATAATAATTCACTTGTAGATAATAATAACAGTTTTATTCAGTCTCTAACATAATATCATATCATTTTATCCCTCAGTCATTTCATCTGTCACCCATAACCCTGACATCTATGTTTCTCTATTTTACATCAGATGAGGTTTTATGTCGCCACAAAATTAAATTAATTTTGCTTTAATTTATTTGAATTATCTTTTTTACTTTTTATTCTACGTTCAAAATTTAAATATTATTTAAAATACTGTATGCAGTATTATGTTTGTTTAAATATGAATATTATAATTTTTAGCAAAATATATGCTCAATACTTTGTTTATAATATTAGGATTAGTTTGCACTATAGGGAATGTGTCAGAGAAAATACACATAATATCAACGTGAAAATACAAATGCCTTTTAATTTTTTTCAATATTCTTTTTTCAAAAAATTAAAACAAATATTTTAACAAAATAATCAAGATAAGCCAAAAGCTGAACTGCATAACATTTCCTGAGCTGTGATAATAATGCAGCTCTTTCGTGACACGGTCCATTTCAACAAGAGCATCAACAATTTCTTGGTTGTTGGGAATAATTTGGCTTGGAGGAAGAAGGAAGCCATATTCTCCAACATCGCGAAGCTCAATCAAATATACTATGGGTACGCCTGCTACTCCTTTCACCCAATCAAAACTGGAGCCAGAGACAGCGTCTAAAATAATTTCAAATTAACTTCTGTATTTCGTTCCAATTACAGCCAAGGAATATTCTAGAACTTTAGCTAAACAAAGGCCGAGGCTGCTATCAGTACAAACAATTTTTTTTATTAGATACTTACACAAAATATCAACTGATGTCCCAACCAAGTAATCGGTATGATGTCGCTGTTGCAGTTTTTCTGCACTTTTAATGGCAATTTCGTACTAAAAATAAAAGTTTAGTATAAAAATATACCTAGAGTGTATAAAAATCCATATCTAAGGAAATTAAAAAATAATTGGTGTATTCATATAATTGAGATTCCTGAATTTAACTGTATTTCTAGATATATTATAATTTAAAATTTGATCCTTAACAACATTAATTATAAGATTACTCACCTAGCATGTATAACATTTGCACACGCCATTTTGATGGCAGAATGTAGGATCTTTTAAAATATTTTATTTTTATAAGACCTTATGTATATACCACATTCTTGCAATAAATGATTTAATTGATTGATTATATTTAGATAATATTATAATGTCAATATTTTAAAGCTGCTTTTTGAAACATACCATGTCAGCATAATTAGGTACTTCCAAAACTTGGGATCCACCGACATGGCTGTAAGGCACTAAGAACATCTGAGAATAGGAATGGAAAGCCACATAGTACAGTAAAGTGCCTTGCTGTTGGAGAGCTAGCACATAGTTAGCAATCGCGACAGACTCAGGCTCAGATAAGGCTCTGGGGCCAGCAAACACTTCAGAACACGCCAAATTCGATGCACCGGTAGCTGCAAAAACATAACATTTATTTTATCCTAATAATATTATAAATGTGAAAGTTTGTGAGGATGTATGGATGGAAGAATAGATGGATGTTTGTTACTCTTTCACGCAAAAACTACTGAACGGATTTTGGTGAAATTTGGTATGGTAGTAGCTTAGGCTCTGGATTAAAATACAGGCTACTTTCATCCCGAAAATACAGTGTTCCCAAAGGACGCTATATTTTCGCGGGCGGAGCCGCGGGCAACAGCTAGTATTATAATATTATATTATATCATTTTACTTATAAATCATATTTTTTTGTACGCTGCAGTATAATCTCCATCATAATAGGATAGCTGTGTTATCTAAATGAAGTTTATTAATTAATTTGTCGTTAGATAAAAACTAGGTTATACCGTAATTTAAAAACCTATAATTGAATAATCGATAAAAATATTAACCACAACGTTTCTGATTACATACGTTTTACATTGTATTTTAAAGTATTCTAGCTATATCTATAATATTTATCTACACGTAGAAAGATTTATGTTCAATTATTAACACGTGTAAAACTTTTTCAATATACATGAAATTTAAATGAAATTAACTCACTCATCCATAGGAAGTCGAAATTCCTGTTCAAATCGATGCCATTACTCATGTCATCGTTCAAATTCCACTGGGAGCACGACGTGAAATTCGCCTGGCTACGGTTTTTCCTCCACATTCTATTCTGTATACATACAATAAATTTGTTACATTTATAACGTTGCTATATTTCATAATTTCAACATCACGATTTATAGATTGTTGTTTCAGTACTAAGCACTACGAAATTGACCTAAATTTCAATTAAAATACTCCCATATTTTATTTGATTAATACACATTTATTTATAACTAGCATTAATTGTTCTAGTCTTAAGGGTTTGGCCTGTGCGTTGATACATCAGTCAATCAGCTTTGCCTTTCTTTATATAGATAGATAGATATATAGATAACTTACGTTTGTGAAAGTATACGAGTAACCATCAGGATTCACTACGGGGAATATATGCCACTGGAAAGTCTCGGCTAATTGTCTCACATTTTCATCACTGCTTGTCAGAAACTCATTTATAACCCAAGTAAGTGTTGCTGGTGATATCCATTCTCTTGCGTGAATACCACCTTCGAGCATTCCTATTAAGGGTCTATCACTTTTCTTGAAGTCGATTACCACTCCTCTAATAGGTCTTCCTTCTACACTTTGTCCAATATCGATTAAAGATGCAACGTCTGAATGTTCGTTTACAATTTTCTCCATCCAGTCTAGAATTTCATCGAATGTTTGGTAATAGTTCCAGTTGTATTCTTGTACATTGCGAGCATTCGTTGGTCTTTCCATTTGTTCATTAATAAGACTGTAAAATAAACAAGATAGTCATTTTTAATTAGTTTACCTCAAAGGCTTGTTATACAATATTATTGTAGGCATTTCATGCTGCATACTTTATATTGATCTATTTGAGACTTGTTAGTAAATTGTCCAACAGACACTAATTGTAAGGGTCAGAGGCATAGATATAATATTATTATTAATATCTATGGACGCTTCACACTACGTCAATCTGATTCCGTGGTAAGTTCTCGAAGAACTTATGTTTCGGGTACCAGACAACGGAAAAATATTTAATACTTTTATATTATACACATCCATGACCCAGGAACACAAAAAAAACTTTTTGTTCCTTCGGCAGCATTGCCGCGACCCCCGGCTTGAGCACCAACACGCTTAACGATTGAGTCACAGAGGTCGTCATTATTATAAATGTTATAGAAGAGGCATGTGGAAGCAAAACTGTCCCCACTTAAATGCCCAACTTTTGGGGTTGTTTCGGCGATTTTGACATTTGAGGTATGGTCAAAACAAGATGGCTGATATTTGAGGTATAGTGAAATTGCGTAACTTTTTCTTGTATGAAGAGTTGTTCTGTCAAATCTACGCCATAGCTTATCTTTAGTTTTGAAATCTTTGGTGAGAGGTTAATAAAAATAAATTTAAGAAATTGTTAGAAAGCTTATATTCACAGAATGATGAATATATTATTTGTCGTAGAGATTACCGTGTGTATTTACTTTCCAGAATTTGTTCCATATTAGCAGCACTTTCGAGAATGGGGTAATAATAATAGTAATATACGGCGTTTTTTTTAACCGGTCGGTTCGATTCTCGTCAATGGACATTAATTATTTATATATTATGTCACCGTAAAATTGTAAAAACCTTTAGATTGTAATAAAACTAGTGAAATTGTAAAATGTTGATAGACTTCGGACGCGATTATTCTGCCTATAATATTAAAAACAATAATTGTCGTTAGATTATAAATATATAATTATAAGTTTTTCAACATATTTTTACAATCTCGTTAGTTATTTTACAATCTAACGGTTTTTACAATTTTACGGTGATATATATAATCTAATGATGTAGTTTTAGTTTTTATCAATTCGAGCTCGTAGCTCCGTTCAACATTTGTCGCCAATTCTTCGTAGCTTCCGATTTCGCCTACCATGTCAACTTGTAAATTTTACTCTATATAAACTATATTCTGTTCGGTATTTATTTTTAATAAAATGAAATACATAATATTTACCTTTGTACATCGTCAATAACGACTTCAAACTCTAATTCAATGTCCTCCATATATTTTTCGAAGTAGTTCTTCTTCTTCGAATCTACCATGATCTTCACATCGTTTCCTACTTTGGTCACATCTTTCCAGAACATAAATTCATTTGTCGCATCAAGCTCAATAAGGTGCTCCACATCTTTGTATGTTTTTGGTGTTACTTTATAAACTTTGAAATCTTTATAACTCACATATTCTGCGCTCAAAAAATGTAATGCAGTAATGAACAAAATAAGTCTTAATATAACACGACCCATTTTATACTAACATACTCTAAAGAACTAAAATTGTTAAAAAATTCTGTAAACTACAAGTACGTAGTACGTTTAGGTACAAGTAATTTACAGATAACTTTTATCAATTAATTATTATCCGATAATGTACGAAGGTTCATTCTACTTAAGAAATATAACATATTTTATTAATCCCTATCAATACTTTACTTATCTAATTTGATTATGATAAAATGTTTCTGGTCGGCTTCAGCATGACCAGTTAAAATATGCTATTAGAGCCATTTCATTACCAAAGGAAAAGAAAGGAAGATTTCTTGAAAAAAAAAAAAAAAGACAATGACTATAATTTTAGCTTCCTCAATTATTTCTTACACGTTATGGAATGAATAAATAACTACATCTACAATGAAACCTACGTCCTAGTTCTACACATACATCTACATCTATAACGTACACCTTTTTCAAAAATTTTCACGGTTTGAACTTCCACAAATATTTCCAAACCAAAATTAGCCAAATTGGTCCAGCAGTTCTCTAGTTTTAGCGAGACATTACAATTGAAATCCATTTTATGTATATAAATACCACGTTTAATGTCACATCCCTCGGGAACTGAATAAAAAGTGTCCTATGTCCGTCTCCTGGTTCTAATCTACCTCCCCACCAATTTTCAGCTAAATCGTTTCAGCCATTCTTAAGTTATAAATAGTGTAACTAACACGACTTAATATAATATAAGAAATAATGTAAACAATTATTTATTATTATTTTAAGATATTATATTATAAATAATTTAATACAGAATTTACAACTACATCAACAAAGACAAAACTAAACTAAACATAACAACAGTAAATGAACAAATAATCGTTTGTGTCCCAGAATGATAGTATCCTAGACGCCTTGTCGTCCTATCCATCTCAAGTAATGCATCCATGATTTCCAAGTTGTTAGGGACAATCTGTTCGGGTGGAAGCAGGAAACCGTACTCCCCGAGGTCCCTCAGCTCGATTAGATAGGAAACTGGAACGTTCGCGGAATATTTCACCCAGTCGAAACTCGCGCCGCTCATGGGATCTAGATACAAATTACGTAGATCGTTACATTCTTGAAATTTAATATTTTAGGGAAATTTTAAATTCCTTTTATGTCAAGTTTTTAATATAACCGTGTCCAGAAAGCGCGAAATCATACGCACGCCACGTAAGGCCGACGCACGAGCTAAGATACTAGGCTCACATACATTGCGTCCAGAAGCTACGCGCGTTTTTAGGGTTCCGTAGCCAAATGGCAAAAAACGGAACCCTTATAGCTTCGTCATGTCTGTCTGTCCGTATGACATAGCCACTTTTTTCCGAAACTATAAAAACTTTACTGTTGAAACTTGGTAATTATCTACTTACCAAGTTTCAACAGTATAGAGTCAGTTCTGGGGAACCTTTTTTTTCTATTTTTGTGTGAAAATCTTAATGCGGTTCACAGAATACATCTGTATTCTGTATGTATTCTGTGAACCGCATTAAGATTTTCACACAAAAATAGAAAAAAAAGGTTCCCCAGAACTGACTCTATGGATAGGTCTTCAAAAATGATATTTAAGTTTCTAATATCATTTTTTTCTGAACTGGATAGTTTGCGCGAGAGACACTTCCAAAGTGGTAAAATGTATGTGTCCCCCTAACTTCTAAAATAAGATAATGATAAAACTAAAAAAAAAATATGATGTAAGTACATTACTATGCAAACTTCCACCGAAAATTGGTTTGAACGAGATCTAGTCAGTAGTTTTTTTTTAAACGTCATAAATCGTAAACCGCAATTTACCTTTCATTCAATGAACTCAAAATATATAAAAAAAAATCATAAACATAAGCCTTATGCATAAACCGTGAACCATTATTTTTGTTACAAGTTTGTACGGAAACTTCAGTGCGCGAGTCTGACTCGCACTTGGCCGGTTTTTAGGGTTCCGTAATACTTAAGGAACCCTTATAGTTTCGCTCTGTCCGTCTGTCTGTCTGTCTGTCTGTCTGTCTGTCCGCGCCTCTAGCTCCTGTAATTATGAATATAAATTGATGAAATTTGGTGCAGTTATAGATTGTGTATAGATCACGGTTTCGGGATCATAAAAAAATAATAATTGTATATTTTAGGGGTGGCTCTCCATACATGTGAAGTGGGGATGAAAAATATTTTTTCACTCTACCCCATCGTGTGGGGTATCGGAGCATAGTTCTTTTAAAATAAAGGCAAGGTTTGATACGTTACTTTTTTATAAAGTTGACCATTTTCGAGTAATCGGCCTCCAAAGTAGTTCGTAAGTTGGTCCCCCCCTAGCATTTTTAAACTATAGGAGAAAGAAACTTGCAAATTTCCATGCTGATAGATCATGCTTAAAACTCTTTAGGAAAATTATTGTGAACCAAATCGGACAGTAACTTTTGGAGTAATTAAAAAAAAAGCATATTACGCGTTTATAGTTACGGAACCCTCCTTAGACATGTCCTGACATGCTCTTGGTTAGGTTATTTCATACTAACGCGGGTATCGTTTTAGATTGCATGACATTTTGTTTAGGAACTAAAAGTTTACGCGCGTAATTCGCCTTTCTGGACAATGATTATTATTGATATTTTAATTTATTTCTGTTAATTTTATAAATGAATGATAGGACATAGTAAAATATCAAGTTATCAAATTATTCATTTCAGACTTACACAAGACATCAGCTGATATTCCAACTCTATATGTCGTGCCGTATCTCTCTTTGAGTTTCTCAGCACCTCTAGATGCAATCTCGAACTGAAAATTTAAATCGATGTTGTATTTTCTCACAGTATAACACTTTAATGATAATTTTTGTATGAATGAAATATTTAATAACGAAATTATTAATAATATACCTGAATTATTCTAGAATTTTTTGAAATAATTTATGAATTCGCACATTAAGAGCATGCTAACCTATTGGATTATCTACCTATGATACAGTGTGCACAGTACACAAGAGCACTATATCTTCCTTTACTCTCATAATCCAGTGGGACGGACAACTGACACGACTGACGAAAGATCAGGCGCAGGTCCGACTTTTTACATGCCCATCCGACGCATGGATTGTCTTTATAGTCAGACAATCAGGTGATCAGCCTGCATTGTCCTGACCAAACTTGGAAACAACATTTTTTGCTGTTTCAATGCGGGAATCGAACCCACAACCTCCGAGTCGAGAGCCAATGTTCGAACCACTAGACCACGGAGGCTGTTAACGAACCAGTTACCTTATGTTCGAATCGAAATAATAATATCCATCCTGCACATTTTAACATACAAATCTTTAACGATAAATTATCAACAAATGAACAAACCATATCAGCATAATTTTCGGCTTCCAGCACATCAGCACTCTCCACGTGGCTGTATGGTATAACGACGAGCTGGGTGTACGAGTGGAAGGCTAGATAGTAAATGATGCGGCCCCGCTGTTTCAGGTCGGTCACGTATTCAACTATAGCCTGGGTCTCTGGTTCAGACGCAGGGCTTGGTCCGGCGTATGTGTTGGAGCAGGAGTCATTAGATGCACCGACATCTGCAAAGGAATATAAGGTTAGGTAAAATCAATAGGGGATCGGACTACATCCGAAATATTTAGTTTCATTAATATATTCAGAAACATTGAGGCATTACTACTTGGTAAATGTAAAAAGTATATTATTTTATGTGTAGTTTACTAATTAAATACATTTAAAAAGCGAAATTGGTAAACAAAACCTACATCATTAGTTTATTTACATCATATTATACAAAAACATTCATTATGATAATTAGTATGAACTTAAACGCACAAATATCGGAGATATTTACAAATATATTCCTGCGGCCGTATACTTCATACACCTTAACATACAAGTGACATCACTTGTAGGTTTAGTATGGAGCGTTTTTACAAGACTCGTGAAATTTTGTTTACAAAATATTGCTGTACCTTTGAAAATATTGACTTTTTATACTCGTATACGGTTTCTTCTGAGAAGTTACTCATATTTAAGAGTACTATTCATTTATGCAAAAAATCAGTCCGCTTGCCTATTACGGATATTTTGGGTATATGATCTACTGCTTATTATAAAGAAGTTTACGCAAAAAAAAGTGTCATATTAAAAGTAAAAAAAGTCATGTCATGTATGGGTGACTCTCTCCGCTGTTTTACGTACAGCGGAGAGAGTCACACACAACAGATTTCTTTCTAGTATCACAATTATTTTTCTGCCTTGATTTTACCGGACCTTATATATTGGATAGGTTTTAAAATTGCCAACTAAATAAATAAAAAAGATAATACTCGAATTAAGTTGACCAACCGTGATGTATCATGTAGGTAATTAGGATAGATAGTATTTGGATGGAACGTATTATGAAGAAATTAAACTTACACATCCAATGGAAGTCAAAATTTCTGTTTAGATCAACTCCATTGCTCATATCATCACCGGTACCGAGATGAGCGCATGATTTAGAGCTCTCCTTACTTCTATTTTTTCTCCACATTCGATGCTGGAAATAAATTATAATTGCTGTTAAAAGCACATTCAATAAAGTTTTATATAGTTTATTTTTAACGCTGCTTTTGATAAAATCGAATGAATATAACTCTTCATAATTTTATCAAAATATTGATAAATACTTCATACGTAAATCAAACACGAAAATTGCTTGATATGCTTACTTTAAAAAATAAAACGGAACTTTGCTCAGAGCTCGAGCGATCTATAAATAATTGCATTTTCTGTTTGAACTTTGAATTTCGGCGAATTCATCGTCATTAATTTACTAAAACCTTTTAATGAAATCTCTTAAAGCCTGGGAAATATTCAAAATATTGGATATTTTAAAGCTTCTCTCTGTGTTTTTTTATTTCAATAAATAAAAAGAGTGAGAATACTTATAGAGGGTGTTTTATCTTTTATCAGTTATTTATTTATAAACATCTGTAAATTTTATTTTATTTAACACAACACGCAAGAAAAAACATTAATACGAGTATAGTTTAGCGTGTCGATTAATAGCTAATTATATATAGTAACTCCTAAAGAAAAGACTCATGAAAATTAATAAGTGTTACATAATATAATTTTTATACTAATAATAATATTTCTTAATTTAAACAGAATAAAAAAAATACGCTGGAATTTTTAAAATGTCTTGTAGTTTCAAACTCCATTAACATTGTAGTTATAATTTTCACTTTCATGAAATGAGGTTCAACATAATATTTTACACAGCAATTCATAAAGTTTCCAGCTAAAAAATTGCGCTGACTCGACGGAAGCTACAGAAAAGTTTATCCCGTACACGCATACATTAAAATAGTTGTTTCCTGCAGCTCCGTCCGGGTAAAATATACTATCGAGTACCCCACGGGAATACTATACTTTTCCGGGATAAAAATTAGCCTAAGTTAAGCCTAAGTTTCTACTATAACAAATCATCAAAAGTCCAGTCCAGTTTTTTTTTTGTGAAAGAGTAACAAATAATATCAATCCATCCATCTGTCCCCACAAACTTTCACATTTATAATATTAGTAGGATATAGTATGAATGCATTTCATATGCAAATAATTCCACTATGCAGGTTTTAAAGACTTACAGTTGTGAATGTGTATAGGTGTATCCATCTGGGTTGACAACAGGAAAGACATGCCATTGGATACTCTCCGCTAGTGCCCTCACTTCGAGATCTGTGCTGGTCAAGAATTCCTTGACTATCCATGTTATAGTAGCTGGGGAAATCCACTCCCGTGCATGAAGAGCTCCTTCCAGCACGCCAATAAGTGTCTCGTTTCGCTCTGGATGATAATCAATTTTTATACCTCTGATCTCTCTATTCTCAACGGAACGACCCATAACAACAGGACTGACGATGTTTGGGTACATTGCAACTAACTCGTCTAGCCAGTAGTTAATTTGTTCCAGACTCTGGTAGGAATGCCAGTTGTATGACAGAAAAGAGTCGGTGTTAACCCTCGATGGCTTGAGCTGATCATTGATGACTCTGCAAATTATAGAATTGTGTGTCATTTACTAAAAATAAAAGTACATTTTGTACTAAATAACATTAATTAACACCCTGTTACATTAATTTAATAAACAACATTAATCAACTGAAAATTCGACGAAAACAAAAAAAGGAATATTCAAGACTGGATGTTGCCCGACACTTCGTGCACGCAAAAGTAAATTTCGCAGAAACCATAATTTTTTCGCGATAAAAAGTAGCCTATGTCTTTCAGCATGGTCTACTGAACATCTGTGCCAAATTTAATCAAAATCGGTCTAGTAGTTTCGGAGCTTATTCAGCAAATATACAAAAAACCTTTCCTTTTTATTAAGTACGTATAGAAGTATAGATATAGATTTATAACTTGTGACACAACTTTGAAAACGCTATTTACTTACTGATGCAAGTCTTTTATCATCAACTTAGGCTCCATCTTCACTATTTGCATCGCTTTCAGGAAATTTTCCTTGTTTTCCTTAGAAACCATCGCTCGCACATGATAATCGAGTGTATATACATCATCCCAGTATTCAGCTCGATTATTTCTTTGGATTACCTGGAGGGCTTCCAAGTGTTCCTCTGTTGTTGGGGTAACTTGGTAAACGGAGTACCCCTCATAACTCCTCTTTAATTCAGCACGTGCTAGTAATGCAAAGGAAAAATATAACACAAATTTTAACCTCATTATTGCATTTATTGAACGTCTTAAGGACACTGAAGGAAAACTTAAATTTTAAATTATGATTATAATAGGTACCTACTCGTACTTATCGATCAGATAAGAAATATGTAAACTGTACCAATGTACCTAGATTTGTATCAAGTCGCTCAAGATATCCATTATTTTATCATTCGGCTGATAATTCATGATACGGATAATAATAATCCGGAAAGATATTTTTGAAAATCCAAGACAAGTTAATTACCGAGATTTTAATTAGTTTTATATTATTTAGGTAAATAGAAGAACCATAGTGACCATAATCTGTGCAAGTGAAGTTATATTATAATTTGTTATAATAATTATGAATTTTTATTACCTACTTTCCCACTTTTGCAAGCAAAGACGGAAGCGTGGTTCCTATTTCGTATTTGTACTTCTATTCAATCTCCTTGGGTGGGATTTGTATAAAATTTATTGCCTTGTACGATTTAGGTCTGGGCTTGCATAAATCAGTACAGGTACGTGAGATATGACTGTCGTCAAAATATAATGTGTGTTGTTTGTGGCATGGATTAAAATTTTTTCTAATAGTAAAACTTGGGCTCGGAATATGCCTAACAATATTTTAATGAAACTATTGTTGGACATAAATCAAACTTACATTATGTAAATTTCGCGTATATTTTAAGTAGGCGATAGTACTGTAACTATTTAAAATAATATATTGTGTTATTAGAAATAATGTCAACAAACTATTTAAATCTAAATTTATCGACGTAAATGTTTTTATACTAGACAGGTATAATACATTTTTCTTGACAAAACTACTTCTAGATAGATTAAAATGAGATCTTTCTTGTAGAAACGTTACATTTTAAAATTAATTTAAAATCTAATCTCGAGTCAGGTGTAATGAAATGTTTAAAATATAAATGGTTGGAGCTTAACGTCGTTGTCCTTAACGTGATTACCGCCCCTCAAGATGAAGCGTTTAAAGTGAGCAAGAAAAAATCTTTTATCCACGTAAATAGGTTCTTCCAGCATCGATGTCTTGTGCTAGATCCGCAAGATTATTAAACACCACTTTTTATATGATTGTAATTTTTTTTACCTAATGCGACATTTACACGGGTGACAACAGCAGTGAAAATCGACTGTCTAAAGGGCGATTCGGCGAGCGAAGGTGTCGTTCGTGGCTTTAGTCACTCCTGTCAATCCCCATCATGTGGGATTTATATGTGTGACTGAAGCCGCACAATTTCTGTTTCTTTTTAGTCACACATGTAAATCCCGCAAAAGTAATACCAAATTTCACTATCATGAGTGACGATTAAGACCTATCTTCCCCCGTTGTTTGCACTTTACACACATAACGTATTAATTTAAAAGTTTGCAGTTTGCATGGTTACAAAATCATTTTAGTGAAAAGACATAGCATAATTTTATTTCGATCATGAAAGCTTATAAAAATACTCTCTTATTACATTATAAACAATGAAAATCTGAAATATAAGGTTGATTTTACCAAACCTTTTAAATTGTTTTATCTGGATGTTTGCACGTCTATGGCTTAAGAAGTTAAATTAAGACATGAATTTGTATAAATATCCATTTAAGGTTGGTGATTTAGCTGGGCCTTTGATACTAATGATATTTGTGTAATATTTTTGGAGGATTTTTACGACTTGAATAAAAATTGTTCTTGTGACGGATTGTAATGGTGTAAATTATTTATTATTATCCTGGATAACTTGTGTCATTATTATTTTGAATATGTTTATATAAATAACAGCCACCGTGGTCTAGTGGTTAGAGCATTGGCTCTCGACTCGGAGGTCGTGGGTTCGATTCCCGATGTAAAAATTCAGAGAGCCTGATCTCTCGCCAATCGTGTCGGTTATCCATCCCACTGGATTATGAGAGTAAAGGAAGAGAGAGTGTTCTTGTGTAATGCGCATACAAATATGTGTACTATAAAAATAACTCCTGCGTTTTTCGGAGCGGTTTTGCTGGTTTCAATGAAACTACCCACCGCTACCGAAATCGGTGTGGGTTCTACTATTAAATTACTATACTACATATCGCTTTCGTTTAATAAACAGTTAACGTAAAGTAAAAAATCAATAATGTTGAAAAAGCTTTTTAAATTCTTTCCTCGTTAATCGAATATGTCACGTTGGAGCGCTATAAAATTTTTCCATAAAATTGCTAAACAAATTGTATCCTCAAACGAAAGCCATTTAATACAGCTTTAAAGCGCTAAAAGCGAATAATTTTTGATACATCGCGTATGTCGTCCCCACCGCAACATAGATTATAAGATTATGAAGCTAAAACCAATAAATTTACCTTTACAGTGTAGAGGAATGCGTTTAATATTTTCGCAATACCTTGTATAGATATTTTGTCTCTGTATAGTGATGGGAAAATACTTAGTTCCCTTTAATCGATACACCTTTTTTAATAAGCGAATGAGAATAAATTAAATAGAAACATTTGTATGATACTATCTACATATATTCATATATTATATCTACATATATTCATATATTATAGATAGATCGTATTGTGTTTTTAAGGTTAAGGTTTTCAACAACAGGCAAATAACGTACGTCACGCAATCATTAATTCGTAGCCATTCTACTGAGTACTGAGTACTATTAAAATTGTGAAAGTTTGTGAGGATGGATGGTTGAATTTTTGTCATGACATTTTATCGCAAAAACTGCCAAATGGATTTTTGTGAAACTTTACAGTTATAAAGCCTACATCAGAATAACGATTAGACTATAGGAACTATAAAAATATATTATTAATGAAAGAGAAACTTTCTTGTAAAATCGAATTTAATGTGAGTGAAGCTTCGGGCAAAATCTGATACATAATATAAGATTTAATCCTAAGAGCAATTAAAAATACTTAGCTGTAACAAAAAAAATAATAGCCTATTAAAAATTATGATACACAATATTATTATTAAGTTAATAGATAATTTTACAAACGTTTGTAAATATATATTTTTATATGAATACAATTAATTATATTATACAATTATTATATTCTATATTTGTGCTGCAGAAGAGGGCGATCCGTGCTATCTATAGAATGGGTCCCAGAGAAACTTTGCGCGAAAAATTTAAAAACATAAATATATTGACAGTGCCATGTCAATATATAAATTATGAGACTCTTTTGTATACCCATAGGAATATCAACTTGTTTCCTAAGAAAATCAATACTCATAACATAAATACTAGAAATAAAGATAAACTGGCTTTGCCCAATTTTAGACTCCATAAGGTCAATGTTTCTTTTAAAGGGCAATGTATACGTTTTTACAACAAAATTCCAAAACACTTACAAAAATTATCTGTTAATAAGTTTAAAAAGATTATTAAAAAACAACTTCAACAAAAAGGATACTATAAAATATCTGAGTATTTAGAAGATAAAAATTCTTGGAATATAAATTAGCCTTAAAATTGTACTTATAATAACAAATATTATTTTCAATGTAATGAATACTAATTATATTATTGTAATATTTATATATTATTATATGATTATTATATAATTTAAATTGACGTGTCCAAATTTTGTAATGTGCAAATTATGGAAATAAACAATTTTGAGTTGAGTTGAATTAGATATTAGGTACAGCAAAAACATATTATTGCCCATACCAATGTTTGTGTCTATAGAAATAAAAGAAATTGTTTCGAAAACAACTGAATTCAGAAATCGATAATAGGAACAACACTACAAAGCGATAAGAAGGCAGACGGCGAAACAAAAGCGCTATCGACGCGGATTTCAACAATATCCAAGCAGCGCGTAAATCACGCACGCCGCCATATTGTTTATTCTCATGCCGTACTCGATTTACTTTTTCTTTTAAAAGTACGCACTTGGCGACGATTCACGTCAAAGAAGTTGCCGTATGAAATTATCTATTACCAATGCGAAAGGTCTGGTTGAAAACGACGCAATATGACATTACAAAAAATATGGAAATTGGATGATATAATATAATACATTTGGTGGCAGCGTAAAGCGTTGAGACACTACAAAGATTGGCTTTGTTTTCTCTTAAGTCGCTAAGTGTGTACACACGTGTAGTTCATTCTTTTTATAACGATGTTATCGACAATCGGTTGTATTGTTGACTGCACTATTGCGCACCTGCATTTTGTTATTAAAAATAAAAGATTCATAGGTCTGTGGATAAAACGAGAGCAAGTGCGGACATAAAACTATTTACCGTGGAATAGCTTCAGCAGAAGAAGTTTCAACAAAAGCATTTAAAGTTCGGAATTTCCTTCCTTTGATAAAGCTGACACCTGACGCTTTTGAGGTCCAGTAGTTAGAGAGGCGAGAGACACGATTTCTATCTAAAAGACAAAAGAACTAAAACCAATATTCATCATAATATAACGCAAAATGATTTTAATTTTTCCGTAATGTAATCGATAATAATAAAAGTTTCGTTTTTTTTTTTAATGAAATATGGGGGCAAACGAGCAAACGGGTCACCTGATGGAAAGCAACTTCCGTCGCCCATGGACACTCGCAGCATCAGAAGAGCTGCAAGTGCGTTGCCGGCCTTTTTAGAGGGAATAGGGTAATAGGGGAGGGTAGGAAAGGGAATAGGATAGGGGATTGGGCCTCCGGTAAACTCACTCACTCGGCGAAACACAGCGCAAACGCTGTTTCACGCTGGTTTTCTGTGAGCCCGTGGTATTTCTCCGGTCGAGCCGGCCCATTCGTGCCGAAGCATGGCTCTACCACGTTTTCATTCCAGTTCAGAGTTTAGACTTAATAATAGGTACCTATTGTAAGTACTTACTTAGTAACTTATTAAATATTATTTTTGAAAACTAGATTGTATTATGAATAAAATATTCCATCTACGTTATGACTTTGAATGATTCAAATACAATCTAGTGTCTAGAGACCTTAAGGGTCCCACGGACGGTCGACATCCCATACAAACGTAGTTTCGTTTTAATTTTAAAACGGTACAACCAAACTTCATCAAACTTTGTACACATAATTTAAGGCATACTATCTAGTCTTATAATTAGGTTTGGTTAGAAAATGTTAACCAAGAACGAAATAAGAGCGAATTTAATTCGCTCTTATTTCGTTCTTGGTTAGTATTTTCTAACCAAACCTAATTATAAGACTAGATATGATGCATTGAATTATGTGTACAAAGTTTGGTGGAATTTGGTTGTACCGTTTTAAAATGAAAACGAAACTACGTTTGTATGGGAGCTCGACCATCCGTGGGACCCTTAAGAGACTGACTTAAATCGTTATTGATGGTGTGATCACTGTGATACAATAAGTATACCTATTATATTCATTGAACTTATGTTAATGTCGCATGGAAATCGCGGTCTTAGCATTAAAACGTCTCCAATGTGAGTGCCCATTAGGCCCAAAACAATTTGTTGGAGTCTTGGCGGGGATGTGAAAGTGTGATGTTGTTGTTTTTGTTTCTCTAATTTTTTTCATCTCCTTGCGTTATTTTGATTTTTAATGCAGTTATAATGTTGGTTAAATATTTAACATTAAATATTCGTTAACGTGCACAAGTGTGTAATTGTACAACTTCAAAAAGTGTGTTTTTGTCCCCTCTAAGACTCCCTAGGAAGTTTCAGTAAATCGTCTTCCACTTTATTGAATCGACGGACTTGAATCATTGACTACACTAACGATTTTACCTATTTTGACAATTTAGTCAATTTGACGTATTTAGGGTATATATGCAAAAGGTTTGTAGGGTCTAATCCTTACTTTAGAAATTTATTATATTCAATGCAACGTGAAGATGGTTATTTTAACATTTAAAGGAAAATTATCCTAAAGCCGATAAACACAGTGTATTGGGATTTTGTTTTATAATCAAGCAAAACTTTGCTCGGTGCTCGTTAGATCGTTTAGTAATTCTGACAATGCTTTTTTTTTTAGTTTTACCCAACTTTTCCAATTGATACCAAAAGGAAGGTTAGTGAGTTAGGCAGTCTTTGATTGTGTGAATGTTCCATTGTAGTGCCTGAACTGAGTCGGTACTAACCCAATTTTGATGAGGTGTCCATAGATTCGTAATAATGTTTCGGGTAACAAAGACATAATTTGCATAGTGGGGTTATACTTTTTATCTTTTGATTATTCAATTATATGAGGAATAATTTTTCGCTACATTTAACTAGTTTCAAATATTGTCACTAATTAATACTTAGGGCGGTATTCTTGGTCGATTCTTATTTCTAAGTTCGCCTTAATGACAATATGCTTGAGGTGACATTTCGATTTACAGTCGTAACTTAAGACAATTTAAGTATAATTTCATATAAACAGGGAGGACTTATTCGAGAAATTTCTAAGTCCTTTCTTAAGCAACGACCAAGAATTCCGGCCTTAGATCTGACGATACCTCACATTGAAGCATTATAGAAAAAATATATGAAAGAACACTTCCGTTGTGTTTCGACTGTAACAGAGGCTCGAGAGTGTTTATTTTTGAGGCCAGCAACGTCTATGGTGCAATACCATAGACGTTGCTGGCAGTAATAATATTTAACAAAAAAAGAAACTTTATCTTCATGACGTCATTAATTAAAGAGAGCAAAATAATACACATTCTTTAAAAAAAACCTAGAAACAAGACTACTAGCATTCGTTGCAAAGTGGACATTATGTCGGCGAGATTCAATTATAGGCATGTTGCCGAAAAATTTTTTTTTCGTCTATTCGATGTTAGTCAACATGTTAATAAACAATCCAGAACCCATTTTTGTATATCTGAAAAAATAACGTAGATACAAACCATTGAAATTTACAATATGAAAGAGAGCGATATATCGGCCTGTGACGTCACAACCTGCTACCGCCATACATTTGTCATCGCAAAATGTATGGCGGTAGCAGGCTGTGACGTCACGAATCGTTTTGCGAGAAAGGGATGGACAATATTTTTTATTTGCTTATATTTTTTAATCGCGTCACTCTAAATACCTATTTCTTTCAAATTTATGTATCTTTAATCAACAATTATAAAATTTAATTTGTAAAACTGTGATATTCCACAGAAGGCAACATCCCTATTATATCTAATATCTATTGCGTTTTAACTGAGCACTTCGGCTGCAGATGGACAGCCATTGTATTCAATTTTCTCAGCCCAAGTAATGACTTGTCTCCTTTTGTGTGTGATGCGGTACAAAAATTGTGGATTGTTTTGTACTTATAATATTTGATACCGGTAAAAGAGGGTAAATACGTTATTTCGTGTAAATCTAAATATATAAAAGGCAATTCTGACTAACTCAGCTATCAACGCACAGCCGAAACTGCTGAACGGATTTTGCTGAAATTTGGCATAAAGATAGTTGTAATGACGTAGGCATCCGCTATGAAGGAAGGATGCAATAAGGATTTTTGAAAATTCGCCCCCTAAGTGGGTGAAAAATGGGTTAAAATTTTGTATGGAAACCGAACTCCACGCGGACGAAGTCGCGGGCAAAAACTAGTCTAATATAATTAGACTTTTATTATTATTATTATAAACATTTATTTGAGTGTTAAATTTTATTATAGCAAATGATACCAAGAATCCTTTTGTAAGCAGTTAGTGGTTACGGATGTTGGCATTGTAAGAGCACAGAATTGAATAAGATACTGTTTAAACTATGGTCTAGAATTATCAGATTTTAAATTTATAGTGTTAACACATGATCGGATTTGGTAGCTAAAGATTTTCGACTTTCAGATCTATTTTATTAGAGCAGAGTTCTATTTACAGTGCCTTTTTCCGCGCTATTAAAATCGTACAAAGTTACCAACTCTCAAAAATATTTCTCTTCAAACTTAAGTCAAACCTCCTAAATATAAGCAACAACTACCTACTTGGAAATTGAAAAGTCCCCTAAATTTTGTTGTACGATTAATAAAATTTAAGCTAAGAAACTATTTTCTACTGATTTTTTACTTTTCAAATCACTTGTCGGATAAAACAGTTCAATAGCTTAATTTAATTAAAAACAATAAAATTAGCACTATAAGTCGTAGCAGACCAAAATAAGATAGTTTCCAATTGATTTCCTTAAAATGTTAATATAAAAGCCACAAAAACGAAGTGAAACAAAGTTAACGAATTAATACATCGCCACGATATTTGCAGCCCGCAATCGCATCCCCACGAGCCCAGACAATGTGTAATCTGATTTTCTTATAAGCCCACCCACTAGGGATGCACTTAACGGAATTTTCACCTTGCACTGTTCCAGCGAAATGTTTTTATTTTTTGCGCACAATAATTTCAGTAAAAGCCAGATCTCATTTTTATTGCTCTCATAAAATTTAGAATAGTAATAGAAAATGTGCATGATACGTATTGCATCTGCTAGCTTGTGTTATTTTTATTCAGAATATATTTAGGAAAAAATTATTTAGGAATAAAAATTATACTCATCATCAGCCTATCGCCATCCAGTGCTGAACGTAGGCCTCCCCCAATAAGCGCCAACCATCTCGATCTTGGGCAGCCCTCATTCATCCGCTGCCAGCCACATTCTTCAAATCATAGGTCCATCGTACCGCAGGACGTCCTGTAACACTGCGTTTGCCTAAGCGTGGTCTCCACTCTAATACTTGTCTGCTTTATCAACTGTCTATCTGTCTGCAGACATGGCCGGCCCACTTCCACTTCAGCGTACTATTTCGTTGAGCAACATCGGTGACTTTACTTTTCTGGCGAATGACATCGTTACGAATTTCATCCACTAGGGAACCCTCAACATTGCTCTTTCCATCGCAAATTTGAATTTACTGAATTTAAAATTTGCGACGGAAAAATTGTACTATCACATAGCAAAGGATTATTAAGATAATAGTATAGCTTTTCTAATATAGATACCCCCTTACTAATAAACGCTGTATAAGCTTTGAATAGTTATACAGTGTTTTGTCTTCTTCAAAAATATCACGGGAACAAAACACTGTATAATTATACAGTGTTTTGTTCCCATTATATAAGCATATACATGTACATTATATAAGCTTATACAGCGTTTATTAGTAAGGGGGTTAGTATTTAAAGGTAGAAGCGTGAGAACAGCAGAATAGTAAGAACAACGACAATTTATTTTTATGTCATTTAGCGCCATCTATCGGGCGGTTAGATCTACAACAAGCTTTAGTATTTTAATAAAAAAATATGTACATATTAAGTTTAAATAAATATAATATTCATAAGGGAAGACGATATGATGTCGAATTGTACACGCCTCGCTTCTGGTCCACTATTACACATTTATAAACCTTTCTCAATTTTATTGAAGCAATTCAAAGCAATACATTTCACGTGAGCCTAAAACTAGAACTATGATGATTTTCAGGGATTTTGGCAGACTAAAAGCACCACGAATCCCAATAAACGCAGACGTGTCTAATGCCCGAAGTTTACTGCCGTAATCCGTGAAGTATCATTCAACTCATACCACAAATAGAAAACATAACTATAAAGTTGCAAAATTATTTTAAAATCTACCAAAGCAAACAATAGTCATAGACCAAAAGAAATACCTGCAAATCCATCACAAAGTCCATTCGCGTGTAAAAATGTATAAATAATGCAATGTTATGAATACAAAATCTGTATTCCATATTTCACAGACCGGTGACTTCCGATGATTAAAAAAAAAAAACGTCATTCGTCGTCCAACACGTTTAAATTTGGAAGCCATAAAGGCGCGAATCAACCGGAAGTCAGTGCAGGCTCTATCAGATCCGTATCAGGGCAGACGCCGCGAGTGGGTTCATTTCCGGTCGGTGCATTTTCAAATTTGAATGTTGGAATACGTTAGGTACGTGATGCGTTGGATGATATCTATATATATAAAAGAAAGTCGTGTTAGTTACACCATTTATAACTCAAGAACGGCTGAACCGATTTGGCTGAAAATTGGTAGGGAGGTAGCTTAGAACCAGGAAAAGGACATAGGATACTATTTATCGCGGTAAAATGTGCGGTTCCCGTGGAATACTGTATTTACGCTTTTACGTAAAAACTACTTAACCGATCATCATGAAATTTGGCACGGATATAAAGTAGACTACGACGAAGAACATAGGTTACTCTTTATTGCATAAAAATGTACGGTTCCCGTGAAATACTGTATTTACGCTTTTACGTAACTACTTACCCGATCATCATGAAATTTTGCACAGATATAAAGTAGAGCACGGAAAAGGACATAAGCTACTTTTTATTGCAGAAAATGTACGGTTCCCGTGGAATATTGTATTTACGCTTTTACGTAAAAACTACTTAACCGATTATCATGAAATTTTGCACAGATATAAAGTGGAGTACGGGAAAGGACAAAGGCTACTTTTTATTGCAGAAAATGTACAGTTCCCGTGGAATACTGTATTTACGCTTTTACGTAAAAACTACTTAACCGATCATCATGAAATTTTGCACAGATATAAAGTAGAGCACGGGAAAGGACATAGGCTACTTTTTATTGCAGAAAATGTACGGTTCCCGTGGAATACTGTATTTACGCTTTTGCGTAACTACTTACCCGATCATCATGAAATTTTGCACAGTTATAAAGTAGAGCACGGGAAAGGACATAGGCTACTTTTTATTGCAGAAAATGTACGGTTCCCGTGGAATACTGTATTTACGCTTTTACGTAAAAACTACTTAACCGATCATCATTAAATTTTGCACAGATATAAAGTAGAGCACGGGAAAGGACATAGGCTACTTTTTATTGCAGAAAATGTACGGTTCCCGTGGAATACTGTATTTACGCTTTTACGTAAAAACTACATAACCGATCATCATGAAATTTGGCGCTGATATAAAGTAGACTACGAGGAAGAACATAGGTTACTCTTTATTGCATAAAAATGTACGGTTCCCTTGGAATACTGTATTTACGCTTTTACATAACTACTTACCCGATCATCATGAAATTTTGCACAGATATAAAGTAGAGCACGGGAAAGGACATAGGCTACTTTTTATTGCAGAAAATGTACGGTTCCCGTGGAATACTGTATTTACGCTTTTACGTAAAAACTACTTAACCGATCATCATGAAATTTGGTACAGATATAAAGTAGACCACTGGGAAGGACATAGGCTACTTTTTATCGCGGGAAAGGTACGGTTCCTGTGGACAACTGTATTTACACTTTTACGTAAAACTACTTAAACGATCATCATGAAAATTGTCACAGACATAGAGTAGACTACGAGGAAGAGCATAGGCTACTATTTATCGCAGAAAAATATGTTTGGGGATTTAGTAAATAGGGGATTTAAGGATTTACAAATAATGTGATTTACGCGACGATACTCAAAGGAAAATTCGAAGGTGAGGTAGTTTTGTAGACAAAATCCATTTTTTTCACCTGGTCAATTATAATTATGTGGCATATTCACGGATCGGAAGACCATCTGCGTTATTTATTCTTGCGCCTGATAATAAAACAAAAAATGTCGTCTATTACAAGATGCTTTACTGAAGATTGCAACCCATGCACCAAAATACATGGCCCATTTTAACAATCATTAAAATAATTGATTTCTTTTTATTATATCTACCTATCATTATATATATTATATTATATCCTAATGAAAAATTGCACTTAATGAAATCCAAAATCTGCTCATTTATTGCCTCTAAGGTAGAACAAAGTTTGCCGGGTCAGCTTCTATATATATAAAAGAAAGTCGTGTTAGTTACACCATTTATAACTCAAGAACGGCTGAACCGATTTGGCTGAAAATTGGTAGGGAGGTAGCTTAGAACCAGGAAAAGGACATAGGATACTATTTATCGCGGTAAAATGTGCGGTTCCCGTGGAATACTGTATTTACGCTTTTACGTGAAAACTACTTAACCGATCATCATGAAATTTGGCACGGATATAAAGTAGACTACGACGAAGAACATAGGTTACTCTTTATTGCATAAAAATGTACGGTTCCCGTGAAATACTGTATTTACGCTTTTACGTAACTACTTACCCGATCGTCATGAAATTTTGCACAGATATAAAGTAGAGCACGGAAAAGGACATAAGCTACTTTTTATTGCAGAAAATGTACGGTTCCCGTGGAATATTGTATTTACGCTTTTACGTAAAAACTACTTAACCGATTATCATGAAATTTTGCACAGATATAAAGTGGAGTACGGGAAAGGACAAAGGCTACTTTTTATTGCAGAAAATGTACAGTTCCCGTGGAATACTGTATTTACGCTTTTACGTAAAAACTACTTAACCGATCATCATGAAATTTTGCACAGATATAAAGTAGAGCACGGGAAAGGACATAGGCTACTTTTTATTGCAGAAAATGTACGGTTCCCGTGGAATACTGTATTTACGCTTTTGCGTAACTACTTACCCGATCATCATGAAATTTGCTATAGATACAAAGTAGACCACGAGGAAGGACATAGGCTACTTTTTATTGCAAGAAAATATACAGTTCCCGTGGAATACTGTATTTACGCTTTTACGTAAAAACTACTCAACCGATCATCATGAAATTTGGCACAGACATAGAGTAGACTACGAGGAAGATCATAGGCTACTATTTATCGCAGACAAATATGTTTGGGGGATTTAGTAAATAGGGGATTTAGGGATTTACAAATAATGTGATTTACGCGACGATACTCAAAGGAAAATTCGAAGGTGAGGAAGTTCTCATTCCGAAGATCCCGATGATCCCTACCGAATACCGATATGCCGTTTGAGTTCAAACGACTTCAATTTCCGATCCATCTTGCATTCGCCATGACCATTAATAAGTCACAATTTTTTCACCTGGTCAATTATATGTGGCATATTCACGGATCGGAAGACCATCTGCGTTATTTATTCTTGCTCCTGATAATAAAACGAAAAATGTCGTCTATTACAAGATGCTTTACTGAAGATTGCAACCCATGCACCAAAATACATGGCCCATTTTAACCATCATTAAAATAATTGATTTCTTTTTAATTATATCTATTATCCTAATGAAAAATTGCACTTCATGAAATCCAAAATCTGCTCATTTATTGCCTCTAAGGTAGAACAAAGTTTGCCGGGTCAGCTAGTATTTTATAAAAGATTTTATCTGTAATAAATTGATTTTTTTAGATTTACATATTCACCATAGCGATGTGGTTCGCCACCCATCACGTCTCGTTTCTCGCGGAGGCGAAAAGCGGACCATGGAGAGACGCTTGGCTACGTTGAATGTAAGAGGAGGAATGGATGTTAAGAATGAAAGTGGACGAAGCGAAAGAAGTATGTAAGGATCGTGGCAAGTGGAAAGAAGTGGTCTCTGCCTACCCCTACGGGAAAGAGGCTGTCCTGCCTACCCCTACGGGAAAAAGGCGTTATTATATGTATGTATGTACATATTCACAGGTTTTTAGGTAATGTTAACTTCATTATAATTTTGTCTTTCTTTGATTTGTTAACATAGACATATTTATCTCATCATTTGTTTACTTCCGGTTTGTGTCGCATCACACACATTATTTCATACCTATATATTTAAGTGTTATATTCTATTATATAATAATAATAGTCATGGGATGCTCATCCCAACTTACCTGTCCGGTAGTTGTGGTATAGTATACGGGAATGCGACCCCGGCTTCCCTAGCTATTACTGTCCTATCCCTTGCCCTCCTGGGCGGTAATATCCTACATTTCCTATTTCCCACTTTAACTTACCAATCTTCCTTTCCACAACCACTTACCTTTCCCTATAGGTACCTTCCCTCTCCGCCAATCCGTGGGAACGCAATGGATAAACATAAAAATAATTTAATTGTCCAAAATGGCGGCGATATGTTTCGCCACCTATCACGTCTCGTTCTCATTTTAGCAGCGATATAATTTTCATACTAGATTTTATTTTTCTTTAAATGGGCGAGTTTGCGTTTTGGGGAGAGTCACCCATACATGAAATGGTTTTTAACTTTGAGTATGATAATTAATTTTTTGCCTAAGCGTCTTTACATAAGCAGTGGTTCATGTGCCCAAAGTATCCGTAATTGATTTTCGGAGACATTATACTAGATAGATAGATTTTTAGGGCGAATTTCGACCTCTAGTTTCATAAAAATAGGTAAGAAGTTTTGCCTAAGCCAATAGCTGCAGCGCAAGTTCAGCGCAAAACCATATATCCTTACAAGCCCATACATATTTTAATACATTAATTTAATAACATAAATCCAAGTTAGCCGGCATGGACGTAGGGTCCCATAAATACTGGTACGTGCAGAGACACGGCGCTGACCTAACACGCCAGGATTTACACGCCCAGCCGCTTCTAAATCTTTCTACTTTATATCAGCTGTTCATCACTGGTAAAGGCTAAATAAAGTGTAATCTGGGGTTTTTAATGGCTAGCCGCACACACACCATATTATTGACAGTAAAGCTTTTATTAATTATTATTTTTAAACAAAAAATTTAACCGACTTCCAAAGTAAAAATACACAAAAAAGTATGAAATAAAACTGATTTTATAAATAATTCCCCTTTTAAATTTGTCTATTTCTCTTCTTAATGTTCTTAATGTTGAAGTCGCTACCAGCCCAAACGATATCCTACAATATTTTATAGAATTACTCACGTTCATATTTGCTGGTACCGACTTCAAAATTAAGAAGATTAAGTAGAGAAATAGACAAATTTAAAAGGGGAATTATTTATAAAATCAGTTTTATTTCATACTTTTTTGTGTATTTTTACTTTGGAAGTCGGTTTAATTTTTTGTTTAAAAATAACACTGGTCAACACTAGTTATGCCACACGAACTCTGATAGCTAATACTGATTTAGCCACCTACACCTATTAATAAATTGCAGTACTTTTGTTTCGATTGGCCTCAGATTTTTTGTGATGTGTTGATAATGTTGTTCCTTCTGTACCTCTGGCCCATTCTTCTAATTTGAAATAAACTTATGAATACATGAGGTTGTTACTTGAAAAAATCATATTTAGTGTATATTCTTTCAAAATATGTGGGGATTTGAAAGTTGTTGCCCTAATTTTACTTGGATTTCAGCTGGGCAATACCAAATTTTACTGCTTTCTCTATATAGTCCTCCTTATCGATTTCGATAACGGCGACCCTGAAATAAGGGATTATTTCTAGTATGGGCCCTAATATGACTTGCCAGACCGAACTTGGTCTTGAATGTCCTATCACACGTGCGGCAGTAGAGTTGACCCGCGGAGTTATATGTATAAGTGTAGGAAGGCTTAGGTCTGTCTTTACGTAATTGGCGTTTGGTGTCTATCGTTTGAAGACGATTTTCCTCAAACGCCTTAGTCAGTCTGTAGATGGTAGATCGCCATGATGACCTCCCAGTAGCAAGCTCCTCCCAACACGCTGGGTCAATAGCGCAGGCATTCAGATGTCTTTTGAGCACATCCATAGAGAAAGGTATCGATGCTTTCTCTATGAAGGGAACAGTCGGGACAAAAAACCAATATCATAAAAAAGTATGGTCTAAGCGAGCCTCTTTAACCCCTGGACATGATTTGAAATATTAACCCCTTGTAGAGCCGTTTGAAATACTTCTTCTACCAGTATTTATTAAATTAGGCCCTATTAAAATTTTTTGAAACTTGAAATTGAAACGGATTTTTTTATTTACAAGATTTTTTTAGAATAAGTAATGCGAAGACAAAAATGGGTATTTTCATTGGACCTCAAATCGGGGAGATAGTAAAAGATCCAGTGTTTGAATAAAAAAATTGAACAATGTTTTAAAAACGAGCATGGATATCTTTTAAGACAGTTGTTTCAAATTTTCTAGGGAAACATAAGAGTGACAACTACAGAGAGTTTATTAGCGAGCTGTTATTGGCTTATCAAGCATTAGGTTTCAACATGTCACTCAAGATTAACTCATACCTAGCTTTTTTCCTGAGAATTTAGGTTTCTGAGCGATGAGCACAGAGAAAGGTTCCATCTGGACATTTTACAGATGGAAAAACGCTCTATAAGCAAGTGGAACCAAAGGATGTTAGCCGATTACTGCTGGACGATAAAAAGGGACTAACCAGAAGCTGAATATGCCAGAAAATCTTAAATTGGAAATTCATTATAAATCTTTTTTAATTTTTTTGTATCAGAAATTCTGATTTTTATAAAATAATTTAATTACATCAATAAATTAAATTCGTGGCCAATAGATTTTTTTAAATTACATATTTTCACAAATAGTCACCCATAAAAGTAAAAAATAAAAGTAAAGTTCGTGTGGCGCAACAAAGTTCAAATTTTGTTGCCCAGTGTAATAATTTCACCCTTTTTAGTGATATATCTTGTTCAAGTTATTATGTATTAATACGTCTTAAAAACGTCTAAAATAAACGATCGAATGTATAATTGAATACGCGCCAAGCTTCCATTAGGTATTGTTATTAAGATGATGATGACGATGATTACTGTAAGTTACAAAGTGGCATATGCATGCATTTCTTTAAACAATTCCGAAATTTCCTAACGCATATCTTTAAAGACTGAGGAATGTTCAGTGCTTTTGGATCCAGGGTACACCTTGGTACAAAATCTTATTGTCTCGTAGCATATGTTTGTGTTACTTCAGAAAAATTCAAAATTACTATAATATGTGTCCATATAAATTTCGAGGAGTTCCCTCGATTCCTTATGGATCGCATCATTACGTTTCCACTTTAGTGACTAAAGGGCCAATTTAGAATTAAACCTTTTACAACAACAAAAGAATTTTGCAAATAGGTCCATAAACGGCAGAGTAATTAAACTCAGCTCAAACTCAAAATGTTTTATTTCCATATAGGTTATAAATAACACTTATAGAATTGTCCTACATGATGCCTACCACTGGTTCGGAAACTAGCCCGGCGAGAAGAACCGGCGTAAGAAAATCGCACTACTAATGTTCAAAGATCTCCGTGTTAGTGTAAAATACTATGAGAAGTACCTTCTTTATCATCATAATGTGATGATGTATGCTGTGATAGTGGTGGTGATGATGATGATTACTCTAATTGACAAAGTGGCATATGCTTGCAGTTCTTTAAACAACGCCAAAATCCCCAAACATGTATGTCTATAAGGAGTCAGGAGTTCTGTTCTGTACTTTTGGATCCAGGGTATACCTTGGAGCAAAATCTTACTTTTTGGTAGCATATGCTTGGACTATTTCAGAAAAAGTCGAAATCACCATATGTGTCCATATAAATATTGAGGAGTTCCCTCATTTCCTCATGGATCCCATCATCAGGTCACCAATTTTCTGAAAATGGGACCAACTCCGGACTATACCTTTTACATCAAAAAAAGAATTTTGAAAATCGGCCAACAGACGGCGGAGTTATCCGCGAACATACAAAAAAAAAATATATATATAATATACAGCCGAACGTATAACCGCCTCCTTTTGTTTGGAAGTCGGTTAAAAATATAGACAATAATATTCCTTGTGCCGTTTTTTTGTATGTGTTTACTAGTATTGACAAATTTATTCTGTCAATAATATTGCACGTGTGCAGCTATCTATTGAATTGGACAGAGAAACGAACAGACGGTCGCCTGATGAAACGCGATCGCGCGATGACCCATAGGTGACGGTAGCTCTTGGACACCCTAAATACAAGAAGTGGCAAATTCGTTCTCAGTCCTTAAAATATATAACTCCAGCCCTTTCGTGCCGACGCATGGCTCCCCCACGTTACGTAACAACTAATACTGCTGCTATTAGTACAGACACTAAAGTTTACAAGAGTAAACAATTCGTCCCAACTTTACATATTGTTTGTTCTGTGGTTTCTACATAAATTAAAAGATTGTCCAGCACCACCTACTTCTACACCTACTACACTTTAACAACCTACACCTTTTCCAATATAAAAAAAAATAAGTCCAAAAAACCTATACCTATATTTATACGATACTAACGTCATTCAATTGTTTTAGCTTCCCGAAATTTTAACTTTATGGTATGGTATTAAAGTTCAAATTGACTTTTAACTATTATTACATTCGTTTGCATGGGAGTACAGAAAAGTGTTGTTTTTAGATTTTTTCAGGTAATTTTTTAAATTTTTTTCTCCGCAAGAACCATCCTCGTACTTCAAGGAATATTCTCAAAAAAGAATAAGTGAAATCGGTTCAGCTGTTCTCGAGATTTGCGCTTAGTAACACATTCAGCGATTCATTTTTATATTAAAGATTAATAGGTGGAGCAAAAACTTTCAGTACAGTCTTACGAGAGTTTTGATTAAGGAGGAGTATGATATTCGGCACAGTTAAAATTTATGTGGAAGCAGGTGTGCAGATCCGTTCCAAACGGATGAACCGATTTGATTTTTTTTTTTGTTTGAAAGCTGAGATGATGAGTATTCATCATAATTCATTCGCTCACTGCTTGACGATTCGGGAGTTATTATGTATTGTATATCTTGTAATTACCATAGACGTTTATAATTATTACAGACGAGGCATGTTGAGGCAAAAAGTATCTCCAGTGAAATAGCCCCACTATTAAGATTTTTGGCGCCATTTTGACATTTGAATTATGGAAAAAACAAGATGGCTAACGTTTGAAGTATGGTGAAAAGCAAGATGGCGCAACTTTTTATCGTATGAAGATTTGTTCCGTTAAAATATGTACGTCATAGCCTATCTAGAGTTTTGATATCTTTGGTAATTACTGAATATTTTAATACAATTTAGAACACTTTTCACAGGTGTCCATGGGCGATGGTAATCGCCTACCATCAGATAATCCATCTGCTCGTTACCGTTGATAAAAATAAAATATCAAAATTCCTTGGAATATAGAACACTATAGGGAGACCGAGGGGTTTTGACACAAAGGTGATTTGAAACAGTACCGATTTCATGGAACTTAAAACTGTTAGCGAGATTGCAACGTTGCATTTCAACCACTCTCCTCCACCCGCTGACTTGTCAATAGCATCGGTGGCATGAGTCGCGCGGTTATGGAGTTCTGCGTGCCATGTGACAAAAATCGTGAAAAGTAAGTTATTTACGCTTTTTTACCATGCCTATATTTTGATAAGGGTATTTTATTTTAGTTTAATTTATATTGATTTCGAAAGCTCATTATCTAGAGATTTATTGTATATATTTGGTACAATTGATTTCTGTGTATTTGATTCTTGATTGAATGTTAAATTAATATTGAGAGGTTTTTTCTTACTGAGGAGATTTGAAACAGGTTGTTGTGGAGGAGATTTGAAACAGGTTGTTTCAAATCTCCTCGTTTTCAATATTGTATCAGGATATTTACTCATTAAAAAGCATTAACGTTGTGTCAATTAAATAAATGCTTTTTAATTTTTTTATTTTGTTTCAGCATACCTACTGATCATAAAATAAAGACTGACAGAGGTATGTCAAGTTGCAAAATATATGATTTTGCAGCAGAAGATATAGTATCAAGTAACTTTGCCACATTGTTGCCAGATTGACGATTTTTTGTTTTCTATTTACATTTTTGATATTTTTGAGATTATTATTACATAAATATTTGAATAAATAATTATCAAAACTGATTGTAGTTCTAAAGAAACGACTGAAAGTTAATTATTTATTGAAAATCAATATTTTATTTTAAAGATTTTCAATGAATGTAAAATATTTTGTTTATCTGACTGTTATATTGGGAAGTTTCAGAAATAAAAGTCTTCTTTCACTATATTTCTCAATATATTTCAGTATACCATAATTATTACTTATTAATTATTAAAATTGAAATTATTACAGCGTTACCACAATTTGGGTCTACTGCCTTAGGTTGCTTCCAACAGAATGGCTGTCGAGCTTTACCCCAGCCCTCCCTGGCTTGACTTCCCCACTATTCCTACCAAAGGGGCGTACATCCGGTTTATAAAATAAAAATTAATAAGCCGGATGTTTGGTCATGAGTACGATGATCTTTTCGTGCTCATGACCATAAAATTTTAAAAAAATTAAATAATTGTAATAATTATAAATAAATATTTAAGGCTTTAACATAAATTTAATCTAATATTTTACAGACATATTAGTATTTTATAAAATTGCTTACAGCTCGGCCATCCTGTTCGAAGCGAGACCCCTCGGCTTCAATTACAAAGAAAGAGATAAAAAAAAATATTATAATAACAACAATACAATACTTATTGTTAGTAGATATTTGTATTTTATATACTTAATAGAAGATCAGTACAATATACCCTACATAATTAATTTTAAAGTTTATAATCAAATATAAAAATCAAATAAAATTATATAAAAAATAGAGATTTTAATTTAAGTTATATAGAATTGATTAAATTTAACTAATATGTAAATAGAGTTATAGTGTAAATAATGTAAATGTGTAATACTACCTATAAACTACGTTTTTAACATTTTTCTTGATCATGTTCACTACAAAGACTTTCGTTATCAGAAGAATCTAGGTTTCTATCAAAATTAAGCCAAGGCTGTAATTTATCTATAGCTACTACATTCTCATATCGGCGACCTTGCTTACGAGTTAAAGGAGTGTCCTCGATGAGGAATCTGTCATTTGGGAGTACTTTCATTATACGATAAGGGCCCTGATATTTATTAACGAGTTTCTGAGATTTACCGTCGTGGGGTACCTGCCTTTCAACTCTAACCAAATCACCTACATTATAAGTTTTACTGGGTTTCCTATTTTTATTATATTTTAAAGTATCCTTTGCTTGTTGTTCTTTTATGTTATCACTAGCTTCGTTCCGAACTTCTACCAGATTCTCTGGTTCTAGTGAATTAATTGTATCGTTAATAATAGAATGAAGAATACCTTGCGACCGAGTTGTAACGTTAAAACCAAAAACTAATTCGGATGGGCTTTTCTTAGTAGTTTTATGTATCGTCGTATTAAGTCCTACTTGGATATCAGGAATATGATTATCCCAATTTTTCTCATCATCACCATGAGCAGAAGTGGAAAGTGCGTCAAGGATTGTTCTATTAAACCTTTCCACCTGGCCGTTAGCTCGAGGTGTAGCAACAGCGTTTTGCACATGCTTAATTCCATAAGCTGTTATAAACTCCTTAAAACTTTTACTGGTGAAACTAGAGCCCTTATCCGAGATAAGCCTCGTAGGGACGCCAAAGTAGCTTATGTGGTCTTTTAAGACCTTAATAGTTGTTACCGACTTTGTATTTTTGACGGGAGTTAGATTTATAAACTTGGTAAAACCATCAACCAAGACCAAAAGATAACAATTACCTTTTTTGCTTTTAACAAAAGGACCAAGGTGATCCGCATGAAGGGTATGGAACGGAACATTTATTTTCTCTATCGGGTGGAGTTCGCCTTCCCGTTTCCCGCCAGGCGCTTTATGATGCGCGCACTCTAAACATGAAGACACATACTTTTTTATAAAACGACGCATCTTCGAAAACCAGTAAAGTTTTTGTATACGCTGAAGAGTTTTCTCAAAACCGCAATGGCCTACGTCGTCGTGATTTCGTTTTACCACCTGCCAACGAACACCTTTTGGGACCAGCCATTTAAGATCCTCACCAACGATACGATACACTCTTCCATTTTTGAGCTTATAATTTTTATAAACTTCGACTGTTTGTTCAGAATCTGGATTACTTAAAGTATCCTTGATTCTTCGAACTTCTTCATCCGCACATTGCACGGTGGTGATCCAGTCATCTTCCACATTATCTTTTCGTACTGGTAATACGTCTAAAATATGATGTGATTCAGGCTCCGGATTATCGACCGGGTTTCGACTTAAAGCATCGACGTGAGCCATTTTCGATCCCGGGCGATACTCTATGGAGCAATCATATTCTTGTAGTTGGACCCACCAACGTGCAATACGCGGAATAACATCGCGCTTTGTGAGTGTAAATCTTAAGGCGTTACAGTCGGTGAGAACCTTAAATGATATCCCAATCAAATAAACCCGAAAACGATTAAGCGAGGCTACAACGGCAAGCGTTTCAAGCTCGTAAGAGTGTAACTTTCGTTCGTCAGGAGTTGTTTTGCGACTAAAATATGATACTGGCTGAAAAACATCATTGAGATTGCTTTGAAGAAGAATACCGGCTAGACCTTCCTTGCTAGCGTCAGTATGCACTTGGGTTTTAGCAAGAGGGTTATATAGAGCTAGTACAGGGCGTTCAATCAATAAACTCTTCACATCATTAAACGCTTTTTCTTGACTTTTACCCCAAACCCAGTGAACATCCTTTTTCAACAGATCGGTTAGAGGAGAAACTATTATCGCGTAACTTTTTATAAATCGACGGAAAAACCCCGAGAGTCCAAGAAATTGCCTAAGTTCGTGTTGATTTCTTGGTGTCGAAAATTTTGAAACAGCATCAGTTTTTCTAGAACCTGGGCGAATACCTTGAGCGCTTACTTCGAAACCAAGGAAATCGATGTTTTGTTTGAAAAAGTTACATTTACCAAGTTTGAGAGTAAGACCACCCTTTTTTAGCAACTGGAGGACTTCTTCTAGCCTCGTTAACCCCTCACTGACATTTTTGGATGGTATCAAGATGTCGTCCATATATACGATAGCATATTTAATTTTGGCTTCTAATAAAATTTTGTTTATAGTCCTCTGAAAAACCGAAGGTGCATTAACAAGACCAAAAGGCATGCGGTTATACTCAAACTGTCCGTCAGGGGTTACAAAGGCCGTTTTATGTCGCGATTCCTCCGCAATAGGAATTTGGTAGTAGCCTGATGCTAAATCGAGAGATGTAAATAACGAATTGCCAGCTATTTGATCTAATTGATCTTCAACTCTAGGGAGAGGGTAGTGATCTTTTTTTGTTTTACGATTTAATGCTCGATAGTCTACGCATAATCGTTTCTCGCCGGTCTTTTTCTTTACAAGAACTATAGGACTAGCGTAAGGTGACGACGATTCTCTTACAATTCCGTTGTCAAGCATCTCCTGTACCATATTTCTAACAAGTGTTCTTTCCGCGATAGACATACGGTAAGGTCTATAAACTACGGGTTGGGAATCCTCGAGCTCAATAACCATTTCGGTTGCGTTAGTAAAGCCTAGATCACTAAGGTCAGTTGAAAAGCAATCAGCGTATTTTTCAAGCAGCTGATGTAGTAGTGAACGTTCATTATCATCAAGCCCGTCGCCGCAGTTTACAGTGATAAGTTGTTTTGTCTCGCTTAAGGTGACACTACATGCATTTAAAATTTGTACAGACTCTAAGTTTTTATAATGAGCTCGAGTTAAAAGAAAACCTTCATTAAGTGTAATTGTATCAGATGAAATATTATAAATTAAAAGTGCAGTTCTACCATCGGTGATTTCGTATTGACCAGGGAAGAGATAGTATTCCTTCCCATCAGGTCCCCTCAAAGTACCATTAACTAAAAGAAAGCCCACTAAAGCTAATTTCGATTTGACAATAACAGGTTTTATAGAATTACTTGGTATACTTATTCGTTCGCTAACAAACAAACAAATTTTATCGGAAACTATTTTTTTGAAAATCAATTCAGTAGGTGTTTTAGTAATAATAATGTTAGGCTTTTCTGTAAATGAGTGGCCGAGTAGCACCGGTTGCTGAATAACATAATCATCTACTATATACAAACTTATGGTTTCTTTAATACCCTGTACTTCCAAAGTACATACCGCACAGCCTAAAGGAGTTATTAGGTTAGCCCCGATGCCCCTCAGCACGGGTAATTCATCAGAAATAGTATATTCTAGATCGAGTTCTTTAGCCACACTTTGCTTAATTAATGTACATTGGCTGCCTAGATCCACATGACATTTAAATAAATAATTATTTACTTTGATATCTATTATATACTTACTGTTAGCATTATCAACTACTATTAGTTCAGCTACTTGTTTTTCATTCCTATCCTTGATTTGCGCTTGTCCTTTTTCATATTCCTTAGTGGATCTTTTTTTAAAGCAGTAATCTACGCGATGCCCTAACCTCTCACAATAATCGCATTTTACGGGAGATTTATCACACTTAGAACTACGATGTCCTAGCTCACTACAATTGTAACACCTTACACTTGCGTTGTCTCTTGAGGCAGTAGGCTTATTTGATAGATATCTACGGTCGTTTCGAAACTTTTGTGTATCCTTAAATTCTACCCTATCTCTATTCTGTCCTACTTTTACAGTCCTAAAATATTTTAAAACTTGTTCAGGTTCCGTAAACTGAGCCGCTTGGGCACCTACTTTAACGGCACGGTCTTCAACCCCATATAGAATACAGTCAACAGCTTGTTTACCGTGAATTTTACATCTATTTAATAAATTTACCTTCGTATAATAATAGTGCTCCAATGACTCTCCATATTTTACTTTCTTACTTAACATTTCTGTCAAAAGCTCAGCATAATCTTCACGACAAGGAAAGGACTCTATCATTTTCTTTTTCCATTCAGACCAAGTGAATAACAAAGATGGTAAGCCCTGATACCACGATTTTGCTACCCCTGATAATTTAGGCAAAGCATAATGAATCGTTTCCTTGTCGTCCCAGCCATAAATTTCTGCGCATTCCTCTACCTTAGTTAGCCAAGTCAAAACGGTCTGTTCTTTCGACATTGGATCAAATTCTGGAATGACGTTAACGTTAAAAGAGAGCCTAGGTTTATCTGAGCTTCTGACCTTATTTAGTATACTAAGAAACTTATCTAAAATATTATTATCATGATCTCTATTTTGGTAACTTGAATGGCGAGGACGTTTAAGAGGACTATGATGTCGCGTACCTGAATCGGACGATGAAGAGCTTCGGTGTCTACGGCGGCTATTTCTAGGATTATAATTCCTCTCGGGTTCTCGACTAACACGAGAAACAGATGGTTCAGTATGATGGCTAGATAAGTCTAATAATTCATTGTGACCCTGACCCTGCCTGGGTGCTCCTGGGCTATGGACATTTTCAGCAAAACCCCGACCCTGTGACCTGGGTACTCCTGGGTTATTTGAACTTCCTTGAACTCGACCCTGACCCTCACTCCGGGGTTCTCCTGGGTCCCGTATTATTGATTCAACATCAGACATTAGTCTCTGTGCCAGTGGACGGTCTATGTTCATAGCTGAAACTTAAAATTAATAATATTAGAACCAATATACTGAAATTTAATTGTATTATTCCTTGATTCATTATTCATTCCATTTTAGTTTAATTCATTTAATAAGACAATGCAATATAAATCTACAACATACAGAACTTTGGACAAAATCTTGTAAATTATTGAGGAATGGCATGACTTAAATAATTACAATTCAAAAATAGTTTATTATATTTATGGTACCCGTAACACAAGTTCTTCGAGAACTTACCACGGGATCAGATTGACGTGGTGTGAAGCGTCCATAGATATTATTATTATTATGATGTTATAGACGTTATTTTTTTAACTACCTTCAATAATTAAATTACTTAAACCATGTTCGAAGTTATTTGTCAATATGATATGTACTATAATTATTAAACAAATTAAAATAAAGAAATATTATAGTGAAATATTGTGTGGTTCAAAGTGAGTAATAATAATGAACGTCCGTCCGAACGAACGTTAACAAAAACCAACAGATTTGAAATCAATTCCATGTAAAAAAAATATTTTAAAGTCATAATTTAACGACCATTGCAAAGCAGAGAAAAAGTTTAACATATAGCAAAGATAATAATCAAATACGGTACGCAACCATATCTTTCAGAGAAATGTTATAAATATTTCACCGGCGAAGTGACAAAAAAAAAAGACGTTATCCCTCCACGATTACTATAATCAGTACAATAATTGATTGATATTTTATGATTCTATCTTTTTATTTTAACTTGTGATTTATTAAAGTTTTATTTATTGTTAATATTTGCTTTTATGTACTTTCAATGGATTTATTTTTAAATTAATTTATGATTTAATTTTGTATGTAATGGAATAAATTAATTTTATATTTGCTTATATTTTTAATACCCAAGTCACCTGCTAAGGTAAATGCATCGGTGCAGTTTACAATTAATGTGATTTTTATGTACCTTTTAGTATTCTTTTATTATATAAATTGAAATCATAAATGTATAATGCACTTAATATTGCCCAAATTCTAAATAGCACTGGGTGGGTGTAATGGACAATTTCATATTATTTGGTTAACTAAATCTTTAACATTTCACTAGCTCTCGCACCCCAGAGTGTAGCCCTGGCAGGTATAAAAGCAAGTATTGTATATTGTTTCCACACTCCCAGAGTGGCCCTGCGAAGTGCAAAAACAAAAACACAGAAAAGAGAAAAAAAAAGAACAGTACAAGGAATTATAATATTATAATAGTAGAATAAAAAAAAAACAATAACCATTTAACTTACGTTTGTTTTGTAGGCGTGGCGATTCCCTATTCTAGGGTCTCGTTGATCCCACTTCTGAAACTATTGGGAAGTTTCAGAAATAAAAGTCTTCTTTCACTATATTTCTCAATATATTTCAGTATACCATAATTATTACTTATTAATTATTAAAATTGAAATTATTACAGCGTTACCACAATTTGGGTCTACTGCCTTAGGTTGCTTCCAACAGAATGGCTGTCGAGCTTTACCCCAGCCCTCCCTGGCTTGACTTCCCCACTATTCCTACCAAAGGGGCGTACATCCGGTTTATAAAATAAAAATTAATAAGCCGGATGTTTGGTCATGAGTACGATGATCTTTTCGTGCTCATGACCATAAAATTTTAAAAAAATTAAATAATTGTAATAATTATAAATAAATATTTAAGGCTTTAACATAAATTTAATCTAATATTTTACAGACATATTAGTATTTTATAAAATTGCTTACAGCTATTTTAATTAATATTACGAATAATGACGTTATGATACTTTTAACTACTTTAGGAGTTGACCATATTATGTATCAGAACTGTAGTTATCTACTTATGCAATATATCAGTATGTATGTAATGTGAATAGATACGTAAAACAACAGAGTATGTGTTTGAAAAGATAAATTTTAATGCCTTTAAATTATATCACAACTTTACAGCCCTTAATATTTCACAGATATCATATGTTTTAGCTCTCCTCGACCCCTGTTTCATATTACCTAACCTCGGTATGAGGGGAATAGGGAATATGCATAAAATTTAAAAATAGCTTAAAATATAATAATATGATACTAGCCAGAAAAATAAAGAAAATGGCGAGAAAATTATCAATATCTGTTGATAAATGAGCAAGATATGAGCGGTCAAAGTTTGTAATCTATCTCTTTCTAGCAAAACGAAATTTAGTATGAACTTTCTATGAAAGTCGTGTTATGTGACGTCACGATACACGTCGGATCTCTCTGTCTAATAGGCCACTTTAAACGTTCATATCTTCGTTATTTTTAATGATATCAAAAAACTGATTTTACCATACGGTTTACCAAACAAGATAGATCTATATAAATAAATAAAAAAAATACGTGCATATTCCCTATTGAAACAAGATGACTTGTTGCGGTTAAGTCGATTTTTTACCACAATATTTAACGCTTAAAATTTCTTTATGTTAGTCATTTGCAAGTGTAAAGAATGACCTAACGTTTGGTACTAATATCATACTATTTCTGGCAATAGTATTTGGTATATGAGACAAAGTGTAAAAATTGTGTCAACACCCCTCGGTCTCCCCTATGTCATGACATTAAACTATGTACGAGATAGGTTAAAGTCTATAATTCTGACGTGAAGCGTAACGGATGTCTGTCAGTCCGATATGTCTGTCCGACCCGACGTGTCTGATCCGACCCGAGGCGATGGTATCAACGCGTGCGCAGGTCGTGTTACCATGCGGGGATGCCCCCGTATCAATCATTTTTGGTTACTTTTGCGTGGCCACGAAATGCGCGTTTGTGTAATAAGATTTAGTTTATGAATATAATTTAGAAACAATAATATTAAATAGTTTCTATAGGTTTTATATTATGATGACTGGCAAACGGGTAAAATAGTACACAATATCATAATATTGTGTTTTGTGGCCCATCATCTTTTCCTGTGATGACTGATTTCATGTTTAAAAAATTCATCCAGTTAAAAAAAAGTCCAAAAGATATTACGTTTATCCAGTAGATATTACGTTTTTTTTATGTAACCATGAAACGAGTAGACGGATCGCCTGATGGTAAGCGATTACCGACGCCAATGGACACTCGCAACACCAGAGGAGTTACACTTGTAACTCCTCTGGTGTAGCGACTTGCGTTCCTGGTCCTTAAAATCCCCAATCCTCCCCCCATGGGCCTCCGGTAACCTCACTCACTCGGCGAAACACAATTTCACGTCGGTTTTCTGTGAGGTCGTGGTATTTACCCGGTCGAACTGGCCCATTCATGCTGGAGCGTGGCTCTCCCACAGTTGTAAATTGTGTATGCATATCCGGTACAAGTATTGTACACGGTTTTTTTGGTAATAAAAAATAGGATTAATTTAAATGAAATTAATATATTGAAAATAGTGCAAGAAGTTTTGTGCATTATTACTGTAATTTAAATGACGCCTAGATACTGTAAAAGGTGCCCAAATGAAAAATATTCGTTTATTATTTGCATTATCTGCCGCTGGTTTCATAGCCACAAGCTTGAAGGTGTTTTAAGGGCAACAATCTCTCAATCTAAGCTAACGTGTAACTTCACAACCTTTACTACCAACTGGGTCATTATTGTATTTTGTACGCCTCAGATAGACACAATTATATTTTGATATGGTTCGTGGCCATACAACTTGTTTTAAGGTGGGAAAAATTTTTACCTACTTTAATTAATTAGTTTAAATTGAAGTACAAATTAGATACTTAATCCAGAGCTTAAAGTACTAACGCATCAAATTTCATCAAAATCTTTTCAGTAGTTTTTGCGTGCAAGAGTTACAAACATCTATCCATCCATCCACAAACTTTCACATTTATACTATCATAAATATAAAAGTTAGTAGTTTCACATTTATACTCAGTAAGTAGGATATTGTTCGATACTATCAATACACTCAATAAAATCATTGCCTTTTATTGAGGTATTATGAAGAAATCAAAACATTAATTAAATAATAAAAAACAGATAACTCAAATATCCACAATTTATATTAATGAACGGTTAAGCAATATAATTTATTTATAGCTATAACGAACAATTAAGCATCCTCATTTTTCAAATTAAGCCTGACACCACACCCGCGTAAATCTTTGGATAATAGTACGTTTTGGGTCAGTGTGGACCAACTGACCTAGTCGTAAGTTATAGGTAAAAGCGTTTTTGACACTTCTATAAATGATGGGCCATGAGGCAAACGAGTTAGCTCCTTATAGTAAGCTCTTTTTGCAACCTATGGATATTTGCATCAGAGCTGCAGACGAGCCAAAATTTGCCAATTTTGTAAAGAATTCTACTTCATTCATGGCGGACTGTTAGTCTAATAACCTTATTATTATCTAATATATAAAATTTCCATGTCACAATGTTAGTTACCGTACTCCTCCGAAACGGCTTTACCGTTTTTTACCAAATTTTATATGCGTATTCAGTAGGTCTAAGAATCGGCTACTATCTATTTTGCATACCTCTAAATGATAAGGGTTGTTCACCCTTATAATTTATAAGGCAAAACAACATTTGCCGGGTCAGCTAGTATTATATGAAAATAATATATTAATTCAAATTGAAACTAATAACTAAAATCTCTTAAATCTTATAACTTAAATAGTATCTTAATAAATCGAATTTAATAAAGATCTATTTGGAAAACAAAACATTATTATTAACTGGTGCCTTTTATTTGGGTATAAGTTTATTGCAATCCCACGCGCAAAAAAATGCAAAATTTTCGTAGCTACATTAATACATTGTAGTAATCCCACGCAGGTAAATTTTTTATTATTAGTTTAGGAACATAATTAAAGCTATGACCGATTTGTTAACTTAGGTAGGTACGTACTAACCGGAGCTTAGCACAATATTTCACTAGATTTTACTTTATTACTTACGTATTATAATATAAGGTTAGGTAAAATCAATTACGGATAATTTGAGCATAATATGATCTATTGCTTATGTCAAGACGTTTAAGAATCACCCATACATGAGATGATTTTTTAATTTGAGTATGACAATTTTTTTAGCAGTGGATCATGTGCCCGAAGTATCCGTAATTGATTTTTACGGATTAATTATAAACATACATTATAATTATAAACATCATTTTCATCACGTACTCATCGTCACGTTGAGATATAAGTAGTAGGGGTTTTAATGTATTGACAAAACACCCCCTTTTTGAGGTCACAATCCTCATACAAAACAATACAATGTTATGGAGCAGTTCATTAAAAGTTGGTTCAAAGTCTCGATTACTTCTTAGGCAGAAAGTGCTAGTTTGTCATCTGTCACTAGGCGTTGGAATTTCCCTCGTTTAGGTCTAGAACGAATTCGGGTACGTGTTAAAAATAAAAGGACCTAGATTGGCATTTCGTTTGGCTCCGAAAATCTGTTCGCGTAAATGGATATTCCTTCTCGAATTGTGATTCATGAAAAAAGGAGTCTTTCCTTTATTGCATTTCTGAATTGCACGCGAGAGGAGTGGAACTAATTTAAATAATATTAAAAATATTTTGATGTAATGTCATGGGATACTCCTCCCAACTTACCAATTCGGTAGTTGTAGTATAGTATACGGGTATGCGAACCGGCTTCACTAGCAATTACTGTCCTATCCCTTGCCCTCCTAGGCGGTACTATCTTACATTTCCAATTTCCCACTCTAACTTACCAATCTTCCTTACCACACCACCTATCCTTCCCTTTCCCTATTCCTACCCTCTCCGCCAATCCTTGGGAACGCAATGGATAATCATAAAAATAGTTTTATTCTCCAAAATAACGGCGATGTGGTTCGCCACCCATCACGTCTCGTTCTCGCGGAGGTGAAAAGTGGCCCATGGAGAGCCGCTTCGCTACGTTCAATGTAAGAGAAGGAATGGATGGTAAGAATGAAAGTGGACGAAGCGAAACAAGTATGTAAGGATCGTAGCAAGTGGAATGAAGTCTCTGCCTACCCCTACGGGAATGAGTCGTGATTATATGTATGTATGTATTTGATGTAATCATTGTGATATGTACTTCGTTGTTCATCGTCGTTGTTACAGCATGAGCACAACCACAAGACGACGTCATACGTCTTCCCAGTTTTCCAGTGCGTCCGGTCGTTCGCGACCTGCTTCCACCGAGGCTATCCAACAAAGCCCAGATAGATCTTCACTAACTGCCTACTGCCTTAATAAAACGTAGTAATAATATTACTTTCTGTAACAAATTTCCGTCTCCATAAGGACGGGCGCGTTCTACATTTTTGTTTGGCAAGTTTCGACAAAGATACTTTTCGTCTTACTATAAATTTTGTTCACATTAGCGTCAGTTCACACCGAAACAAGAGGGTACACGAAGCGGCGCTGCATTATTAAGAGAGCGACTCAAGGTTTAACTTTAATCACTACACAAGATACACGATTAAAGGTGTACCAGAATCTCATGGCAAATAGGGAAATAAAATTTTGTAGTGTGCAATACTGGGGAAATTGAATTAAACGATCTTGATACTGGTTAATTTTTAATTATGTCTTTAGTATTATTGAACATGAATTAGACTGTGTGAAGAATGTTCGGTGTATAATATAGAAAACTAGCTTTTGTCCGCGGCTTCGCCCGCGTGGAATAGTGTTCTTGGAGAAAAAACTACTTTGGGAATAACTCTTTACCTACTTACAGCAATATACTTCTGATACAATATTGAAAATGCTTTTAGGTTTGCCCAATGCAAATTGTTAATAACCTAACCAAGATCATGTCAGGACATGTCTAAGGAGGGTTCCGTAACTATAAACTATACTAATATGCTTTTTTTTAATTACTCCAAAAGTTACTGTCCGATTTGGTTCACAATAGTTTTCCTAAAGAGTTTTTAGCATGATCTATCAGCATACAAATTTGTAAGTTTCTATCTCCTATAGTTTAAAAATGCTAGGGGGGGGACCAACTTACAAACTACTTTGGAGGCCGATTACTCGAAAATGGTCAACTTTATAAAAAAGTAACGTATGAAACCTTACCTTTATTTTAAAAGACCTATTCTACGATACCCCACACGATGGGGTAGAGTGAAAAAATATTTTTCATCCCCACTTCACATGTATGGAGAGCCACCCCTAAAGTATAAAATTATTATTTTTTTATAATCCCGAAACCGTGATCTATACACAATCTATAACTGTACCAAATTTCATCAATTTATGTTCATAATTACAGGAGCTAGAGGCGCGGACAGACAGACAGACAGACAGACAGACAGACAGACAGACAGACAGACAGACAGACAGACGGACAGAGCGAAACTATAAGGGTTCCTTAAGTATTACGGAACCCTAAAAATGGGACCCTATCACCTTGACACGACATGCGCGACCACTTGATAATATACTTACATAATATAATATTTATCGCTCTTGAATATAAGTTTTACCATAATCTTATATCTTAAAGACTAAATACTTAAATACTATTATTTTAAAAACTCGCATCAAAATCCGTTGCGTAGATTTAAAGATCTAAGCATACAAGATTAAGCATACAATATACTATACCTACATAGGGACAGACAGATAAAGCGACTTGTTTTATACTATGTACTATGTAGTAAGTAAAGTTATTTGACATTCCAACAAAACTGACAAACCACCTCTGGATATTCCATAAGAATTAAGAACTGCAGTTACTATTATGTATTCTGTGCTACAGTTCAAAATATTCGTGAATCTCTTTATACTGTATACGTCCCGCGTTTTCGATAGCGCGATGTAGAAACGCGAGAGCCCGCGCCGCGCAGCAACACTATATCCCTGCATTTTAAATCTGTAATATCTTCGAAAATATTCATTTAAATTACATGCCGTAAAGGGCAGTATTGATCTATCTTAAATGCACAATGTATTTAAGGTACTTAATTGGATAAGGATTAATACTGTATTGCTTAAAATCGCTTTGTAAATAAGCTATTTAATTAAAATCAAAGTAAAGGATAAAAAATGGTTATTGTGGGTTATCCCTAAGAGATAGACATATGCTATCGCGGACTTTTTTGTAGGCTTTTTAAAGATGAATACAACTGTAGTACATAATTTTGATCTATCTCGTAGTGTTCAGCCAGCATTTTCTATGTAAGCTCAAAATATGTGATTTTTTAGGACTTTAGAAACCTCTAAAATTATTTGTGTACCTCTACTATGTTATGCATGTTATATACCTACCTAAAAACCTTCTCGTTAAATCACTCTATCTGTTAAAAAAACGGCATCAAAATCCGTTGCGTAGTTTTAAAGATTTAAGCATACATAGGGGACAGACAAAAAAGGGACTTTGTTTTATACTATGTAATGATAATAATGATATTTCATGAAAAATAAATCAATCGTGAATTACTTTATATACTTATTTATTACGAATAACATACAATTAAATTGGCAACAGTTTATTTAATATTGTAATTTCCTTCCGAACTGTTTAGAACTCGTTTACTTTATTCCTAATCAACTATAAATCGAAAAAGTTGATTTTCTTTTTTCCTCTTCTCCACCTTTTACCAGGCATGGGAAACAAACCATCATTCGATGTGCCATCAGATACGATTCACCTTATAGTAGTACTGGAAACACATTTAAAGAAGTCACAATAATTACCTAAGAAAATATAAAAAACTAAAAGTATCAAAACAACTCACTCTAACTTACCGGTCAACTCTACTACAAGCTTTAAATTACAAGATTGAGTTCGATTTACACATTCTTCTTTCTGTATTTTACTATAGACATAGAAAACAATATTTCTCGCTTGAGATCGAATTGCCTTTTTGGATATTTTCACAAAAACAACAAATTCCAAGAACTTAATCACAAAATTTTAACAGCTGTTGACAGATCATGTACTTTGATTTGACGGTTCATACTTAACATTGCCATATGAAAATCACATTTTTTATTTTTTTTAAAATGCCATCAGATTCTGGTAGATCTATAATTGCAAGAGTTCGAATGTCAAATTACACCGCTCTCGCATTGAAACGTGTACCTTTTTGTGTACTGAATAAAGTTCAATGTTTAATCACTATTTTTAATGTAGCGCCGCATCGTGTGTCGTCTCGTTTTAGTGTGACCAGATCCTTATTCTATTATACCTCAACGTAAATCATTTTAACATAATTAAAACACAATTCCCGTTCCGTCGAATTTACCTCAGTCTCTCGGAGCATTATAACGCGTAGCGCAACTGGGTGAGACGGTTCTAATTGACAGGGAAGTTCGCAGGAACTAAATTGCAATTTCACGTGGAACCACACAGGAGCAGCCTCTGAAGTATGTTGTTGAAAGGTTACTTTATTAGGTTAGGTAATTTAGACATTATAATTAAGCTGGTGCATTATCATTAACAATTTACGTTCCTGTCGACGGCTGTGGCTCAGTGGTTAGCGGGTCGGCGCTCAAGCTGGAGGTCGCGGGTTTGAATCCAAAGGGAACTAAAAAGTTCCAAGGTTACTGGGTCTTGGATGTGTATTAATGAGATTTATAATTATATGAAAATACTAAATGCTGCGCGTGACTTCGTGCGCGATGAAAGGAAATCTCATGGAACCGCACATTTTGCCGCAATATAAAGTAGCCTATGTCCATCCCCGTGGTCTATTTATACATCTGTGCCAAATTTCATCAAAATCGGTCCAGTAGTTTCGAAGCCTATTCGATGCAAACAAACAAACAAACCAACAAACAAACTTTTCCTCTTTATTATATTAGTGTAGATTAAATATAATATATACGTATATATAGTATATAATATACTTCCAATATGGTGTTCGAGCTCTTACAATGAAACGTGTATATGTATAATGCGTTTCAAATGAGAATAGGAACGTCAATGACTTTTTCTGTCAAATATCACTTAAAAAGTGCGATTTGCAGATAAACTTATGGGCGTATAAATATTAATATACTTACATCGAATTTAAATAAAAACGTTAATTAGTAATAAATTAACTAAACATAAATTTAACTATCATAACAGTCTAAATTCGAAATAATATGGCACTGACTCGATCCTATTCTTATTTTAATCGCACTATATCTTCTTGTGTAACGAATAAAATTCAATTTTGAATCCCTATTTAAAAAAATGCAGCGCTTCGTCGCGTATCGTCTCATTTCGGTCTTAGCTAACACTTCGTGACACATTTTGCTAATCTTTACTATCTTACATTAAACAATTTGAAAAGTATCCAAACATTACATGAAGTCAAAAATTATAATGACCCAAAGATAAAAAAAATACTGCTCTCAAAATTAAAAGTTGGAAAAAAGAAAGAAGTTCAGTAAAGCGAGAATTTACGATGATGGTTTACGACTTTACACAGTTAATATAAAGCTTGATTATGTATTTAGAAGTGTATTAAAAAGCCTTAAAAAAATTATGGCGATGTGCATGTTTTGGTACAACATAAATTTTAACGGTTTATCAGAGACATTAAATTAGCTCGATAAGAAGTTAAAGTCAGAAAACAAACATTGAATAAATGCAAGTAGGTAAGGTAATCTATATATTAAATAGGACTACAAATAGTGCAATCCATGAAGACGCGCCCCACTATTCCTCCTAATCGTTTATAGTATATGTGTGCAAGCTTTCGCCAATGTTAGAGTGTTATCGGTACACACTAATTACCTATGAGTGCACGCGTATACTACAGTAAATATACCAATTAAAAGAAAGCGTCACAGTCAAAGGGAAAGATGCTCTACTTAAAATTGATGGGGCGCGTCTTCGTGGATTGCACTATCTGTATGATCCGGAATCTGAAACGCCGACGAAAATTCAGAACACTAAAAATAGAACTCTATAATAGTCTCGAGTGTCGACTTGTCAAAATATACAACATTGACATTTGACTCATGTGTTCGATTTTCAACTCTATTGTATCAGTCCAGAATTCAAATTTTACTGCTCTGAATTTTCGACGGCGTTCCGGGTTCCAGAGCATATTATAGTTTCAGCCTTAGATAGGAAAATAGAGGCCAAACAGTTCCTAATTTATTTTCCTTTCTAGATCCAGCATTGTTTAGGTTAAGAGAGAATAATGGGAGGTACTGAGTCGTGAATGTGAGAGTGATTCATATGAGGGTGTTTGATATTTTTTCTGCCGTTATGTGGCAGACCCAACGCACATAAAGCGTCATCTGGTGGTGTTAGTGGTATCGAAAACGGTCAATAAGAATTTTCAATTCTTTTCCTGTCACCAGGCGGCGCTTGGTAGCCCGACAGTCCTTGTAGTGTCAAAAAGCTGTCAGATGTCACGAATTTAAACACCCTCATTACCCGCTGACATCCGTCTTATCTCATCAGCTGACCGTATTAAAAATGAAAACTCTTTTTAACTGACCTCATAATTAGGTACTAAGAAACAATATAAATAGAAATCTCGCGATGTTTTTATAGCGATAATAAAATTTATGTTGCTACCTTATAAATAAGTTGTAATGTATAAGCTATAATTTATAAGGCAGACCCAACAAATAATCATGACAATATTTCAAATGGCAACACTAATAATTTCATCAAGACACACGATTAACATGTCAAAGTATTATAGAGAGTAATTGTAGATGTTCCCACAATTGCTGGTGTGGGCGTGATTGGTTGCCACAAATTGTAGCCTATAACGGCTACTGTGATGAATCTGACTAAAGGTCATTTTACACCGCGACAAGACGCAACGTGACGCGACGCTGCGTTTTTAAGATTCAAAAATGAACTATATAATATTATGTCACCGTAAAATTGTAAAAACCGTTAGATTGTAAAATAACTAACGATATTGTAAAAATATGTCGAAAGATTAAAAACAATATATTTATAATCTAACTAGATGTTGTCCGCGACTTCGTGCGCGCAAAAGCTGATTTCGCAGAAACCATACATTATTCCGCGATAAAAAGTAGCCTATGTCCTTCCTCTTGGTATATTTTATATGTATGCCAAAATTCATCAAAGTCGGTCCAGTAGTTTCGGAGCCTATTCAATGCGAACAAACAAACAAACAATCTTTTCCTCTTTATTATATTAGAGTAGCTGAAAAATAATGTGTTTAATTATAGGCAGCATATTCGCAACGGAAGTATATCAATATTTTACAATTTCACTAGTTATATTACAATCTAACGGCTATTACAATTTTACGGTGACATATACACTACACAGGAAGATACACATTTCATTGCAGAATTCGAATGTCAAATTAATCAAAGTGGATGTCAAAGGAGCATCTTGTAAACTTGTTGTAAACACATTTCACAAATCATAAAATTAAAAAGAAAAATAAAACGACAAAAATTTGGATCTGACCAATCTAAACCTAGGCCTAGGGGTATGAAAAATAGTTTACAACCTATTCTCGTATCCATACACTAGCAAAATTTCATTCAAACCAGTCAAGGCTTTTTGGAGGAGTTCTCCATATAAAAATACAACGAGAATTTTATATATTTATCTAAAGATTGAAAATTCTAGCTCATATAAAATCGAATAGTTTCAATAGCTTTTCCAACCATTGTCATATATATTTCATATGCAATGAATGTATTTTTAACATAAAATATTCCAATTGTAAAATATTCCAAAACGTAAAATAATACAGAGAATTTAAAATAATAAAGTAGTTAATATTTTTCCTTTAAAAGCTCTACATTGTAAGGCATGCTTCATACTAACGGCTTATCCAACTTTTACGGCACCTGATAAATTTCATCGCCAAATACCCAACAGTGTTGCCAGAATTTTCTATTTATCAACAACTAGGTACATATTGTTTTCTACATGCATCGTACATTATTTTAAAATATTCTATGTTTTTTATAAATATATTTTAAAATTTTCGTATCGATTCGATAGTCAACTAGTATTTTTATTTCCTGGAAATAATTTCTGTTTATGCAAAGAAAAAAAATATTAAAATTAGACAATAAATGTTCGCGTCAAAACGCAGCCACCATTATCGTGACGTCATAAGATCAGAATTAAATAAATAATATGTCATATGTATTCGATTTGATTACGTTCTTATGACGTCACGAAAAATATTGAGGCTGGCGTTTTCGGTCACGTGACATACAGATAATAAAACTAAGTACAGTTTTATTTTGGACATTATAAATAAATCGCATATTTATATAACAAAATAATGTTATATTCCTATATATCTATGTACCTATTTCTTATATCTAATAGAATTAACTATATAAATAACTGATTTTGATAGATGAAACTAGCCTATTATGGACTTTTGAATAGGCTGGTTTTAAAGAAACAATATTAGACGGTGTTGCGTTGTGAGATCTGATTATGAAAAAAAAGGTTTCTTATCATATTTATTCACTAAATCACTCTCGTATATATTATTGTTTAAAGGTCCGTTGCAATGTTAGAAGACTCAATTTTTGACAGGCTATAATTATAGTTTTAGCAATAGTGCCTTTCTGCTCCGTACTTGATTTAGTTTTAAATAAATGTATAAAAAAACGACCTTTTTTTTCTTCTTGGCACACAGAGTTGAAATCAAGCATTTCGAACTTTACCATTATTTAATATTTATTTACTTAAAATGTTAAGATAAAATTTAATGCAAACTATTCCTTACTAACTGATTAACAATAATCAAAAGATAAAATTAATTATAAAGTAAAATGAGAGAACCATTATAATAGGCGATTTTCTTAGGTGCCCTTTTTTTCTAACGAGGTTAAGAGGATTAGGCTTCAGAGGTTTTTAAAGGTTTCAGTTCCGGTTAAGAGTTGTTATGGAAAAAATGCTCAAACTAATAGAATAATTTAGCTGTTAATTTTGCACTAAAGCTTACCTACCTAAGATACATTGTAATTAAAATAATATTGTCTATATTTCATTGTATTATATCATCCATATTGTTAGGTAACTTAAAATATTACGTAATATTATGAACTTAAATATATTTTACAAACTCACAAAGTTTCGTGGACATACCACACACCTGTTAATATTTGAGCCACTTCACTTACAGTGTTGCTAGATTAAAAATTGACAATAAACTGCAGGGTATTTTCACTTTATGTCTGCAGCTTAGTGATAGTTAAAATTACAGTTTAGAGTTTACTGTTTGGCAACTGTTTACGATTTTGAGATTAAGGCTTGGCGTAAACGGACGACTCGAGTGTAGTTTCTGAATTTCACTGGGGTAATGCAATAATGATAATATCAACTATTATAACTTTTTTAGCCTAAAACCCTTTATAATATACTAGCATTAATTGCCCGTGGCTTCGCCCGCGTCAAATTAGGTTTTAAACTTTCATCCCTTATTTTAACCCCTTAGGTGGTGAATTCAAAAATTCTTTCTTAGTGGATGCCTACGTAATTAGTACTATATATATGCCAAATTTCAGCGATATCCGTTCAGTAGTAAAAGTTCCGTTCCGTTTTAAAAGAACAATTTTCCATCTTTTTGGTAAAAGGTGGCCCCGTGCGAGTTTCTTACGCCGGTTCTTCTCGCCGGGCTAGTTTCCGAACCGGTGGTAGGCATCATGTAGGACAATTCTATAAGTGTTATATTATAACCTACATGGAAATAAAAAAAAAATTGAGTAGGTTCGGCTGTGAGTTCATAGATGTGTCAGTCAGGTTTGCCTTTTAATATATATTTAGATAAAGGCCTTTTTTATTTGTTATTGGATGATATAAAATATAGTATTCTACGAGTGAAGTAAACCACACTTGAAATACTGTAGTGCTTCGGACAGTCGGTCGTCGGTCGTATGGTTGCCCAACCACATACGACATTCTCACAACATAGTCCAGACTCCAGAGGAATGACTGGTCAATACGTCTGGGGCCAACCATGCGCGGGTTTCCTCATGATGTTTTCATTCAACTTTAAAGCGTCCGTATAATGTACTTGAGATCTGCTGGCCGATTCTGTATCGTACATTTTGTGAGTTAATCACTGAGTTAGTAACGAAACGGAGGAGTGAGTAACGGAAAGTCTCACTTTTGTATTCACTACAATACAAAAGTGAGACTTTCCGTTACTCACTCCTCCGTTTCGTTACTAACTCAGTGATTAACTCACAAAATGTACGATACAGAATAGGCCAGCTGAAAAAGTCTCAATCAAGGGAATCGAACCTGACTCAAACGGTCTTCAATACAAACATACAATTATGCTTAAAGTATAATGTAAAAGCTATGTTAAAAAAGGTTTCAAACAGGCTTGACTCCATAGAGCTACGTAGAGATGTAGCATCGCTCTGCATCCTCTATCGGTTATATTACGGGGAGTGCTCCGAGGAATTGTTCGGACTTATACCTACTGCAACATTTCGCCACCGTTCCAAGCGACAAAATATTTATCATCCTCATCACCTTGATGAGTGGCAGTCCTCCACCATGCGCTTTACCCGAAGCTTTCTGCCGCGCACTGTAAAACTCTGGAATGAACTGTCGCCAGCAGTATTTCCTGACCATTACGACCTGCAAACCTTCAAGAAGGGAGCGTATAAAAGGCCAGCAACGTACTTGCAACTCCTCTGATGTTGCGGGTGTCCATGAGCAACGGTAATCGCTTTCCATCAGGTAGGTGATTCGTATCATAGGGGGCAAGCAGTTTGCCCCCTAGTATTATATAAAAAAAGATACAGAATGATAACTTTATTCCTACCTCCCACTCAGTTTTTAGTAAGAAAATCTTAAGGAATCATTTGCAGAGTTTTATGAATTATTCGTTTTATTTTTTAATTTATGTTTCCCTACTTACACAATAAAAAAATATAATAATACAAGAACTAAAACTACTTGGCTTACTAAAGGCTTGAAAAGATGCTGCACAAAAAAAAGAATACTATACATAAAATGCATGCAAAGTAAAAATAAAACAAGTTACAAAACTTACAAAAGGTATTCTCAAATATTAAAAAAATGTCTATTAAAATCGAAACAATTACAAAATAAAGAATATATATTAAACAATAAAAATAAATGTAAAGCAGTATGGAATATCATAAACCAAAATATTGGGGATACAAATTCACACAAAGACATAGATAAAATATTTTATAATAACAAATTCTACATGAAATCCTCTGACATTAGCCAAGTATTTAATGAACATTATATAAATATGACAAACAATAGCAATTTTAAATTTGACATTTCCTATATAAACAAAACTATAACCACACATACAAATACAATGTTTCTGAATCCGACGGACCCTCTAGAAGTATATACAATAATAAATGGTCTCAACAATACCAACTCTGTAGGTGTTGATGAAATCAACACAAAAATTATTAAACTCTGTGCAAAATGTATCTGTAAACCACTTAGCTTCCTAATTAATCTTTCATTTCAAGAAGGCCGCTTTCCAGATGTCTTAAAGAAATCAATAGTTAAGCCATTGTTTAAAAAAGGAGATACAGCTAATGTTAATAATTATCGCCCTATCACACTTATCCCAATTTTATCAAAAATTTTTGAGAAAGCTATGCTAAAAAGGCTTCAGGATTTCATTACTAGGCAAAATATCTTAACAAATGTACAGTTCGGTTTTCGCAAAAATAGTACAACTTCCCTAGCATGTTTTAATCTAGTAAAATTTATTACGGAATCGCTTAATAACCGGGTACCAGTAACCGGCGTTTTCCTTGATATGAGCAAGGCTTTTGATTTTGTCCATCATGGACTTCTACTTTATAAATTAGACAAATATGGAATAAGGGGCATTGCCAATGATTGGATCAGTAGCTATTTGTCAGGTCGCTTTCAATGTGTGGAAATAACAAAAATTTACGAAAACACTAAAGTTTCTAGTAGATCCGATTATAAGCTGAATGAGTACGGAGTACCACAAGGTAGTTTACTAGGTCCTAATCTGTTTTTGCTGTACATAAACGATCTTCCTAATATAACTCATCACGAAACAATTTTGTTTGCCGACGATACGACTCTCGTCATTAAATGTGATGATAGAGAAACGTACGAAGAAGAAATTAATTTAACACTTACAAATATAATAAAGTGGCTAAATAACAATAATCTACACGTTAACACTGAAAAAACACAAATAATACAATTTCAAAACTACAGAAGACAGCAAATTAATTTAGACATAAAATATAACAACAAGAAAATTATTGAAGTAGATAGTGCAAAGTTTTTAGGTATTATGATTGACAAGTACTGTAATTGGAAGGTCCACGTAGAATATGTTTGTGACAAACTTGACCGTTTTGTTTATGCAATAAAAACATTAAGGCAAACCGTTAGTGCTGAAGCAGCTCTAACTGCGTACCACGGTTACGTTTCTTCTATTCTCTCATATGGTCTATTGCTGTGGGGCAACTCAGTAGAGATTGAAAAGGTGTTTAAAGTCCAAAAAAAATGTGTTAGAGCTATTTCTGGTGCCTCAACTATGGATAGTTGCAAACCGCTTTTTAAAAAATACAATATACTACCATTAGTTTGCATGTACATTAAAGAACTATGTATTTTTGTTAAATTACATCCACAATATTTTGAACTCAAATCGAGTGTAGAACGTAAAAATGATAGATTTAAATATAAGATTTATCGTCCAATATGTAACCTAGACATATATAAAAACAATGTATTTATACAGGCCATAGACATATACAATAAGTTACCAGATCATTTTAAACACAGTTTATCTTTGAACACGTACAAAAAAAAGTTAACCATATGGCTTCTAGAAAATTGCTTTTACAACATAAATGACTACATGTTACATAATCAAAAATATTATGTTAAAAGTATCTGACCGCTGACGTAAGCTGCTCTTATAATAATTTATTATAATTTAATTCTGGAATTACTTGACATTTATTATATTAAAATTGACTTATTATGTATTAGATACTTAGGATGCTAGTAATTAAATTTTGACATAAAAAATGTAATTTTGACACTGTACTTAAACATAATTATATAATAACTTCCTTAAATGTTGACATAATAATAATTCAATGTTTAATTTCAATTATGTGATGAAAAATAATGTTAAAATGTATCTAATGTTAAAACTTTTAACTTGACATTCACACACCATTGTTATGGTAGGATGTGTAAGAACTATTTTTTATTATTGTAACCACCATCACTACCACATCTTGTGAATAAATGATTGATTGATTGATTGATAAGTGAGCGTTCGCCCTTATTAGTTCAGCAAATAAGCTGAGAGACAAGTTCTAAAGTGCGAAGACTGTAAAAGAAAAATTATAGCCTTTTATAAGTTTGCTGACTAATAAAAACTTTTTAAACTCGTATTACTCTAATGGCTAATGTAAGTACTGAAGGTTTGTAGAAACTTTTGAAATGTGCTTATTTGGTAAGTTTTATTTTGAGTTAAAAAATTAATACATATACCGATTTTTACTTTTGACTGGTTTTGATTCCTATTCATGATTTAAATGCATCCCTAGTTACTACTAGTACTATTTTGTTTTTAAAGATTTTCTGGTCAGTCAGTATTCTTTGTTGAAAACCTAAAACATTAAAACCAACAATAGAGCTTATGCAAATAATTTAACACGTGTTTCTCGTCCAGTTGGTGAATAACTTTCAAAATGGCGTCAGGTCGGTCGTGACGTCATAGTTACTATAATTTTCGTGATACAATTTTGCAGTTATTACTTTTGTATTCATGGAACATCTTTGAATAAATCCATATCCAATATCAGAATGTAAAAGGGAAAAAAGATTTTGTGTTCCAACAGTAATAGGAGAGTTGTACCTTTGAAACGGAATATTTCATTTCTATAGTTGACGCTGAGCAAAGAAACAGTCGTAGCCCCAGGGCAGAGATATCGGGAACAAAATTTATATCTATTGGATAGTCCATGATAGAATTATTAAGTACTAGACGTTTCCCGCGAATTGGTACGCGCAAAAGGAAATCCCGCGGGAACCTTACATTTTCCCGCGATAAATAGTAGCCTATGTCCTTCCCCGTAGCCTATTATATATATGTGCCAAATTTCATCAATATTGGTCTAGTTCGGAGCCTATTCAGTGCAAACAAGCAAACATACAAAGAAACAAATATTTTCTATTTAAAATGTTAGTATAGATTGTACGGAAATAGTTTAAAATTGTGAGTGTACAATTTCGGATATTCTGAGACATTTTGTGTTGAACGAAAAATTATACTTATACCACAGATGACTAAATATTTACTAATATAACTCATACTCTCATGCAGCAGCTTCATTATTTGTTCGATGAAACTGGATGGCAACTGGATATATAATAATAATATTAACTCCCAACACCGATATCGATGATGGTTGCCGGTTTCACTGAAACCAGGCTAGTTACGCAGGAGTAATTTTATAATGCCCAAGTGTGTGCGCAGTACACGAGAGCACTCTCTCTTCTTTTACTCGCATAATCCAGTGGGACGGATAACCGACACGACTGACGAGAGATCAGGCACAGGTCCGACTTTTTACATGCCCATCCGACGCATGGATCATCTTTCTTATCAGACAATCAGATGATCAGCCTGCATTGTCCTAACCAAACTTGGAAACATCATATTTTGTCAACTGGATATATACTGGATATATACCTTATGGGCTGTAAAACTTATCTAGATTACCTTTTTACTTACTTAATGTGCTTGGCGGTCACTTACCATATTCTAGGGTTCTAGGGTTACTATAGTCTCAAAATAACTAAAAGTACCCTGAATACTATCTAAAAGAGCTTGAAGTATTTCAGCAGTATGTAAAGGTACAAATAGATATTGCTATTGCAAGCTCTGAGTACTAATACTGTTAAGCTTTCAGAAATTAAAATATTCGCAACATTTCATATTCATATACCAGAAATATAAAAATAGTATCCTGTCGAGTAAAAATAAAAGTTAGAAATATTACAAAACAATTATATTAAGCGAAATCTTAAAAGTCTCTCAGAGGCCAAACCCCATTTCACGGAGCAACACGACTTTTCCATATTACACTTTATGAATACTTTATACTCCGCTAAGTTGTGAGGAACTATGTATGGAGGCTGAGCAGACGAGCTGCTTTTAATAGAAAAATAACCTATTACTTACCTAACTCACACAACAACTCTGTTCATGTGTCTAGTCTTAAGTAGAAAATGTCTAAAGTGGATTTTTATTGTTGCTTTGTTTTACATAATATTTGCACTAGAGTTCATATCCATACTAATATTACTAATTTACCGTTCCGTTTCAGCCTGGTGACGTCCACTGCAAGATAAAGGCCTCCCCCATAGATTTCCAGTGCGACCGGTCGCTCGCGGCCTGTATCCACCGACTTCCTGCGACTTTTCTCAGGTCATCTGTCCACCTGGTGGAAGGCCGTCCTACGCTTCGGCATCCAGTTCGTGGTCTCCACTCAAGAACCTTTCGGCCCCAGCGGGCATCGGTTCTACGGGCTATATGTCCAGCCCATTGCCACTTTAACTTGCTAATGCGCTGGGCTATGTCGGTAACTTTAGTTCTGCTACGGATTTCCTCATTTCTGATTCTATCACGTAGAGAGACTCCAAGCATAGCCCTCTCCATAGCTCTTTGAGCGACACGAAGCTTTTGAATAAGCCCCGTTGTGAATGACCACGTTTCGGCTCCATATGTCATCACCGGTAACACACACTGCTCGAAAACTTTTGTCTTCAGGCACTGAGGAATTTTTGACGAGAAGATGTTTCTGAGTTTCCCGAACGCTGCCCAGCCGAGCTGGATTCGACGGTTGACCTCTTTTTCCAAGTTGGACCTACCTAACTGGACTTTGTGCCCTAGGTATATATAGTCGTCAACAACTTCGAGCGTAGAATTTCCAACGGTCACTTGGGTGGGTACAACATGGGCATTAAACATAATTTTCGTCTTATCCATGTTCATACTAAGTCCTACCTGTTGTGAAACTCTACGGAGGTCTTCTAGCATAATGTTAAGGTCTTCCAGAGTTTCTGCCATAACTACGATGTCATCGGAAAATCGAAGGTGAGTGATGTAGTCACCATTTATATTGATCCCAAGTCCTTGCCAGTCCAGGAGTTTGAACGCATCCTCCAATGCAGCGGAAAACAGTTTCGGAGAGATGACGTCTCCCTGTCTGACGCCGCGCTGCAATGGAATCGCCTTTGTGCTATGCTCCTGTACTCGCACGGACATGGTGGCTTTACTATATAAATACTTCAACACTTCGATGTACCGGTAGTCGATCCGGCATCTCTGAAGAGACTGTAACACCGCCCAGGTCTCAATCGAATCAAAGGCTTTCTCATAGTCCACAAACGCCAAGCATAGTGGCAGATTATACTCCTCGGTTTTCTGTATAACCTGCCGTAGCGTATGTATGTGGTCTATGGTACTAAAGCCTCTTCGGAAACCGGCTTGTTCGGGAGGCTGGAAGTCATCAAGCTTCCGTTCGAGACGATTCGTTATGACTCTTGAAAACAGCTTATAGACATGGCTCAGCAGCGTAATGGGTCTGTAATTCTTCAGCAAAGTCTTATCTCCTTTTTTGAAGAACAAGACTGCCACGCCCCTGCTCCATGCCTCTGGCGTTTTGCCCTCGAACAAGGCGGAATTAAAAAGTCTCTGGAGCATTTTGAGTGTTGGTGTTCCACCAGACCTCAGCAGCTCCGAGGTGATCCCATCCTCGCCCAGCGCCCTGTTGTTTTTAAGCTGTTTAAGAGCCACACTAATCTCATACAGGCTGATGTCCGGGATATCTTCCGTGTGATGTCGGGTTAGTCTAGCTCTAGGATCTTCAGCCAGATTAACGACAGGCTTGGCAACTGAGGTGTAAAGTTGCTCATAGAAACTCTCGACCACTGCGAGCACCTCGGGCCCGGCCGACACAACTTTCCCATCCTCTGTCTTCAGCTTCGTCAACCGGCTCTGCCCAACAGACGTGTCTCTTGCAAACACTTTTGAGCCCTTGTTTCGCTGTATCATGTCCTCAATACTTCTAGTATTAAAGAGACGAATATCGTGCCGCAAAGACTTTGATATCAATCTGTTACGCTGCCTATAAGACTTAGCATCGTCAGAGGTTTGAAGAGTAAGGGTGCGACGCCTAGCCATTAGTGTAAACGTGTGGTCGGAGATTTTCTGTGGCTAACCTCTACGGCGGGTTTCACAGTACTTTGACCCAACCGCATGGATAGTCTCTGTGAACCTGTCATTGATTTCGTCCACTGACGCGTAGTTTTCCAGGCTAGCAAAGCGGTTATGTAGCTCGAGTTGAAAGCTTTCGGGGTTTTTAATTCCGGTTTGAGACGGTCGGAGCGTAGACTTTACTAATTTACACTAATATTATAAAAAGGAAAACTTTGTTTGTATGTTTGTTTGTTTGGTTGTAATGAATAGGCTCAAAAAGTACTGGACCGATTTCAAAAATTCTTTCACCATTCGAAAGCTACATTATCCACGAGTAACATAGGCTAAATTTTATTTTGGAAAAAAATAGGATTCCGTAAGATATTTGGGGTTTTCGGACACAAGGTGTAAAAAATCAACCAGAAAAGTTACTTATTTTGCGTACGCTGCCTAAACTATAAAAGATAGAACCATAAAATGTTCTAATTAATTGTAGATCTTATAAATATCTATAAAAAAGTCCGCGACACACTATGCCTATCTATGTCGAGTGAGGCACAACAACAATTTTTTTATTTCAAAATCTTGATTTTTTTGGACTACATTTAAACGCGTTTATTTTACTCATGCTATTAATCCTTATCAAAATAATAGTAGATTATGCACCAAGGGGATAAAGCAGTGTCTTACGTCACGGGCAGCATATTGGACCCTGAGCGTAACGAGGGACTCTAGAGTTAACTAGTTATGTAGAGTCCTGAGTGAAGCGAGGGGTTCAAGCTGCCCTAGACGAAGACAGGCTTTATCCCAGAGGTGCATACTCTACTTTTCATACCTACTGCGAGGCAATAAAAACCCAGGACTACAAAAATAAAACATTTATTTTGTTAAAAATTAATATTGATATTGGACACATTTCTCCAGTTATGGAGGGACAGAGTAATATTATTATTAGGAACATTTATGGAAGTTGTGGTGGAGTTTATTTGAGCAGTACTTAAAAGATTCAGGAACTTATGACTGACGATTTTGACACGTGAGAATGTTTATAATTATAGGTGGCCAGTTCGATTTTCGAATAAACTCTCAGCAATACCATATTATTATTGAAAAACTCTATGATAGATACGTATCTATTAGGAGTTTTCATACGAATTTTAACGTTCCAAATTCAAATCACTTTAATCCCTTGGGAGTTTCATACAACATTATCTCCCTTGGGAGGCAAAGACATGCTTTACGTTGAGATTGCGTGATATATAATGGGACATTGTCGAGCAGGTGGTATGAAAATTATTTTATCACTAAGAACAGTTTATGTAGATAATATTTGGTCTTTGAATGATTAAAAGTGGACGTTTAGTTTTGAAGTTATGGCGAAATTAAAATATTACGATTTCTGCTTCGGGACCGTCCATTAATCACGTGATGTTTTTTAACAACTTTTTAGACCCCTCCCCCCCCTGGTGATGCGTGGTGAGGTTTTATACTACCCCCCCTCCCCCACCTATGATCACGTGTATTTTTTTTTACATAGTAAGCAGGTCATGTTTGAAGAAAAACTTTAACTTAAAAAACAATTTAATCGAATAATTTAAGGAATTAAAAACTATACGAGTCATTTATCTTGTAAGTATTTAAACAACACTACGAATCTACAACTGATAAGAATTTCGGTATGCATAGACTAGATTCGAAAATTAATACACGTGATGTCTCCTTATACCCCCTCCTCCCCTTGGTGATACTTGGTGATTTTTTTTCGGACCCCCCTCCCCCTTTAGGCATCACGTGATTAATGGACGACCCCTTCGCGACCCGTTGCGAAGTAGGCGTCACCAAGGCGGCGGTGTGCGTGCGGGAGGAGAGTTTAGATCTATGAGGTAGCCGCAGTATTAGTATCAGTATTGTACCCATAGATTATACAGATATATACATTGTACCCGTGCGAAGCCGGGGCGGGTCGCTAGTATAATATATAATGTATGTATTATAAATGGGAAAGTGTGTGTGTCTGTCTGTTTATCCGTCTTTCACGACAAAACTACTGAGCCGATTTAAATTAAATTTGGAACACAGATAGTATAGAGCCTGCGAAAGGACATAGGTTACTTTTTATCGCGGTAAAATGTACGGTTCCCGTGCCGCCCGCCCCGGGGCACTTTTAAGGGAGCGGCAAAACCTAAGTAAGGGGGCGGCAAAACCTAAGTAAGAGGGCGGCAAAACCCAAGTAAGGGGGCGGCAAAATTGACGTCCGCCCCGGGCGGCAGACACCCACGTTACGCCACTGGGCACACTATTAGCTCAAGCTTACCTATGCAGGCAAACCTGCTAGGTTAACGTTTATGACAGGCTTTAAACATATTTAAGGATGTAATCAAATATGGGTATAATTATTGTATTACGAGCATAGATATTAATATTAAAAAGAGGTAGATATGTTATAAACGCGTAAAAATGAAGACTCGAATTGGCCCGAGTCGGGCCAATTTTGGTTAGTGTGCTCCGCGAATAATAGCGTGTTTTGTGTTACTATGCGACGTTGACACATTGACACGCGTCCCATGTCAATGTGTGTCGTGGCACAGAAATATTGTCAGTTACAAAACTGGTATATATGTAGAAGGATAGTATCTATGTAATAATTAATCAAAGATTACGAGTATATTGTTAAACTAGATATAAGTTGTGTGTTTGTATTGTTATATATTACCAGTAAGATGTTCCATAATATTCATAATAATAATTAAAAGTTGAAGAAAAATAAACTTTTCCGATATAAAAGTCGCCCGTTTGCGCCACCATCTCTACATTTGTATATTGACAATACGACTGACGTAAGTCTAAAAGCGAGCGCAAGGTATATTCCTCTTGACTCTTCAAGGAAATTCTTTTTATAACATACGCGACTAATATCCGTACGTATAATGTATATTTTTTAATTGATCGTTTTGATCTAGGTCCTCCTTATCAGAATATTATATTGAACGCAAAGATACGTTACCTAACTACTCCTTTCTATGACTTAAGATATTTTCTGTTTCAATTATTTTATTTGTCATGTCATGTCATGGGATACTCATCCCAACTTACCTGTCCGGTAGTTGTGGTATAGTATACGGGTATGCGACCCCGGCTTCCCTAGCTATTACTGTCCTATCCCTTACCCTCCTGGGCGGTAATATCCTACATTTCCTATTTCCCACTCTAACTTACCAATCTTCCCCTCCACACCACCTATCCTTCCCTTTCCCTATTCCTACCCTCCCCACCAATCCGTGGAAAGGCAACGGATAATCATAAAAATAATTCAATTATCCAAAATGGCGGCGATGTGGTTCACCACACATCACGTCTCGTTTCTTGCGGAGGTGAAAAGCGGACCATGGAGAGCCGCTTCGCTACGTTGAATGTAAGAGGAGGAATGGATGGTAAGAATGAAAGTGAACGAAGCGAAACGAGTATGTAAGGATCGTAGCAAGTGGCAAAAAGTGGTCTCTGCCTACCCCTTTACGGGATAAAGGCGTGATTATATGTATGTATGTATGTATTATTTTATTTTACTTTATTAGACTCACCAATAGCAAAACACACGTTAATATAATAAAACATTTGGTGGGTAAATTAGTAATTTATTCACTGATATTCTGTTGGCTGCCGCAGTTAAATAATTTATTCGATGATTTGATAAATGCTTTTTTAAACAGTTTTATTGAAACTCAAAAGGGGGATCAAGTGTCCCTAGTTTCCCCTGTAATTTTTTTCTTATTATTAATAATTATAAACTTATAATCTTGTGTTGAATTCATGTCTGTAACATTAAATTACATAATAATTAGTACCTACCTGAGTAACAAACGTTTGCTAGGTGTTCTGATAAATACAGCCAATCAAACTGACAGATTAGTATCGAAATTATTAATAATATTGTTAATCCCATACAAAAAAAAACAAACATATGTAACTTAATTATTATTTTTAAACAAAAAATTAAACCGACTTCCAAAGTAAAAATACACAAAAATAGTATGAAATAAAACTTATTTTCTAAATAATCCCCCTTTTAAATTTGGCTAAAATTTTAACTATTTTCTTCTCAATCTTATGAATTTTGAAGTCGCTATAATATAGCGACTTGTAAGTTAAAATTTTATAGGAAAATTTTATTTTCTTCTTTTTAGAGCATTTAAATAAAAGTTTTTTTTTTAAAGGTTTTTATATTAGTACTAACTGACTCGGACAGACGTTGTTCTGTCTTAAATATGATCTGTAATGAATAAATGACTACACCTACTCCTATACCTATAGGTCTACACCAACTCATACACCTACTTCTACACCTACGCCTATACCTACTCCTACAACCTTCGCCTTTTCCAATATAAAAAAGTCCAAATACCTTCTCCGGCTCATGCACCACAATTTTGCTAAAGATCATCACCATGATCAAATGCATAGTTTACGATTTTATAAAGGACATATGGACAGTCATTCATTTTTATTTAATAGATATATACAAGATTGTCTCGTTTAAAGTAGGTATATAATAATATTAAGTTATATTAAGTAGGTATTACAAAAAGGGAAATTAGTAACTATTACAATCCCATTAATCATTTAGTATCTTCTCATTGACAAATTTTGTTTAATTCTACAAAAAAAAAATAGAGAAGTAACTTCATGTAATCTAGCCGTACCTATGTCTTGAAGTAAGTAAATAATCAGTATATTAAATCTGCGGGATCTTTGTACAGCTTCTCCGAGTTCAAGACATGCGACGTCCTCAAAGAAAGGAAAAGATAACGTCCTTTAGAGCATCAAGTAAAAGCAAATTCCAAGATTTAATTTCTTTACCTTGTGTCGTGTACTAAAATCTAATTTAGTAATATGAAATATACCGAAAGTGGTGATCACATAGCCGCCATTTTGAAAAACAGCCACAGCTATTTACCCACATAGCAATAAATATATCTTCCACACCATGTCAATCTGGTCCTGTACTAAGTGTCCGAATAACTTATATCATAGCTAGGTAGGTACCAGATAACGGAAATATATTTAATACTTTTATACTATACACAATACACATATTAAAGATTTTTATTATAATATACTTATATTTAATCCATATCTAAGATCCAGGAGCACAGAAAAACGTTTTGTCCCTTCGGCGGGATTTGAACCCGCGACCTCCGGCTTAAGCACCAACTCGCTAACCACTGAGCCACAGAGGTTGTCAAATTAAAAAAATATATATTTTAGGTATTTAAGTTTCTTTCCTGCTTTTATATATAAAACAGTAGAAAATAAAAATCTAGTTTTTAAAATTAAAAGGCTTCATTGTTTCTAAATTGTATTTTAATTTAAAATGTATTGTAGATCTCAATTAGTGCCTTCCTGTGCAACAGTTTTCCGACGGTTAATCAAGAAAAATTTTAGTATCGCATTTAATTAAAATAGTGCCTTCGTTCGCGGTCGCACTGTAAGCGTGTGATTAGGACTTTATTTGCGTAAACACAGTAATTTTTTGTTTTCCGCTGAAAATAGCGCTAACAAAAAACGTACCTAACCAAAATGGGGACTGCTGGCATTAAGTAAGCGAAATGGCGGATTGATGTCAGCAGTAGGTAGGTCTATTGAAGTTAGCAAACGTGTCCTGGCCGGTAATCTGTTTTCTTTTTTCTTTAGCGCTATCAAGCGCTAACAAGCGCTATTTTCCGCGGAACACAGGCGTTATTGCAAATGTCAAAATGTCCTTCTTCAATACGGCATAAGCGTCATAGGTTTGACATTAATTGCACACATGACCGCGTTCTTAATGCGAATATAGTATAGTATTTTGAGGTGAAGATAAAGAAGTTTTGCAAGTAAATTCAATTACAAAGGACATTATAATACTCATAATATTAAATTTAATAATGACATTTTCAACTTTACCAGTAAACGAAAGCCAATGCTCATGACAATAATCATGAAATTAAAATGGTGAAAGGAGAAATAAAATGGTGATAAAAAATTATTCAGATTACTATATCAAGAAATATAATTATCTTCAAGGAGAACGATATCCATACAATTAGAAAATATTGGACTAGAGACAAAACTACCTCCTCCAACCTTTCTTCTGATAATTTTAAATGACCAAAGACAATTAACATTTTATTTGAATACTGAGGTTTCAGTCAGAAATTTATGCATTTAAGTTCATACTTACATTATTGATTGTTTTTGTATATTATGATGTAAGGAAACTATAATGATGTCAATTTTTTTTTCTATGTATTTAGTAAAAATTTACTTAAATCCAGACTTGGAAACTCTGGTTAGGATATCTGTTTGTGCTTCGGATGGGCATCGAAAAAGTAGGTCCTAAGCCTGATCTCTCGCCAGTATTGTCGGTTATCCCACTGGGTAAAGGAAGAGAGATTTCTCTTAAGTACTGCGCACACACTTGGACACTATAAAATTACTCATGCGTAGCGTAACTGTAATCGGCATCGAAGCTATTATTAATCTGCTAAACAGAGACAGTGATAGTTATTTAAAGCTCCCCTAACTTTGAAAAGCGTTTAAAATTTCGGATGTAGGTACTATCGAAGTTGTCGTTCGTCCAGGCATAAGATGAACAACGCATAATAGCGCCGTTAAATCGTGCACACGCACACATATTTACGTATAAATACGTATAGTTCAACCACGTCCGCAGTCATTGCGGTTACTTCCTTTGTGTTTTTATTATACTAGATGATGCGTGAGTTAAGAGTATTTAATTCGTGCGACATCATGTGCGCAAAAGGAAATCTCGCGGTAACCGTACATTTTGCCGCGATACAAAGGAGCCTATGTCCTTCCCCTTTGGTCTAATCTATATCTGTACCAAATTTCATCAAAATCGGTCCAGTAGTTTCGGATCCTATTGAATGCAAACAAACAACCAAACAAACGTAGTGATTATATTATCTTTGAACCAAACTTTTCCTCTTTATTATATTGAGGACTGGATATTGCCCGCGATTTCGTGCGCGCAAAAGTTAATTTCGCAGTAATAGTTCCTTTTTCCGCGATGAAAAATGTCCGTCCCCGTGGTTTACTCTACATCTGTGCCAAATTTTATTAAAATCGGTTCAGTAGTTTCGGAGCCTATTTAACCCATTTACCGCCGACGTACGCAATTGGGTACACCTACAAATTTAAGTGTAGAGTAAAATTGTTCATAATTAGAGTGATTATTTACAAGTTGCCTGATAAAAGGATAATTTTTTACTTAAACTTCAACAAAACAACAGGAATCAATTTATAAATATTGTCACTAGCCACAAACAAAGTTGATAGATTTGAAGCTTGCACGTGTAAGTTTACTGTGTCGTATTTTTCGGTGCCTAATTTTCAATATTTATTATGTTAATTTCACTATTTAAATTTATAAAATACATCTGAATCCGTAAAATAAACATAAATTGATAGCTTTTAAACTTATATCTGCAAGTATATTGTTTGTAATACTCTGCCGTACCCAATTGAGTACAACGGCCGAATACGTACAGCAAATTTTTTAAATAAATTTTGTTATTTTTTATATAATTTTGTAATTTTAATAAAAAAATGACTTACATAAGCTGTAGCAAATGTTATTTAATAATACTAGATAGGTGTTGGCAGTAAAACTACCGAATTTTAATTTTGTCCTAGACAAATCAATACATTTTCGCAAAAGAAGGTAGGTTTTTGACATATACATAATAGTAAGCTTGTCCCAAAGCCTGGCTCTCGTGTGCCATGAGTTGAGGCACACGACAAGGGAAGTGGTAAAAATATTAACACGCTCTTCGATTTTTTTTTCAATTTTAATTTATGAGATCGACTAATTTCAGTACAAATTTTACTTAAAATATGATTAATTTACTTCTTAAAGCTTTGGAATCAATTGAACAGTGTTTTATTTCTTTAAAACAGTCTATATTGATAGTAAAATAATGATAAGAAATATATTTTTTACAAAAATTACAGTAAATTGCTTGCACCCATAAGGCGCCATTGTACACAAATGAGTACACCCCCCTATAGGGGGGAGGGTTAATTTTTTGATATTTTTGATTATTATTATGTTTATGTGGCTTATATAAAATAAGAAAATGTACATTTTATTCATTTTACTTTGCTGTCTTTAATTTGGCGGTAAATGGGTTAATGCAAACAAACAAACTTTTCCTCTTTATTAGATTAGTATAGATAGATTTTGAGGCGTCCTAGTGCAAAGCAAAATGTTTAAAAACTGGTCGAGCAGGAACCTTATCGATATTGTACCTATAACGCTATTCTCGCCAAGTAATACCCCGCCTTTACCCAGCCAACAATGTAGACTAAGCCGCTGTGCACTTTATTGAGTTTCAGCGAAAATTCCTAACACATGCCACCGGCCCCGACTTTTAATTCATTAACTGAACGTGTTAACACTTTCACAATAAAACTTCGCCATATTAATATTTCATCGTGGGAAATTTTACATTTTTCGATGTAAACTTTCTCAATTTTCGCAAACAAAGGATTAACTTTTACATTTTTATAAGTTAATTCACCTACATTAGGGTTCATTTTATAATTACATTTTATAGATTTTTCCGTCACGTAGGTATGCGAAACTTTTGAATGGTTGCTAGCTTTTATGCGCGACTTCGTCCTCGTGGGGTATGGATTTCGAAAAATCCTTTTTAACGGATTTCCACGCAACGGATTTCTGTGTCATGCGTGCCAAAATTCAATACACTCCATCCAGTTGTTGTTATTTATCCCAATTCCACCCCTTTAGGGGATGAATTGCAAATGCACTCGCTGATTTGTATTTATTACTACGGATATTTAAATTTCATGGGAATCGGGACAGATTTAAAAAGTTTTCATATAAACTTTCAATCCTTATTTTATCCACCCTCTATGGGCGAATTCTAACAAACCCTGAAATACGTATTTAATTATATGTATGTAATGATGTATATTTAAGAGCTAAGAGGATCTTAATTTTTATCGAAATCTGTGCAAAAAAGATTTTTCAACCTTTATTTTTGGGGGTGCGTCTATATTATAGATTAAAACTATTTTCCAGTGCGTGTCAGTGAGTCAGTGGGGACATCTCCTATCATATTTATAGATTAGCTTATTCATTAGGAAATAGTATTATAATTTATATATCGTTATTATAGTTACTAATATTATCATATTAAATGATGTCAGTAGTAGCACTAGCACGCGCCAAATATAAAAAATCCAGTCTGGTAAATAGCTAGCTAGGTACTCATAACTAAAAAGTATAAAATAAAAAATTATAATTTAAAAAATTTAAAAACCCGACTGCGTAATAAGTGAACTAAACTAAGTAGGTACATAATTAAAACTGAAAAGAAAAAAACAAGCACTTAGATATCCGGTGGTCTAGAATTCTATAATATATTATTGAATTAATACTATTGGAACATAACAACTAAACAGTCAGGATCCATTTAAAAATTAGATTGGCTGTCGAATAATGGATCCTGACTGTTTAGTTGTTATGTTCCAATAGTATTAATTCAATAATATATTATAGAATTCTAGACCACCGGATATCTAAGTGCTTGTTTTTTTCTTTTCAGTTTTAATTATGTACCTACTTAGTTTAGTTCACTTTTTACGCAGTCGGGTTTTTAAATTTTTTAAATTATATTTTTTTATTTTATACTTTTTAGTTATGAGTACCTAGCTAGCTATTTACCAGACTGGATTTCCTATCAGCATCAGTACTACATCACTGGAATGTGAGAATGGTTGTTACGCAACTTTAAATCGATATAGATCCTAAACGGTCAGTCGAATCGAAAAATGTTGAGAGAAAACTAACAATGATTTTTAAATACCTATTCAACGATACCCCACTTGATATATTTTGTTGACTTTCATTTTTTTCATTTTCACAATATGGCGTCCAGTAGTCGCCATATTGAATTTTCACTAACGTCATGTCTTTAGTGACACTCGCCGGACTAAGAGGAATCGATTGACGTATGAATCATAAAAATCGGCCCAGGCGTTTGGTCTGTATAGTGCTTCAAAGCAACATACATACATACATACATACATACATACATACATACATACATACATACATACATACATACATACATAGGCTGATAAACACATTACCACTCCTTTGCGTCGCGCAGTCGGGTAAATATATTGCAATTTGCTACGGTAAAAACGGTGCTCATGATTAAACCGTAATAAATGATAGTGTAAAAACAATGTTGGATTGGTTTTCGATGCAAACAAACAAAATATGTGAGTTTGTTTCTTACTCTTTCACGCTAAAACCGCTTAACTAATTTTAATGAAATTTGGTAGATATAAAGACCTTGAAAAAGGACAGGCTACTTTTTCAAGTGAAAAAAAGCTTCAGGGGGCTTTAATGGGGGATGAAAATTTATATGGAAAGTTCGTAATTTTTGAAGCTAGCTTTGAAGTTGATTAGAAGTTGCAGACAATATCACGTTTTATTACATGCTATAAAGTTTTACCAGACTTTCAGCTACAAAATGAGAAAACGCAAGACTTCGTCGATTACCACAACAATTTTCAAAATGGCGGCCCCGCACTTGTATGGGACGCGGTCGTAACTAATTGTTTTCGGAAACGTTTTATGTGATCGTATTTCACCTCAAATATGATTTACACGTTTCCCGTTTGTGAAATTGAGTTTTTATTACCTACACAGTCAATTAAATGTCATAAAAAAGCAAATAACATCGTATTTTATTCGTAGATTGCTATTTGCTACTTTGCGCTTTGGTATGTATAATAAAAGGTTTATTTTTATTTTATTTTGATGATTAGTTTTTCGAAATGAATGTGAAATTTTTTGTATTTTGTATTATAATTTGCCTTAAATATAAAGAAAAAACAAGCTTTCAATACCTAAAACAATTCAATTCTTAATTTAGTGCATATTACGGTAGTCTATATCCGATATAAAAATGCATCAAATTGATTTGCGAACAAATCCCATTTCAATGCTTCGTAAAAACTCAATTCCGCAATCCCAAAACAAATGAAATGCAATCCCGATCGAGAAACACGCTCGATGTAACCTGCAACCTTTTGCCGAGCCGCCGAGCAGCACAAGATAACTTATCACTAGCGATTTCGACAGTAAGGACAGGGCCCTTACGAACATTTTACATAAACCTTCTTCGTACATGTTGCGCATGTAGGTTATTTTGCGGACCGTTAGATGCACTGCCACGAGATCGTGGCGCTGCACGGCCCATCGGTCAAACACCTCTAAGGTGTCTGGGCCGTGTCCTACGCAGCGCCACATTGGTGGCAGGCTGGCGTAGGCTCCTGGCGACCTTACACAGGTACCCACCGAAGCATCCGCCCGGTGAGCACTTGTGTAAGGTGGAAGGTGAGGGGTTTCCGCTTGTGGCGCATCCATGCGGCAATGACTGGACGCAGTTGGGTTAGTCCCACCCTCGACCTTCAGCCGCAGTTGTTGAAAATGTGGGCCGAAAGTCCACCTCCCGTCCAGAGTGAGTCCGAGACACTTAAGGGTTGGAGTCACCCTGACCTCCGCCTCTCCGATAAGGAGTCCGGTGTGGGTCCTTTCCTCCCAGGTCCGACCGGGCCTTTTTTTTTGTATATAGGACTCCCGTAAGGGCCAATGAGACCCACCGTAAGGTGCGCCTCCCGCCGCGGCCTCTACCAGCACTGTAGCAGACCCCCCCGGAGTTTGCTACTAGGAGGCCATGGATACCAGATAAACTGGTACCCGGTGGCAGAGCAGGTCTATGGTTCTGCCACCGAACACACCTCAGCCGCAGAGAATAGGGCAAGCGGCGCACCGCAATACCGACATGCCTCTTCCTCTGCGGCCCCACCAGCGCCGTTTCGACGAAACGGCCCCGCCAGCTCGAATGGGGTAGGGAGAGTAGCGCACCGTAATATCAACACGCCTCTACCCCTGCGATCCCTCCACGACCGCAGAAGATAGGGAGAACAGAGCACCATAACACCGGCACTCCTCTTCTTCTGCGGTCCCACCTCCACGCGTGTCCGCAGCGGACTTGTTCAGCCCGCTGGGATCGCCCTCCTCGGGCCAGCCGGTGGCAAACAGAGCGGCCCCGGTTGCCTCTTAGCTTCACCGTGGGTGACCAGTCCACAGTTACTAAGCCCCACCGCCACGACAAGGCGGGCAACCATCGAGGGGAGGGTCCGATCGGGCCTGTCCTGACGCAATATAGTCAATGCTTAGCACTAACGCTGGTTAATCCCAGCCGTCATCGAGTGAACAGGCCATGAAACTATCTGGAAGCCAGCCAGTTCTATTATCCTGTATAGTTTTAGATGTTGAGCACTCGGCATAAACGGTCTCATAAGTTAGCCGGAAGATCAGCACATTAACATGCAGCCAACTGCGTTAGTGAACACGTTACACGACTGCAGTAGTGTTTTATTAATCATCAGCAGTCTGTCTCCGACTTTTGTATAAAATATAATTGAGTTTCTTGAGACGTTCAGAACTATACAACTTAAAAAAAAGTAAAATGAATAAAGACTTTATGTGTAGTTTCGTAATTAAGATTTCAGTTACGAAAAAGTTTGAAATATTTTTTACATTAGTGTAAAAATCCACATCGTTAGTTTACTTACATTAAATACAAAAAGATTTACTATGCAAACTTTAGAGATATCATCAATTTTGTGCATGGTCATATTATGCATTTCGTAGCAACTTACAGGCGCTTGACATCACTTTTGTATGGGGCGTTTTCGCAAGACTCACAAAATTAAAGTGCTTTAAACTACGAATATAAAATACTACAGGCTTCAAACAATTTTGACGACCTCTGTGGCTCAGTGGATCAGCGCGATGGTGCTCAAGCCGGGGGTCGCGGGTTTGAATCCCGCCGAAGGAACAAAACGTTTTTCTGTGTTCCTGGATCATGGATGTGTATTATTATGTGTATAATTTAATAAAAATCTTAAATATAAGCGTAAAATTTATATTATACTTATATAAAACCCGTTTTCTGGTACGGTCTGTAACACAAGTTCTCCGGCTACTTAGCACGGGGCCAGATGACGTGGTGTGAAGCGTCCATAGATATAGATATTATTAACAATACACCATTACTTTGAAAATATTGATTTGTAGTATTCTATTCCTGTTGTAAATTTTTCAGAACACTATTTATTTATTTAATAAATAAACATAATAATACCACTCCTTTGCTTCACGCAGTTGGGTAAAAAATTGGGTAACTCCCCAAACCGATTTCGGTGACGGTGGCCGGTTTAATTGAAACCAGGCCAGTTACGCAGGAATAACTTTATAGTACCCAAATGTGTGCGTAGTACTCAAGAGCACTCTCTCTTCCTTTACTCTCATAATCCAGTGGGACGGATAACCGACACGACTGGGGAGAGATCAGGCACAAGTCCGACTTTTTACATGCCCATCCGACTCATGGATCTTTCTTGTCAGACAAATTGATCATTTATCAGCCTGCATTGTCCTAACCAAACTTGGGAACAATATTTTTTGATGTTCCAAATTGGAACATCAAAAAATATTGGAACTCCCAATGTAGAAATCGAACCCATGACCTCCGAGTCGAGAGCCAAGCTGTAACTACTAGACCACGATGGCTATTAGGCTGTTAGAGAGACAAATACAACGCAGCTGGCTGCAGTGCATCCTGTAATATAACGAAATTAAGAAGACGTAATTTAAGAGCCGAATGAAACATTAACAAATTGATTGTATTTTGTACAAGCTTGTACCCGATACTTCGTCGTGCGAACTAACGGAAACGGAACATTATTTTTTTAATGGAACCCAAAGATAAAGTAGCCTATGTTATACCTTATGACAGCAGTTATTTTCCAGTGAAAGTCCTGTGAAAATCGGTCCAGATGTTTCAGAGATTAGCCGAAACAAACAGACAGATAGACGGACAGGCAAAAACGTTGAATTTTGTTTTTTTTTATTATATCATAAATTAAATACTTTCATTTGCATTAAGTAAAAAGCTTTTAATTTAAAATTACAGATACTTCAATTTTATTTATTTGTATATATTGTTATGTTCTCCGGCGTTAACTTCGACATGCCAACAACTTAAAAAGCAATTTGTTACACAAAAAGGGTTGTAAATGTTTTTCCCATTTTAAAAGGTAAACCTCACATTAGTATATCTTTCAGGAGCGGAACTCAATTTGCTCGCTTCCTGCGCAGAGTGGGCTCCGAGTGGGCTTCCATGTTCTAATCGCCATCCGTCTTGTCCAGTTAGTAACGCTGACGTTTTTAATTGACTCCCCGCTCCGGCTTCCGAATGCTCTTTACAGGTTGCAAAGGAAATGGCTCGTTTTAGATGTTTATGTGTTTACCCGGTGTGTTTCCTTACAACTTTGTATTTAGCTTTATAAGGTAGGTACAGTCACAAGCATTTTCACAAATAGTACTGGAAAATTAAAAACAAATTAAAATGTATAATTCTTTTGTTTACTTGATAATGATAACTAGACCTAAACTTATATATTTATTTTAAACTATTTCACGTTGTACAATGGTGGACTTGATACCAAAAAGCATTTTCTTCCAGTCAACCATACGGTGATGCAGAGACAGAAAAAAAGAAAAGGTGCTTAACAAAATAAGAAAAATTCAAAAACGCCAGACAAACAAATCAAAAGAATAAAACACTAACTTAAACTTAAACTCAAAATTTTTATTTCCATGTAGGTTATAATTATAACGCTTATAGAATTGTCCTACATGATGCCTACCACCGGTTCAGAAACTAGCCCGGCGAGAAGAACCGACGTAAGAAACTCGCACGGGGCCACCTTTTAGCAAAAAGATTCGAAAATTGTTCTTTTCAAAAAATATTTTTACAATGTTGTAACTTGATCTATATAACATTAGTCATAAGAACATAGATTATACTTATGTACATAAAAGCAGCCTCGCATGGGGCCATCCTATTCCCAAGGTGTGCAATCATTAATGAAATCACTGACTTTATAATAAGCTTTAGCACACAAACGTTCTTTAACAGCTTTTTTAAATTGATTAATGGAAAGATTTTGAACGTTTTCTGGGATTCTATTGTAAAGGCGTATACATTGACCTTTAAAAGATTTACTTACTTTACTAAGTCTGATCACTGGTATTTCTAACTTGTTCCTATTTCTAGTATTCCTACAATGTATGTCACTTTAGTTGTTAAAATTCGTTAAATTCTTTCTGACATACAACACATTGTCCAAAATGTATTGAGAAGCGACGGTCAGAATACCTATTTCTACTATTCTCTAACTTAGAAACAAAAATTTAACAATATTATATTATACATACAGTCATATTATACTTATTAATGTAAATTAAACTATATACTCTACACACTATACTACTGCAATATACCTACTTACACAAATATATAATTTTATGAAATAAGATTATACACTACTAGAGAAACTAATAAAATATACCTAACATCGTTTTTTTTCATGTTCCTAGATACGTAAGTATATGTCACCGTAAAATTGTAAAAACCGTTAGATTGTAATATTACTGGGATATTAAAATATGTCGACAGATTGTTAAATAAAAATTTATTCTTACAATTGTACGCATTATTTTTCGTTATTATGAGAGTAAAGGAAGAGAGAGTGCTCTTAATTGTGTACTGCGCACACACTTGGCCACTATATAATTACTCCTGCGTAACTGGCCTGGTTTAAATGAAACCGGCCACCGTCACCGAGATCGGTGTGGAGAGTTATATTTTTATACTTACACAAATATTACCTACTAATCTTACCAATAAAATTAATGTGAAAGTTAGTAAGGATATATGGATGGAAATATGGATGGATGTTTTAGCCACCCGAGACCCTAGAGCCGGGAACTACCTGGCACAACGGATAGCCATTGCTATCCAACGAGGCAATGCTATCAGTTTGCTAGGTACTCTGCCAGATGGGGACGACCTGGAGAAGATTTTCTATTTATAGTTTTTTTTAGATATATATTATTTGTAGGTAAGTCTTCTTTTTGTTAGTACTAATTTTTAGTTTTTTTATTTCCCTCTAGTTTTATTGTTAATTTTATGTTTGTTGTATTATTGTAATTTTTATTGAATAAACTCTTATATTAGTAAAGATTGATTTATTTCGTAAGTTGAGAATTTAATGTTTACAAGCTAGATTTGAAAATTTACAGAATCTCTCGCATTTCGTAAATCTTTGGGGATTTCTATCTGCAAGAATATTTTTGAAGAAAAATGTTCGGGCCGGATAATTTACAAAATTTAAATAATTTTTCGCTTAAAAGAATATTCGAGACTAATTAAGTTGTCTAAGGGCAATTTAGGCTTAAGCTTTACTAATAAGCGTAATTTAGAAAATAAAATCTTATGTCTACGGGAAAATATATATTATTCTTGTACTTTATTATACTTTATAAAAGTTTAGTTTTTGTTACTCAATAAATTTTTTTGACAATTTTAATTTGCTTGATATAAATTATCATTCTAACATTTTAACGGACTAGAGGCAGAAGTTGTGACCAAAAGAGATGTTCAAGAAATGTATGAGGCCTGGGCCAGCCCTATGTACAGTATATGTAAATATAGCTACATAATATAGTAACCGTTTCCTATTCCTTATTTTGTTTAATTTCACTTCGTTTCCATGTACATTTAAATTAACTTCGTCAAGGAGAGCAACACAAAGTAAAATAAAACATGGCGGATTGGCGGATCAGATCAGAATTAACTAAAGAATGTAATTTTGTCAATGACATGACTTTTGACAAAGAAAGACGTATGACATTCAAGACGACGTCTTTTCGTAAAACTGTCTACTACGTCAAAACTCAAGTCAAAACAACTGTCATGGCCGGCCTAAAAATAGTGTTCTCGCAATAAAAAACTCTTCAAATAATCATTTTTGTACGCATGTACCCTTCTTCAAATTAATTTTTTCGTATTTTTATGATATTCCCATATTTTTTTTCCTATTTAACTATGTAGTGTACATAGAACTGGCCCAAAATCAAACATCTCTTTTTTTCAATAACATCGTTGTGTTAGCAATTTTTTTTAAAATAAATCATTCTATTCTATAATATTTCCATAGCTTCGTAGGGCACTTGTTATGTATTACACCTACGCATTGGTTTTTTTATGACTATCAGTGACGAAAAAAAAGAAAGAAACACAACCAGCGATCAAAGTAACATTTTGAAGCCAGATAAATATTACAGTACCTACCTTTCTCAACCCTGCCAATTTTATTTATAAAGAGGTAAGGAACTCGAAACAAATATTTAGATCTGAGCATTCATAGAATAAACTCAAAGGGAATTACAAATATTTTCGACAATAATTTAATGCAACCCGAATTCTGTTTTGCAAAAATATACGCGAAAATTACTCTCCAGGGCTAATCGGAGTAAGTACAACATTTACATACAATCCCTATTATGGATGTTTGGATTGTGGATGAGGAAATAAATTAATATTATTTCGTTTTGTTTACAATACCCGCCTGGATTTTCAGATATTAGAACTCTATTTTATTTATGTGTTTTCCTTCGAACATTAAATATGCACAGGGATCCCCCTTAACTAGTTAAAATAAACCATTCTTCGTCGGTAAGCCTAACATTAACACAGTAAAAATTGATTCCTGAACCGATCTAGTTGGCAAAAGTAGTTTTGTCATATTTCTTGAGCTACAAAATATGTACACTTTTTTGCAAGTTTCTTACTCGAAGATAAACATAATTTACCACTTCCACTTACTAGTTAATGGCCTGAAGTGTGTATAAAAAGTTGTGTTATATTATTATGAATACCAGTGGCGAAGCGTGAATTCCGAGGAATGGTAGGTCATGGGACTGTCACTGTTCGGTAGGTTATTGTTTAAAAATTAATATTTTATATTATTATTACCTACATTATATTACACTAACTGGCATCCGCCTCCTCGTTTGCATAGAAGCAACCGAAACGAAACCCTATTATTTAAAAAAATCGTGGGGGGACGATTTGAGGTAAAGGTCAATGTAAAGGTCACTGGTCAATGTGATGGAGATGGTTGGGTCAAAGGTCAATGTGATGGGGATGGTTTGGGTCAAAAGTCAATACGAACTAAAATAGTTTCATGCTCGCGTAAACCAAGACAACAAACAATTGCAAGTTGCATCTTATGCATATTCGATCAGGACACGTGACCTGTCGCGCGAGTTTAACATTTTTTACCCATCCCAAGAAAAGTGCTCAGCGCCGCTAAAGAAGTATTTACTTCAAAAAAAAATTCATCTGAGTACCGTATATATTTTCACATACAATAAGTCAAAAGCTGTTAATTTTAAAATACAAAGAGACAATTTTATTTATTTGTATAAATATACTTATGTATCTTATATTCATAAGGGAAGTCGATATATTAATTTATCGAGTTGTAAAGACCCCACACAACTGCTGAATATAATTCAAATTAATATTTTAGACCCATAATAACGAGGTATGCCCGAAAATGTAAATCAAACATTGACCAGGTGTGAAGGAACGTGTCGAGCAGTAAGTAGGAGGGATTCGTGCTGTGGGATTTTAATGTACGGATTTCAGCATAATGAAAATGTCCGGATTGCGGCGTGTTTGAACTTCATTAGCGCCGTCTAATTCGAAATTTATTTCAGTTCATTGTAATCTACTAATTAATAATAAAACGATTTGAGAGGATTGTTGTCTTGTTTTTTTGTATTTCTATTAAGATCTACTTTTAGGGTACTTGGATTTTTTACTTTTCAAATACTACGGTCCACGATAACGTTTTATCAATCCGCTGTTTCCAAAACTAAAGACAAAAAACCATCATATTGTTTTTAACATTATCAATAATATTTATGGTTTTTAGGGGTTCCGTAATACTTAAGGAACCCTTATAGTTTCGCTCTGTCCGTCTGTCTGTCTGTCCGCGCCTATATCTCCTGTAATTATGAATATAAAATGATGAAATTTGGTGCAGTTATAGATTGTCTATAGATGACGGTTTCGGGATCATAAAAAAAAATTAGGGGTGGCTCTCCATACATGTGAAGTGGGGATGAAAAATATTTTTTCACTCTAACCCATCGTGTGGGGTATCGTAGAATAGGTTCTTTAAAATAAAGTTAAGGTTTCATACGTTACTTTTTTATAAAGTTGACCATTTTCGAGTAATCGGCCTCCAAAGTAGTTTGTAAGTTGGTCCCCCCCCCCCTAACATTTTTAAACTATAAGAGACAGAAACTTGCAAATTTCCATGCTGATAGATCATGCTAAAAACTCTTTAAGAAAATTATAATGAACCAAATCGGACAGTAACTTTTGGAGTAATTAAAAAAAAAGAATATTACGCGTTTATAGTTACGGAACCCTCCTTAGACATGTCCTGATATGCTCTTGGTTAGGTTTTTGTCTTTAGTTTTGAATACATTTCATAATATTACGTAATCTGGCCCTTGTAGGTGAAATTGTCTGTTAAACAGCGGATTATCCCTGATTTTATTATTACAACCATTTTATCATAAGACACGCGACTTCGTGCGCGTAAAAGGAAATGCCGCCGTAACCGTACATTATGCCGCGATAAAAAGTAGCATATTATGTCCTTTCCTGTGGTCTGATCTAATCTAATCTAATCTGCACCAAATTTCATCAAAATCGGTCCAGTAGTTTCGGAGCCTATTCAGTGCAAAGAAACAAACTTTTCCTCTATTATATTAAAGATGATCGTTAAAAAAACAGAGCCTTATTAATATTAAGGGCCTGTTCCACAACCTACTGACAAGTTTCAGATGGTCAAATAGCTTATTCGCATGTTTTATCTCTGTCACTCGATTTAAAGTTAGCAACAACAAAACTTCCAAATAAGATATCCGGAACTTAATAGAAGATTGTGAAACAGGCTTGAAACAAATGAAATCGATTGTTATCACACATCAACAAATGAACCACATCTCGTTATAATCTCACTTTGGGGTACAATAAAACAATGGATTTAACAAATTCGGTAATAAAATAAGAAAATCGTCCCTTGTATCGGTGAAAAGACATAAAATACACGTGGCTTGGGTATCTTAAAACGGTTGGTGCCATTTGGACGACAATCCGATGCATATTTTATCTTTAATGTCGGTTTAGCATCATTTTATATTCGACAATGCTCACAGCTTATGTTTCATGTGTATTGATGTACAATTGCGGTTTACGAAGTTCGCATGATATATACTTATCTCCTCTTGATACTATTATTAAATTGATGAGGTTGACCTCTTCTTTGGACTTTTGGGCAACGTGAACATAGAAAAAAATGTCTAAATCTATTTGAATATAAATTAATATTATTTATTTTAAAGTTCTAAGTTAAAAGCAGTGTGATAATATTACTATGGACAACTAAATGGTCACTTTTATTTAATTTAAAACGCTGTTTTTGTTCCGTGCCATACTGATACTATACTCGTATATAGATAGTAACCTACAGTGGCGAAGGCTGGTCCTCCTTCATAGGGAAGCCCTAGCCTATTAATAGGTACTGATTTGGATGAGGGACTGCAAAAGGTAAGTGGTGAGTGAAGCCGATAGGAATTGAGTTATAGGAAAACCACGCCATATCATTTAGAAACCCATATCATGTGTATCGTAGGAGAGACCAACAGTTTCGCTACAAGTTACGAAAGTGAGGAAGGTCCTTCACGTACGTAAGAATCATCACAAAGGAAAATACGAAACCAAACGAATCGAAATGCAACGATAGCTATTCAAAATTGAACTTTATTACTTACACAAGAAGACACACGTTTTATTGTAGGAGTTCGAATGTCAAGTTGCACCGCGCTACACAACCCATACGTGCAGTGTATGACTGTTCATATTATTATTATGACAATATGAAAAGTGTATTTTTTTGTGTAGTAAATAATGTCTGTGAACTTCCCTTATAATAACAACTCGCTTAATACTCTTTTTTATATCAATTAATTCCGTTTTCACAACTTCCTTGGAAATAACTTTTGAAAACGGAACAAGGGAGAGAATATTTCAAAGCTAGGCCAACTTTAGCCTATTATTTTAAACGGTTTACAAACAGAACTAGCGTCATAATAGTGTTCTGAATTGCACCTCAAATACTTTAACAGGAAGAGTTCGCAAACGAGCGTCGGCGGAGTTGTCGTGAGAGGACGAAGCGCTTGCAAACAGCTTACTCAATGGCTTCAAATGGCTTTCAGCTTCGCAAAACACAATACATAGGTAGCGAAGTATAACAAGAGGTCGATCTTTGGTCGAAAGTCGCCCATAAGAATTCATATTATAATTTTTAAGGTTAAACTTTATATTCTTTTGCCTTTTAAAGAGAAAAAATCGGCCAAGTGCGAGTCGGACTCGCGCACCGAGGGTTCCGTACAAACCTGTAGCGATTTTGTTACAGCCTAAAGGTATTATAGACCTGAGTATTTGATATGAATTTCAATTTAATACCTCTACGCGTTCATGAGGAAAGGGGAAGTAAGTTTTAAATTATTAAAAATATTTTATTATATGATGTAACAAAAAAATTACGATTTTCATAGTTTTTCCTTTATCTGTGCTATAAGACGTTGCTTTGTACCAAATTTCAAGATTCAGAGTTCATGGGAAGTACCCCGTAGGTTTTGATTCCCCTGCGAGTGTCAAAAATTTGCGGAAGTTTGCGGCATAAACGGCTGTATCTTTTGATTACGTTGGTTTAGAAGTTTAAATTTTTCACAGCTCTAAGGGACAGCAGGCTTGAGTATTTGATATAAATTCCAGCTTAATACCTCCACGCGTTCCTGAGAAAAGGGTCTTGACAGACCGACGGACAACAAAGTGTTCCTATAAGGGTCTCGTTTTATCCTTTCGAGGTACGGAACCCTAAAAATAAAAAAAACTGGCCAAGTTCGAGTCAGACTCGCGCATAAAGGGTTCCGTACAAAACGGTAAAAAAATTACGTTTGTATTGGCATCATCAGCAGTATATTTTGACCACATGGACGGAAATAAAAAATCAAATGGCAAATGGCACAATACAAAATTTCGTAGTATGTTGGACTACTTGTGCGTATAGGGCATAGAGCGATATGACTGATGTACGTCCATTCGACTCAGCTAAGCGGAAACGGTTACCTAGATGCAGTCGGATGAGTTTTACGTTCAATGGTTTTGTTCCGAAAACAAAAAAAAAATGAAAAAGCTGGATACAAATAAATTGAATGCTACGCAGGTTTTGTTCGTTACGACTGTCTGGTAGCTACCAGTAGCTACTCGTAACTACTATTTTAGATGATACATAGGCTGCACTAAAAGTATCGGGAATGGAATATTTCCACTGTTCCTTTCATATTAAAATATTTTTAATTTAAAACTCCTTGGTTTTAAAAATCGAATACCGTTTATTTATTTAAAAAAAGATTCTCGGTCTTGTCATAAGGTCTTGTCAAACTTGTTTAGTCGTTGAGAAAATGGAATTGACTCGAGAAAATTCTAGACCGATGATTTATTATGACTTTCAAAGTGGTTTAACACAGAAACAGTGTGTTGACCGGATGATTTCTGCATTTGGTGATGTAGCCCCATCCAAAACGACAATTTATCGCTGGTTTGATGAATTTCAACGTGGACGTGTCTTGACACGTCCACGTGAGCTTGCTCAGTGATGATCTCCGTCAGGGTCGTCCAAATCTGCAGTCACCCAAGAAAACGTTGATGCTGTGCGTAAGCTGATTGAGGAAGATCGACATGTGACATACTACGAAATTCAGGCAACTTCAGACATTGGCATGAGTCAAATACAATAATCTTGCATGAACAATTAGGTGTAAAAAAGTTGTTTTCCCGATGGATACCGCATTTGCTCTGTGAAGAGCAAAAAGCGTCTCGTGTTACTTGGTGCGTCAGAACTCTCGAAAGATTCCTCGCAGGATCCTCAAATGCTGTATCAGGTGACGAATCCTGGATATACGCGTACGAACCCGAAACAAAAAACCAGTCACAAGTTTGGGTGTTCGGAAATGAGTTAAAGCCAACAAAAAAGCCATTTTTTTTGCAACACTCCGTGAACGAACAATTCACGGAGTGTTGCAAAAAAAATGGTTGCCACGTTTGTCTCCAAAACCGACCATGTTGCAACTATTCCTCTTGAGGGACAAAGAACGGTTAATTCAGAATGGTATGCTAATATTTTTTTGCCACGGGTCATTTCTGAACTCCGTAAAGAGAACTGCAACCGCCGCATCATCCTCCATCACGACAATGCGAGTTCTTACACCGCGCACAGAACATAAGAGTTTTAGAGCAAGAAATCATAGAATTATTAGACCATCCGCCGTACAGCCCCGACCTAAGCCCTAATGATTTCTATACTTTCCCTAAAATAAAGAATAAATTGCGTGGTCAGAGATTTTCATCACCTGAAGAAGCTGTGGACGCCTACAAAACGGCAATTTTGGAGACCCCAACTTTCCATTCGGAAGTTGGGGAAGATGGTTGCTTCAATGATTGGTTCCATCGTATGTGTCAAATCGTAAATGTGTCAAATTTCGCGGAGAATACTTCGAAAAGCAATAAGTACATTTTAAAATAGTAATGTGTCACTTCCTTGATTCCCGAAATTTTCAGTGCCGCCCTCGTACATTAACTTAGTGGCAATGACTTCAAAACTAAGAATTGGCTGAAAAAAAATCTTCATGTAAGAAAAAATTACGCCATCTTGATTTCAGAAGATATTGTCAATTATTATGTATAAATAAAATAGCTTTTGTCCGCGACTTCGACCGCGTGGAAACTTGACTTCCATACAAAATTTTAACCCCTTTCACCCCCTTTAGCGGATGCTTACGTCATTAAAACTATCTGTATGCCAAATTTCAGCAAAATCCGTTCAGTAGTTTCGGCTGTGCGTTGATAGGTGAGTCAGTCAGGTTTGCCTTTTATATATTTAGATAATTTTTGCACCGAGGCTTCTTTTCACGGATAACCATCATGTCGGTAAAACATCAATATAAATCTATTTGTAAATATTGCTAAAGTAAATCTTAATTCTAGAACATTTTTCGATTCAAGTGTTGAATGGAAAAGAAGCTCTTAATCCGATGAAAGCAAATATTTTATTCACAAAAACTTATCAAAGGTAAAAGCAATGAATTTTTTCAATTATGAACAAACGAACAATGGTTCGGATTATGCTCTATATAGACCCGTAATATAACGAAAATCTTTTATCAGAAGAACATAATTTCATATTACAGTATAATACCTAACGCCCCTCTATATTTCGTTGCTTATCCCCCTGTCATAAGCCGGCAGGTGCTCTTAAAGTAATAATTTTACGATATCCCACTTAAGTTCCTCCAGAACGCCTCGCCCATAATGCCGCTACATAAAAATATTATTAGGCGAAAATTAAAAGTGGACGAATATTGGTGTTTCGGAAGCGAAATATTTGTACACACTACACACGCGCTTTTTAGCGTAATGTATAACATTACGCTAAAAAGCGCGTGTGTAGGATTCTGATCTGTACATTGTTTTAAGCAAACATTTTCAGTACAGTTTTATTTATTTATACGTTATTTATTCCTAAGCTTGCCTTGGTTCGCACTCGCTTCCCCAGATGCATCGTCCGGTGGCGGCTCACAATGTCGGTAACCTTACATCTGAGACCTGTCCATATAGATTTTGACTTATCAGTTATCAGACTCAATCCGAGTCCCGTTCAATAGATATTTGATCATTTAGTATCAAAATTAGATGATTTTTAAGAGTTCCGCACCCAAAGGGAAAGAAGGGACCGTACTACTGAAACTTCGCTGTATCTCTGTCCGTCCGTCTGTCTGTCTGTATCTACTTAACTGTGGCAGGTAGACAATTAAAATTTTTAAAGATGATGCATTTCTATTGTTACTATAGCAAAAAATACTAACAACAGAATATTTAAGGTCTACTGTGACTAGGGTTACCAGGGGTTGAAATCGAAAGCCGGTTGCTAGTGTTAAAAAAGCCCTCTCCCCCCCCAATGTAAAGAATGATCGTTTCATACTGCAATTATATGAGATTAAAGTGGCGAAAGTGTTGGAATTGGAAGTTGTTTGAGTACTCAATTTAGAGAGAGACGGTAACCCTAACTGTGACCAATTAATGTGCAATTTTATCGTTGTCGTGTCCGTAGCACTTATTATTATATTGAATTTTCTCTACTAAACGATTGTATTGTGCATTTCGTTCGATATCCTTGTTATTAAATTGAATATCAGATAAAGTCATTAAAATCCACGAAGTAAGATAATCGACAGTAACAATGTTCTTAAAATTAATTTGCTAAAATTACATTTATAAACTATAGGTATTTTAAACATATAACCGTACTAGCTGTTGCCCGCATAAATACAGTATCCCACGGTAACTCTGTACTTTTTCGGGATAAAAAGTATCCTACGTTTTAATTCAGACCTCAAGCTAGTACCATACCAAATTTCATTAAAATCCGTTCAGTAGTTTTTCCGTGAAAGAGTAACAAATACATCCATCCATACATCCTCACCCTCACAAACTTTCACATTTATAATACTAGCTGTTGCCATCCCACGGTAACGCTGTACTGTTTCGAGATAAAAAGTATCCTACGTTTTAATTCAGACCTCAAGCTAGTACCATACCAAATTTCATCAAAATCCGTTCAGTAGTTTTTGCGTGAAAGAGTAACAAATATCAGTAGGATTAAAATTCATGTAGAAATAGATATCAAGGAAATATGAATTAGTTCTCTCTATGCTTACTTCTCTATAACATGCTGTAGGTAGGAACAACATTCAATATATAGTAAACAGTTTGATACGTAGATGTGCTCTCTAGTTGCAGGCTGTTCACCGATATTGTAGTCCGGTGTAACTCCAAACAAGCCTGCGGTTTGGTCAGTTGTCAGTACTCGCCGTCTACACTCAGTAACTCATCGAACCGAAAGGCAAGATTCCAACAAAACATGGCTACGGGCTTCGAAAACTGACCGATATATTCAGCATTGCTTTTAGTTACGATGAGGCTTACACAGCCCAAAGGTTTTAAATTTTCTTTAAAATGAACGAGTAGAATAATAAATCATTGATTTTAGGTAAGTACCACCGTTTTTGATTATAAATTTAAAAGAAATTTTGCTGAAACCACAAACTTTGCCGTTAAAAAAGTATCCTATGTCCTGATTTCCTGTGTGTATCTGTGCTAAATTTCATCAAAATCGGTCTAGTTGTTTCGGAGCATTTTCAATGCAACAAACATACAAATAAACCTTTTCTCTTTACAATAATACCAGATGTTGCACGCGAGTCATGCGCGCAAAAGGAAATAACGCGGTAACCATACATTTTACCGCGATAAAAAGTAGCATATATCCTTCCCCGTGGTAGCTCTACATCTGTGCCAAATTTCATCAAAATTGGTCCAGTAGTTTCTTAGCCTATTCAATTCAAACAAACAAACTTTTCCTCTTTATTATATTAGTATAGATTAGTATTATAGATGTAGTAATTTCTATAGGGCTTAGCACGAACAATTAAACAAGTACTGAAGGCGCTATTTTCATATTTTCATTCTCTAACGTTACGAATACGCTATCAATTGTTTATAATAAGCACCATGAAAGAATAATAGTTATGGGCTGTGGTTAACAGTCGATACTGTATTAATAAAGACTGAAGTTAAAATTAAAATCCGTGTTTTTATTTAAACATGGAATAAGCGAAACAATGTTTTATCCTTGTCTGATACGTGGGAAAAGTCGCAAGACAAAACATTTTATTGCTTATCATTGTGCAAATATTTTTATTAGTAAGAAGTTTTATGTTTAGTACAGAATAAAAAGCTAATAGTTTAATCTTTTATATTATTATCTTTGAAGTTTTATCTCCAGATCGGTAAATGATAAGGCAATTTTCATTAAATGTCTGAAAACTTTGTCCGTAATAGTTTATCGATTTTATTGGTTATAGAGTTCTCGTAGTATGGTATAACTAAAAGGCGATAGCGATAGATAATAGTATGAATTAGTATTTTTTAGCTGTTTGGATTATCTTTGTCAGAAATTATAGACCTAAATAGATACTTCATTTATATATAGTTCGTAACGTCTTAGATTTTATTTTGAGCTTATTTTTACCAACATAAAATACTTCTAAATTGCTAACGGCCGAAAACGTACACACTTCTTATAATAATAATAACTCTCCACACCGATTTCGGAGACGGTGGTGGGTTTCATTGAGACCAGGCCAGTTACGCAGGAATAATTTTGTAGTGCTCAAGTGTGTACGCAGTACACAAGAATACTCTCTCTTCCTTTACTCTCATAATCCAATGGGACGGATAACCGACACGACAGCCAAGAGAACAGGTGCAAAACCGACTTTTTACATGCCCATCCGACGCATGGATCTTTTTGTCAGCCAATCAGGTGATCGGCCTGCACTGTCCTAACCAAACTTGGAAACAACATTTTTTGCTGTCCTAATGCGGGAATCGAACCCACGACCTCCGAGTCGAGAGCCCTAACCACTAGACCATGAACGCTGTTGGCTTCTTATTAATAAAGGCCATTTAAGTCGCATGCTGGCAATTGACATGCATTTTGCCAAAGACAGTGACAAACAATGATATAGGGTAATAGATGTAATAAATTAAAAAGAGGGTTTGGGTATTTGACCGTTAATAATAATAATCTATCAGAGAATTTCAAACAAAATGTAGGTACCTACATATTTTCAAATTAAATCGTTTATTTTTCAAAATATTCTTCACATGAGTACTCAGTGCCGTAAATATAGCCTTTTCAGCGCCCTGTGCGAGCTTCTATAACTGCGCCCTAGATCCGGGGCAGGTCCTGCCTGGTCTGACCATTCTTGCGCCCCCCAGAGTCTACGCCCTGTGCCTGAACACCGGTGGCACCGCCCTATTTACGGCACTGTGAGTACTTACTTAAATCTAACAATGTAGAAAGTATCTTAAATAGAGCTAGGTTCAAAAATAGTTTACAGCGGCTCTTGCGCTAAGCACAGCTTGTAACGCAAAAGCCAGAGATTGAAGTGCTTAAAATAGCTATAATTATATTAATACGTGATCGGAAAGCTAAAATTTCAAGTACGGTTTCATGAGAATTGTGTATACGGATCAGTGTGAAAAGCGATGTTCAAGAAATGTATAAGGCCTGGGCCAGCCTATAGTTGCAAAACTTCTGAAAAAATCCGAATAATTCCGGAATACTTCTGGGAAAGTTTCTTTATTAGAATTATTCAAAATGAATTTAATTAAGATTTTTATTTTTGCTTAAAATCGTATTTTGCATCAATCGTCGATCGCCGCCCTCTATGCGTCGCCCGCCGGCCGCTGCCACACGAGCGAGACAGCGGCGCGGCGCGGGAGTGAGATACTCCCCGGAGAAGTTTTCCCCCGCGCAAGAAAGATTCGTACCCGCAATCGAATGTTTCCGTCGAATATTTCGCCGGAATAATTCAATGGTAATATACCTAGGTGTTAGTTTATGGTGTATGGTGGTTGAATGAATTATTTGTTCAGTGGCACATACGTAAGTAAAATATAAATGTTTATTTTATTATAAATGGGATTGATTAAGTATATAATGTTGATATTTTTTGTATGTACAATAGCTCTGTACGCATCGATTTTGATGCAGTTTTCAGAACAATATTATTTAGTACCTACTATATGTATACGTGACATAAAAAAACGTTGAAATAAATAATGTTTTAATAAGTAAAAAGATGGAACCTGTAGTAAGGACGAGAAATAAAAATACGTGTACCTAGCTCGAATTAGAATATGTATTCCAATATCTATACTAATATTATAAAGCTGAAGAGTTTGTTTGTTTGAACGCGCTAATCTCAGGAACTACTGGTACGAATTGAAAAATTCTTTGTGTTGGATAGTCCACTTATCGAGGAAGGCTTTAGGCTATATAGCATCATGCTAAACTCAATACGAGCGGAGCACCAATCAAGAATGTTACAAAATCGGGGGTCTTTTTTTCCTTTTGAGAGCTTTCGCTACGTACGCTGCGGAAACGGTTAAAGTTTCGCTAAAATGATGTATGGCAGAATTGTTCCCCTGTAAAAGTTCTAAAAAAAGTCTGCGACAGTATATGTCTATCTTTTAAGGTTAGCTCACTATAACCTTTTTATACTAACCGAATTTGTTCTAAAAGTAAGCATTATTTGTGAAAGTGTTTTCATAAAGATTTTATTAATCCTTATCCAAGTAAATACGTTATTCATTACAAGCATTTAATCTAGAAGAAATTTGCCGTTTATATTATTTGATTTCAATGAGTATTTTAGAAGATATCGCAGTAATAAAATAATCATGCGCGCTATAGTACGGCGCACGGCGCTGGCGGGCAGTTGTGACCGTGAGGTGGAAGCGCTTTTCCTTCTACGTAAATGAAGTCGCGGGTAAATTTTAGCGATATCCTAAAGTAACTATTCCACGCAGACGAAGTCGCGGGGAAAAGCCAGTATCAAAATAAAATTATTGACAGTATAAGTCAAAGTATTAATTCACTTTTTAAACTGTTATACAATACAGAGGTTTTATTAATTGGACTTTTGTAGATACCAATAGAACCGACTTCAATGAAGCCGGAACCTCAAACCACCACCAAGCGAAGACTTTATTGAAGAGCTGCTCTGACGACTTTATTAAATGATGCGACGTGCACGGTGCAATCAAGTCACAAGTCACAACCATAAACTCAAATATACCTACCGCTCACAACACAACTGAAGATAAACCCCCTTACTAATAAACGCTGTATAAGCTTTGAATAGTTACACAGTGTTTTGTCTTCTTCTATCGAATTAAAAATGTCACTTGTGTGATGTGAACAAAACACTGTATAGTCTATTCAAAGCTTATAAGGCGTTTTAATAAAGTTGTAAAGTTGGAAGTTGTAAACTAATACCCCCTTATAATGTAAGGGGGTATTAGTTTACAACTTCCAAGCGCAATTTTTCTCGTTTTTTTTTTTGAGTTGAAATATTCCCAAAGTTTCGGAATATTTCGGAATACTTCCGAAGTATTCGACGGGAATGATTCGGAATTTTCCCGCCAGCATCTATAGGCCAGCCCTACGTACAGTATGTGTAAATATAGCAAGATAATATAGTAACCGTTTCCTATTCTTTATTTTGTTTAATTTCACTTCGTTTCCATGTACATTTAAATTAACTTCGTCAAGGAGAGCAACACAAAGTAAAATAAAACATGGCGGATCAGATCAAAATTAACTAAATAATGTCATTTTATCAATGACATGACTTTTGACAAAGAAAGACGTATGGCATTCAAGACGTCGTCTCTTCGTAAAACTGTCTACTACGTCAAAAGTCAAGTCAAAACAACTGTCATGGCCGCCCTAAAACAGTGTTCTCGCAATAAAAAACTCTTCAAATAATCATTTTTGTACGCATGTACCCTTCTTCAAATTATTTTTTTCGTATTTTTATGATATTCCCATATTTTTTTCCTATTTACCTATGTAGTGTACATAGAACTGGCCCAAAACCAAACATGTCTTTTGCCACATTTAATGTTTTAGCGGAGGAAGGCCAGCCGAAAGCTAATATTATTAAAAATAACGCTTAGAAATACATTCAATTTATAAAAATATCAGCAACACACACTACTGGGCAAATGATCTACGGCTTAAGTATAGACGTTTAGACTAGTTTTATATTATACAATAAAAAAGATGATAAAAAAAATCCTTTATATGGGTGAGTTTGCGTTGAGCGGAGATTCATCCATTATGAGATGATTTTTTTTACTTTGAGTATGACAATATTTTTTTTGCCTGAATGTTTTTACACGAGCAGGAGATCATATACCCAAATTATCCATAGTTAATTTTAAGAGGTTTGACACAATAGGGGATCGGACTACATCTGAAATATTTAGTTTCATTAATATATTCAGAAATATTGAGGCATTACTACTTGGTAAATGTAAAAAAATATATTATTTTATGTGTAGTTTACTAATTAAATACATTTAAAAAGTACCAAAAAAGAAAATATGTATTTTTTTTTGCGAAATTGGTAAATAAAACCTACAACATTAGTTATATGTCATATACAAAAACATTAATTATGGTAAGTACGAACTTAAACGCACAAATATCGGAGATATTTACAAATATATTCCGGCGGCCATATACTTCATACATTTTAACCTACACGTGACGTCATTTGTAGGTCGACTTTAGTATGGAGCGTTTTTAGGAGACTCGCGAAAATTTTTATACAAATCGCTGTACTTTTGAAAATATTAACTTTTGATATACGGTTTCTTCTGAGAAGTTACTCATATTTAAGAGTACTATTCATTTATGCAATAAAAAAAAAAACAGTCCGATTGCCTATTGTCAATGAGTGTAATTTTTTCTTTCACAATCCATAAACAACATTTACTAATTTTTATTGCGTATCTAAGCGGTAAAAGAAACGTAAAATAGTTATACTTTAAAATTAAAATATGAATTATGGTCCGACCACATAGCGACCTCCAGTATATATTTATTCAGCTAAACAACCTAATTTCTTGCACGTGGTCAACGATACTTTGCAAATATATCACGTCCATTTAAAAAATCATACGCCTTCGAGTTCGGGGGTCTGGATCCAAGAAACGCTAGCACCAACTGCGCAATGATTTATTTCACAAATGCTCCAAGACGATAAATAACGAAACTCCGCCGCGTAAATATGAAATTGTGTTTTGATGCTCATCCTTTTAATAAAAATATACTAATTCAAATATTCAAATGTCGGCTTGTTGTTGCTGATTAATTTTAGGAAGGGTAGGTAGAGGTAACGTAGAAGATTTAATGCAAGAAATTGTTTCATCATCATCATAATTATAAGCCTATCGCCGTCCACTGTTGAACGTAGGCCTCCCCTAATGATGCGCTCTCTATCCCGATCTTGGACAGCGATACATCTATCCATTGCCACCTTCTTCAAATCATCGGTCCATCGTGCCGCAGGACGTCCACCACGTTTGCATATGCGACCGTCCGTCCTCTATCGACTGTTCGTCTGCAGACATGCACTTCCAGTTCACCGTGCTAATTCTATAAGTAACGTCGGTGACTTTAGTCCTCTGGCGAATTACATTATTATCACGAATATTAGCCACCATAGATACCCTGTTCTTTTCAGGTCACAAAGCACGGTGCAAACGGCGAATGATTATTGCGATCGGTAGGAAAAGTTTATTGTCTTGTTCATCGAAGACTCAATTTATCATTTCTGAGGAGTCTCCACGATCAGGTGCACGGGTAAATGTGTCCAAAAATTATGTTAAGACCTATGCCCACAGTGATGTAAAGGGGGGGGGGGGTGGCTATTTGCTTGTTGCTGCCGACTATTGTCTGTCATTCCAGCAATCTGTGAGCAAGATAGAGGACGTACCTACTCAAAGAAAAAACGAGACTCTATTACGCAGATTTCGCTGTTTGTCTGTCCGTCCGTCTGTCTGTCACCAGGCTGTATATCATGTATATCCTTAACCTCGAGGTTAATACTATCGATAGTGTATTTCTGTTTCCACTATTACAACAATTCTAAAAATAGAAAAAACAATTCTCATTCAACAGCCGTGATTTTTTTTTGTTTTGAACGGAACCCTTCGTGCGCGAATCCAACTCGCACTTGCCCGGTTTGTGACTTTATTTCTTAACGATATCGGTATCTTCGGTAATTAATCACGAAAATAACTGTCTGTAAAGCACAAAATAGGAAATAACAAACGACAATTAAATCTACAAATAGCATGTAATCCACAAAGTGAAACTCTAAAGAACTTAGACACTTTCGCAAATGACAAAATTTATTATCCCGTCCAAGAGGATTGAGTCTCGGACTCCTTTACTCGAAGAAACAAATTTAAGTGATTAAGGAAATTAAATTTTACGCTCACTTTGTCCTATAAATTATTTCGCTACGAATAACCTAAGTATGCAAGCATAATAACAATTTTGCTCGTCGAAAATAGGTGAACTTACTATACAATATACAATCTACAACCACCTAGACATCTATACTTATAAGTAGAAGTCATTTCTAATGTACCACCGACAAAGCTCCCGCTCGACCAGTCTCTAAGCATTCACCTCTGCACTAGGACGCCTCAAAATATTTAAACGCAAAGGAAGTAACCGCAACGACTGCAGACGAGATTGAACTATGTATTTTCACGTGAATATTTTTTCGAGCCCACTATTCAACGGCGCTGTTGAGCGATTTTTATCTTATGCCTGGTCGAGCGGGAACTTGTTTCATAGTACCTACCTATAAAGTTCTACAAAATCAGATTTCGGATATTTTGGGCGTGTGATCTACTACTTATGTTAAGATGTTTTGGCAGAAAAATATATAAATAATTCGAAAAAAAAAACAAAATTAAATTAAATTGTGGTCTCTAAGGCGCTGAGTTCAATAACCTCACAGAACCTTGATCTTAGCATCTAAAACATCTCACAAATCTAACAGCCGCAAAAACCGTCATTTCGATTTTTTTTATTATTTGTCAGCCTAAACATCGCAACATAATCTAAAAAATATACTTAGTATTTATCTACTTACTTGGCCCTGCCATACAAAATTATTCAAATAATTAACAGCAGTTTATTCCGACAAAATGCAGATTGCGATTCTTTCATACAGAATATAATCGGAAATGTTATTACTGAGCTCAAATGACCCGGGTTCGAATCAATGTGGACACAATTAGGGACACAAAGGCTTTGAAGGAACGGAATTACGCGGTCGTATTACCTGTAACGGCTGTAGCTCGCAAATAGGCGCCATTTTGTTCAGGCTTCTAGAATTTTTACCTTGCACTCATTTGCTGTTGCGAACTGTGTAAAAAGCTGTTAAGTATTTCCATTGGTATGTTATTACATATTCTAATTTAAATACTATCTGTCGGTAATGTTTTTGATTATGTCCGTTGTACGTTATTATATTAATTTAAACATTATTTTCTGTCAGTATATATTTTTTCTACGCCCTTAATTAATAAAAAATTATATGTTGTAGCAGTGGAAGGTCGGGCAAAATGAATACCTTAAGGTTTTAGCAAAAAAGTTATAAGATACAAAAACAAAATACCCATCACAAATTAGTCTTTATTAATTGCTCTTGCAAATACCATCACCAGTTACCATTAATAATTAACCAATTATGTATTATCTGCAAATAAAATTAAAAAAAATACGAAAGTATTCACTTTACCCGGTGCCCTGGGTAAAGCGGATACAGTGCTCGGGGAAAGTGAACACCCATAATTTTATCTCTGTAAAAGTAAATATAAATTTAATTAATAAAAAAAAACTTTTTGTTTGTTTGTTTGTTTGAACAGGCTAATCTCAGGAACTACTGGTTCGAATTGAAAAATTATTTTTGTGTTGGATAGTCCATTTATCGAGGATAATAAATCAATAAGAGCGGAGCTCCAATCAATAATGTTTCAAAATCGGGGTGTTTTTTTCCCTTTTGAGAGCTTTCGCTGCGTACGCTGCGGAAACGGTTAAAGTTTCGCTAAAATAATGTATGACAGAATTGTTCCCCTTTAAAAGTTCTAAAAAAAAGTCTGCGACAGTATATGTCTATCTTTTAAGGTTGGCTCACAATAACCTTTTTATGCTAACCAAATTTGTTCTAAAATTAAGCATTATTTGTGAGGGTGTTTTCATAAAGATAATATTAATCCTTATCGAAATAAATACGTTATTCATTACAAGCATTTAATTTAGAAGAACTTTGCCATTTACATCATTTGATTTCAATATGTATTTTAGAAGATATCGCAGTAATAAAATAATCAGCGCGTAATAATGATGTGCGGCGCGCTGCGGGCAGTCGTGAGTCGCGGGCAAGCGCTTCTCCTTCTACGTAAATGAAGTCGCGGGTAAATTTTAGCGATATCCCAAAGTAAATGTTCCACGCGGACGAAGTCGCGGGCAAAAGCTAGTATATATATATACTTAAGTACCATCAAAAGGGAACATTCTTCGTAATATATCTGATGACCAACATCACAAATTAAAAGCCGTTTGCGTGATAGTTTCATCAGATAATTTAATATATTCACCATGTGAAGATAAAAATAAAGATAATAATTATTATAAAGAGGTTGTTAGTCAGAAATCAGAAATAGCAGGCAAAGATACTATATCCACTTTGCCCGAGTAGGTAAGCTTTGAGGTCAACAAATTTCATACAAAAATTAATAATTCTGATTCTCTGTTAAATGTAGTATTAAAATCTACTTAGATATGCTACCGAACTAAAATATTTTTAAAACTTAAGAACGAATAGTACTGTAAAAATTAACTATATTAATTTACATTAACAATTGACATTAACAATAATATATATGAAAGTTTGTGAGGATAGGTGTTTGTTCCTCTTTCACAAAAAACTACTAAACGAATTTCGTTGAAATTTGGTATAGTAGTAGTTAAAGCCCTGGATTAAAACATCTAGGCTACTTTTTATCCCAAAACAGTAGCATTCCCGAGGGATACTATATTTGCGGGCAACAGCTAGTCAAAAATATACTTACTATGTCAAATCATTTTTTTATTGACGAAAACACCAAATCTCCCCTTGGTGGGCGGCACGCGACGCAACCGTTTACTCTAGTGTTTGCCACGTACTAATCCAAGATGGCCGAACATTACAGAAGTATTGTGTTGAATGACATATTAATAATTGAGGAGTAATAGGCCCTTTGAGTATATAAAATAGGCCCTAATTTCGAGATAATTGGGGCCATTTTGACATTTGAAGTATGCTGAGAACAAGATTGCAGACATTTGAAGTTAGCCATACTTAAACTTACCTTACTTACAAACCAAGATCTCGTAATTTTTATTGTATGAAGATTTGTTCCGTCAAATGTACATCATCTTGAGTTACATCCTATCTTGAGCAGCCTATCTTGAGTTTTGAAATCTATTTACAACTAAAATGTATTTAGTTACTATCTACTTGTAAATTAAGATGAGAGGTCCTATAATTAAGTTTAATATCGAAACACAATATAAATTAACTCAATCAAATATGCAAAACACATGTTAAATGACTTGTAAAGGTCTGATTATGTACGAGTTTGGGGGCGAAACTTTGGACAATATTGCCAAGTTTAAACTGCGAACAAGACATCAAACGTAACGCCCAGACACCCATAATAAATTCTCTTTCCTTCTATCACACCGAGCATAAGTCATCGACTTTGATATAATAGTATGTCATAAGAATTTAACTAGATTTCTGTTGTATGTTGGATCTGTTGACCCAGCAGCATTTATCATAAACTCACGATGGAGATATTCAATGATACAATGATTGTATATTCTTCTTTATTAGATATGTTCTACATATAACATCCATACAGTATATCTTATCATACATATAATATGTTAAGGAGGCCAAATAGACATACGCACGTCTAAGCTATACATAGCCTCATGGCTAACTGAATATTCTATCATAGGCATCAAAGTGACACCTATGAATGACAGATTATCTTTTTAATAATGTTACATCATTATGCAACACCTCCCTTTTCAAGATAACGCAACTAATACTACAATATGTACACAACTAAAAACATACTACTATATAACTAATCATATTTTTAATGAATATACAGTTTAGGACGTTTTACATTTCTACCAGATCTGGTTACATAATCGGTATTCACTAGACTCTCCATAGGAACACAGCTTTCATCATTATCACAATTTTGAAAAAGACCGTTTCCGAAATTCACCGAACTCATGGGGTTAGCAATGTCCTGTATGGTAACCATACTGTCATTTTTGCCACTGCTTTCGCCATTACCAGAAGAAGAAGGAGGAGTATTTATGTTTTTTTAAATCTCTTTTTCTAGGTCTAATGTGTCCTATATTCCTCCTATACACAGCACCGTTTAAATCTACAATATAATACGACCTACCACACGTCAATTTCTCTTTAATTATTCCCGGAGTCCAAACGGATTTAGGATCTTTTTTAAAATATATATAATCTCCTGGCTGAAATACATATGACTTTTGCTTAACATTCCTGTCAAAATAAAAAGACATTCTGTCTCTGCTATGTTTGTGACATTTCTCATATGTCGAAAATTTTACCACTCTAGGATATAACTTTTTATTTAGTATTGGTAAATTTACTCGTAAGCTTCTAGACATTAATAATGAAGCAGGGCTGGGAAAATCTCCCTTAGCCGTATTACGATAATGTAACAATGACAAGTATATATCAGAGCCATCCTCTTTGCATTTTCTTAAAATGTTTTTTATAATTTTTACCCCGCTTTCAGCTTGACCATTGGATTTTGGCCAATGTGGGCTGCTTGTTATGTGTTCAATGTCCCACTCCTCAAGAAAGGACTTGAATTTACTGGAGTTAAAAGGTGGACCATTGTCAGATACAAGAGATTTCGGTATTCCATGACGAGCAAAAAACGATTTAAGATTCTTAACAACAACGTCCACAGTGTAATTTTTATGCAAAGAAGCTAACTCATTGTACTTGGAATAGTAATCCATGCAGACAAGGAAATTTTCTCCATAAAAATATAGTAAATCAACACCTACCTGTTGCCATGGAAGATGGGACATCTCGTAGCACTGCAACGGCTCATTTGTTGTGTTTGGCTTGAACTTAGCACATACTAAGCATTGATCAACTAAATTTTTAATGTCAGCATTTATATTCGGCCAATAAACTGTTTCTCTAGCAATATTAAGTGTTTTATTTATACCTAAGTGACCACAGTGAATTTTATCTAATATTTGTTTTTGCAAAGATTTAGGAACAATAAGCCTATTTCCTTTAAATAGTAATTCATTCATTATATGTATTTCATTTTGAATATTCCAATATGGTTTTACCATAGATGCTATTTTGTCTTTGCTCTTAGGCCACCCGTTTTGAATATAAGACTTAAGCAAAGTTAATGATTCATCTTTATTACTTTCTGTTAATATTAAATTCAAATATGGCTTACTTACAGAGAGGTTAGAAAATATAGTATTTACATGGTACTGTAAATCCTGTTCATATGGGGGTATGTATTTTTCAGTAAGTGCTGCTCTAGACAAAGTATCTGCTATATATACATAAATTTACCAGGTACATAAACCACATCTAAGTCATAGCCTTGCAAAGAAAGCATCATTCTCTGCAACCTAGCAGGTACTTCATGTAGGGGCTTCTTAAATAAATAAATCAACGGTTTGTGATCAGTTTGCACAGTTATTCTACTGCCATAAATATATTGGTGAAATTTATTACATCCAAATTGTATTGCAAACAATTCCTTCTCAATCTGAGCATAATTTTGTTGTGAGCTGGTCAGTGTTCTTGAGCTGTAAGCCACGGGTCGCTTATTTTGAAATATAGCGGCACAGACGGCATATCTTGAGGCATCAACCGACAAAGTCAAGTGTAAATTACAATCATAATTTGCTAACACGGGCGCTTTAGTTATAATTTCTTTTAATAAATCAAAGCATTTTTGACAATTCTCATCCCAAAGCCATAACACATCCTTTTTTAACAAATTTCTTAAAATATTAGTTTTGTCAGCTAAGTTTTCTATGAATGGTGCTAAAAAATTTATCATACCTAAAAATCTTTGCAAGTCTTTAATATTTTTTGGTATTGGCATTTCTTTTATAGCCTTAATTTTCTCTGGATCAATTTTTATACCATCTTTACTGAAAATATAGCCCAAATATGCGATTTCTTCTAAAAGAAACTTGCACTTGGCCCTATTTAATTTCAAATTGACTTGTCTAGCCCTATCCAGAAACAATTCTAATCTTTTATTGTGTATTTCAATTGTTTCACCGTATATTAAAATATCATCACACCAAATTATTATTCCCTCAATGTCTCCGAATAAATCTATCATAGTTTTATAGAAAATTTCTGTTGCCGTGCTTATTCCGAAAGGTAATCTCAAAAATTTATATCTACCAAAGGGAGTTTGAAAAGTACAAAGGTCACTGCTCTCTTTAGTTAATTTTATATTATAAAATCCAGAAAATGCATCTATGCTGATTGATGCATCTATAAATGCATCAATCAGCGTGAAAAATTTGTGTCTTGCTACCGTCAAATTCTTCTTGGGTTCAAAATACTCGACGAATTTTGTCTTGACATCTTGATATGTGGCTTCCTCCAGGTCCAAATTGAAGGAGTTATATATATTTAGACCTTTCTCTCCCATGGAATGCAGCATGATTGCAATTTTTCTTTTGTCTTCTGTCTTCTCCATTCCTGATGCCAGCAGGTATATCTCGAATGATTGCGTCCATTTCTTGAAATTCTCAGCATTATTGTTGATAACTTCGGTAGAAATTTCAAGTTTCTGTACTCCGTTTCCAGCCATTGTTAGGTCTTCACACACTTTTTTCACCGATCGTTCCTAAGTTCCGACTGCCTTCAAGTTTTTTGTGGTTATTCTTGAGTTTTTGATGTACCCTCTTTTTCGTTCATATATTTTTGTATTTACATCCCACTTCTGACACCATGTTGTATGTTGGATCTGTTGACCCAGCAGCATTTATCATAAACTCACGATGGAGATATTCAATGATACAATGATTGTATATTCTTCTTTATTACATATGTTCTACATATAACATCCATACAGTATATCTTATCATACATATAATATGTTAAGGAGGCCAAATAGACATACACACGTCTAAGCTATACATAGCCTTATGGCTAACTGAATATTCATAGGCATCAAAGTGACACCTATGAATGACAGATTATCTTTTTAATAATGTTACATCCTTATGCAACAATTTCGTCTTGTGGTCATAACTTGCCTATAATAATTCATATTATTACTTTTAAAAATAAATTTAAAAAAGTAGTCAAAGAACGTTTGTGTGCTAAAGCTTATTATAAAGTAAATGATTTTGTTAACGATTGCACACCTTGGGAATAAGATGCAACCCTGCAAGGCTGTCTCTATGTACTTGTGTACTGACTTTTGTTATATTTAACATAGATTTAAGTTTACAATGTAAAATAAATATTTCTTTTAAAAGAACAATTTTCCATCTTTTTGCTAAAAGATGGGCCCGTGCGAGTTTCTTACGCCGGTTCTTCTCGGCGGGTTAGGGTTGAACCGGTGGTAGCCTTTTTTTGTTGACTTTCCGAAAATAGCTTTTTAAGTTTTATTTGGAAATAAAAATTTTCATTTTTATTTTCATTTTCATTAAGTTTGAACTTTAAAAGTGTTCTTTTGACTCAAACAAAAAAAATATATAAATGTGAGCGATTGACAAAAGTCAACGTGTTACAAAATTGTGTCCATAAAAGTATCCATCAAACGATCGGTAGTGTGTATTAATATTGTGTGTCGTTTTTATTTTTAAAACTGATGTATTTCTTAGCATGCTTAAAAAAATATTAACTTTCTGCACACCTTCCTCCATATAAACTTTAACTGTGCCAAATATCATACTTCTCCGTTCGCACAATTCTCCTAAAACCGTACTGAACGTAGAATTTTATAATATTATGACGATTAACTTTAAACGAAATAACAAAACAAATGAGTCAACTGTAAATAATTTACCTCATATTTTTAGTCAAACTTATAAATAAGAAAAAAAAGAAAGATAGGTTTGTAATATACCTATACCTAATTGGAACCAAAATAACAATGTTATTTTCTAAAACGTTTTTTATGGAAGAATAACCAGAATATTTGAAAACTGTCAAAAACTGCAAATAACCAATTCATCACAGTAAAATGTGAAACACGGTGAAACTATTAGTGACAGCTGCTATCCCTCCATCAATCATTTCAACCAATAACTTTAATTGAACGAATCCAATCTGAATTTCACGAAACCCGACTACGGCGAAGCCAAAAGGAAGGGTAATGATTTTAATTAATATTATGATTTAAAGTAGTTTTCCGCCAAATAATACCTACAACCTGCAAGCAAATCTGTGAGTGCACGCATAAGCATGCGTAACGCACCTCCCTCCTCCCATACTGCTTATGCGTGCACTCAGATGCAAGATCGTGCAAACACCACCACCACACAAGCAACAATGTCAGCAAGATCACAGCCAGATCAGCCCCACACCACTATGCAGGTTGCAAAAAGAGGTAATGATTTTGGTATGTATAATGTACTAGCAGTCCCGACACACGTTGTTCTGCCTTAAATATGAATGAAACGAATAAATAACTTCACCTACAATGCAACCTACACATGTTACAATATTTCTCACTGTTTAAACCTCCCCTGAATTTCCACAATTATTTCAAGACTAAAATAGCTAAATAAGTCCAGCCGTTCTCAAGTTTTGAGTTCCTCGGGTACGGGATAAAAAGTATCCTTTGTCCTTTTCCTGATTCTAAGCTACCTCCCCAACAATTTTCAGCTAAAATGGTTCAGCCGTTCTTGGGTTATAAATAGTGTAACTAACACTTCTTTCTTTTTTATATATAGATTGTTTAATGTATTTGTTTAAAAGTAAGTATTTTTGTTTTTGTCTACGTTTGTTTCATCGTTTCGTTCATTGTTTGTTTCATTAGTGCCTAAACTAGTTTTCCGATTTATAGTTGAATAAGTGTCAACAGATTCACTATAATAATAATCGCCTAGGTAACATAGACATTTGCGAAATCGGATAACCTTTTTTATTGCTAATTCCAGTAGTAATATTTTACTTTCGTGCACTAACACAAAACAATAACTTCCTTTATACGATCGATAGTGACAACACAAAAATAATTACCGTTTTTAAAAAAAGGAAGTGCTCAATTCGACTGCATGTTTCTTTTTACACGCTTTTTATTAGCTTCACCTGTATATATTATGTTTGTATATTTGTTAGTGACCGAACCTTTTGGGCGTGATTTTGACCCAGTTTATTTGTTTTTTTTTGGTCTAGTGTTAGCATTTATGTGTAACGAATTATCTTTATCACACACGTGCTGCTACGACGTAATACGATGCGCTACAACGTAGCTCCTCTACGCTTTGACGTAGCTAAAGGAAAGACGAATAATAATTATTAATATTATTACTAGTGTTTGCCTAGCGGTCGAAATTTGACTATAGTAAATTTATTGTTAAGTCACAGCCTCTTAGAATACGAAATAAAAAGAATGTTTTTTTAATAATTTGATTTATGCCAGGGTGTGGTTTCGTGGGGGAGACGATTGGATGTAAAGGTCAAAGGTCAATGTGATGAGGATGGTTGGGGCCAAAAGTCAATATGAACTAACATTGTTTCATGCTCGCGTAAGCCAAGACAACAAACAATTTCAAGTTGCATCTTACGAATTTTTGATCAGGGTCACGTGTCCTGCTCGAGTTTAACAGTTTTTACACATCCCAATAAAATGCACACCTGCAGAATATGATATTACTTTTGGGCCATCGGATACGCCGAGTATCACGGTGTAAAATCTAAGACGTGTTGACGTCACACTGTCCATTTGATTATGACGCTTATTTGGGCAGCTATAAGCAGTATGAATAAACCATATCGGGTTTAAGACCAATTATTATTAACAAGTTGTTTACGTCAGAGGTTCTGAATTTGAGCGTTGCAGTGTTATTATTTAATTAGCTCAATACTTCACATAGATTTACGGCTTCTGGATTTGAGCGTTGCAGTGTTATTATTCGGCTCAATATTTTACTTAGAGGTTACTGAATCAGAGTAAGGTTACAAATATTGAGTTAATTTTTTGTATCCGCGCAGTTCACGCATTGCACGTCATGACGCGTTTACGCTCGTGGGCGTTTTTAGTGTTTAGGTAGTTGGTATAAATCATGGAATATGATAATTATATAACTAGATGTTGCCCGCGACTTCGTGCGCGTAAAAGTTTATTTCGCAGAAACCGTACATTTTACCGTGATAACCGAGGTCTAATGTACCAAATTTCATCAAAATCTGTCCAGTAGTATGCTCCGATACTTAATTCATATATTATTACATACATACATACATATAATCACGCCTTTTTCCCGTAGGGGTAGGCAGGACCGCCTCTTTCCCGTAGGGGTAGGCAGAGACCACTTCTTTCCACTTGCTACGATCCTTACATACTTCTTTCGCTTCGTCCACTTTCATTCTTAACATCCATTCCTCCTCTTACATTCAACGTAGCCAAGCGTCTCTCCATGGTCCGCTTTTCGCCTCCGCGAGAAACGAGACGTGATGTGTGGCGAACCACATCGCCGCCATTTTGGATAATTAAATTGTTTTTGATTATCCACTGCATTTCCACGGATTGGTGGACAGGGTAGGAATAGGGAAAGGGAAGGATAGGTGGAGTGGAAAGGAAGATTGGTAAGTTAGAGTGGGAAATAGGGAATGTAGGATATTACCGCCCAGGAGGGCAAGGGATAGGACAGTAATAGCTAGGGAAGCCGGGGCCGCATACCCGTATACTATACCACAACTACCGGACAGGTAAGTTGGGAAGAGTATCCCATGACATATATTATTACTAACACATAATTCGATACTCAACTCCGATACTCATTATTCAATGCAAACAAACAAAGAAACTTTTCCTCTTTATTATATCAGTATCAGATATAGATTAATACACATCTATGACCCAGGGACACAGAAAAACTTTTTGTTCCTTCGGCGGGATTCGAGCCTGCGACCTCCGGCTTGAGTACCAACCCGCTGAACAATTGAGCTACAGAGGTCGTCAAGAGGCTTATTAACCCGTGATTTTTAATTGAACCCGTGATTAATTTACCTCTGTGGGGATTTATCATCATGGCAGAGTACCCAAATGCTAAACAGTGGTTATCGTAAATTCTAGCCGGCTACGTCGTAGAGATTATTCGCACTACTTACTATAAGTATCGCTCGTTGTTAACTCAAACAACACTAACACAGTTAACTATGGAGTTAGCAGAAACGATTGACAACTAACGTATCCATAATGTTATGAAAAGAGAATTGTATGAAAATTATGATAGCATCCAAACAATTGACGTTCAATAACGTTACGAATACGTAGTTGTCAATTGTTCCTGTGGGTTAGTTCCTGCAAATGCGTATTCGTAACGTTATCGAAAGAGAATCGTATGTCAATTATGACCAGTGATCGGAATTGGGTGAGTATATTTACCTACAGTTTAACGAACAGAGACGGAAATCGGAGACTTCCTTACGACTAAAATTTTTTTTACCGGTAAATTTACCGGAACTTTGATTATGCAACTTTCTAATAGCTAAATGCTTCAATAAACCTTAATTAATGTTAGATAAAAAATAAAATAACGTATATTAAAAAAATATTTTTTTTTATTGATAAAAAAGTTTTTGTTTGAACATTTAAATATTACATGACTATAATATATTAATGACTTTCTTATCCTAAAACACATATTTATTTTAAAGTATAAATAAATATAAAGTTTAAATATTACACCGTGAAATGTTCAAACATATTTTTTTATCAATAAAAAAATATTTTTTAATATACGTTATTTTTTTTTCTAACATTAATTAAGATTTATTGAAGCATTTAGCTATTAAAAAGTTGCATTATCAAAGTTCCGGTAAATTTACCGGTAAAAAAATTTTTAGTCGTAAGGAAGTCTCCGATTTCCGTCTCTGTTCGTTAAACTGTAGGTAAATATACTCACCCTATTCCGATCACTGATTATGACAGCTGCAGCACTCACACGATTAATATTCGATAACGTAACGAATACGTAGTTGTCATAGTAATTTTTAAAGGTACAATTCTCATTTGTAAATTAGGTAAAAACTAATTGTTTTCAAATTTTCGTGCAAGGTCGTCTAAATGCTATCTTCTGTGGAAACTCTTGACAGAACCTCTCAATCTCTCAATATTTTTATCGCTTCAACAAAAAGTACAACAGTAATTCGAACGTAACACAAATCCATTTTAAATCGAAAGAACAAAGATTATGAAGAAAATCCTTAAGTCTTTATTTACACAACAAAAGCCCACAGAGATTATTCGGGAATGAAATGTCTAAATCACGGGGTGACAAAAAAATTCTGAACAATCAAAAGTTTTTCCATTTTCGTGGGAGAGCTCGGGGCCTCCTTAGTATCTTTCAAAGCAATCTGCGGGATGACGCCCGCGGAATAATTCAAAAACTTCTCAAATACTTCGGGTTAATCACTAAAAAATATTAATCGGTGTACATTTTTAAGAACTGCGCGGTGTGTTCTTTGGTCAACGGAGCCGTCGTTGTCAAACAATTTACTGTTCTTTTTTTAGGGTTCCGTACCTCGAAAGGAAAAACGGAATAGGATCAGTTTGTTGTCCGTCCGTCTGTCAGTCAAGACCCTTTTTCTCAGAAACGAGTAAAGGTATCAATCTGGAATTTATATCACATATTCAGGTCTACTGTCCCTTGGAGCTGTGAAAAAAAAATCTAAGCCAAAGCAATCAAAAGATACCGCCGTTTACGCAAATTTGCTCAAAAACTCAAAACCTGCAGGGTACTTCCCGTGAATTCAGAATCTAGAAATTTGGTACGAAGCAAGTCATATAGCACAGATATTGGAAAAATTGCGAAAACCGTAATTTTTTTTTTACAATACCATTAACGCTTACAGGTATTAAATTTAAATTCATATCAAATATTTAAGGTCTATAATACATTTAAGCTGTAATCACTACAAGTTTGTATGGAACACTCGGTGCGCGAGTCCGACTCGCACTTGGCCGTTTATTTTTATTTGGGACAGCCATAATTCTTATTATAATTAAAAATACGTAGATATTGCAATTATTGTAAATAAGGCCAATAACAGTTATTCACAAATATATTTCTGCTATTTTGTTAACTTTGTCTTTTCCTTGGACACTGTGGAACAATGAAACTCGTAGCTCCCGCCTCCTACACATATTTCGGCGGCGGTAGCTGGTGTCGTCGAAATCAGTCCGTCTACGCAGGAGTTATTTTATGTCTGTACGCAGTACACAAGAGTACCTACTTTTATTTTCCTTTAAAAACACTAATAACCCAGTGGGACGGACAAGACCGAGAGATAAGTCTCTGGACCGATTTTTTATTATTTGTGCCCATACGATGCGACGCATGGATTATCTTTCAAATAAACAATCAATATCAATATCAATCTTTGGATAAACAAGTGATCAGCTCGACGTCCTAACGAGACTCGAAAACAATTTTGTTTGTCGTTCCATCGCGGGAATCAAACCCATTACCTTCGGGGTCGAGAGCCTACTAAGTCGCGGGCAACATGTAGTTATATTATTAATATATGTTGGTGTCTAATTGCTGATCAAAAGCTTACCCTTATTCTTTTCAAAGCGTGTCACAATCCTTTGCTGTATTGGTTACTTTTCGTCAAACGCATTTGAAACAATTCGTCACCGTTATACCATCATATATATTTGTGGCTATAGTAGAGTTAAATGGATTCTCAGTATTAATAAAATAATAACATTTGATTGTATCAATTACACGCGGCAATAATTGACTATGGCGACACACCGCAGGCCACATTTAATAATTGCGATGACTGTTTTGTTGATTGCAGTAATCTTCGTGTTTTCATTTGTGGTCGGCTGTTGTCAAATTATGTATACGTGTTAAAACGGACACAATAAATAGGGGAGACTGGAGTCACTTGACCTTTTGTTTTTTAACCCTAATTTCCTACAGGTTCTATTCGAAAGATTTGGCACTGAAATACGTGGATGGCAAATATCTGCAACTACCAACAGAATAACAGTGTTAAAATACTAATTTATCTTCTAAAATTAAAGACAGGTATTGTACCAAGTGTGTATTATTTATGGGACACTTGATCCCCCGAGGGCCCGAAAAAAACGTAGCTTTTCGTATCCAACTAAAAATAAAACTTTCGAATACAACACAATCTAAAATATATTTTATTTTAATGTAGAAACACAGTTGCCTACGTGAAAAACGTGATGTAACTTTGAGTATCCAACCAACTTGGATACTCAAAGGTCTCTAAAGATATACCTACCTACATAATACATACCTATTTTTCGCATTAATAAATAAAATAAAAAAATATAATTTAAAAAATTTAAAAACCCGACTGCGTAAAAAGTGAACTAAACTAAGTAGGTACATAATTAAAACTGAAAAGAAAAAAACAAGCACTTAGATATCCGGTGGTCTAGAATTCTATAATATATTATTGAATTAATACTATTGGAACATAACAACTAAACAGTCAGGATCCATTGAAAAATTAGATTGGCTGTCGAATAATGGATCCCGACTGTTCAGTTGTTATGTTCCAATAGTATTAATTCAATAATATATTATAGAATTCTAGACCACCGGATATCTAATTGCTTGTTTTTTTCTTTTCAGTTTTAATTATGTACCTACTTAGTTTAGTTCACTTTTCACGCAGTCGGGTTTTTAAATTTTTTAAATTATATTTTTTTATTTTATACTTTTTAGTTGAGTACCTAGCTAGCTATTTACCAGACTGGATTTCCTATCAGCATCAGTACTACATCACTGGAATGTGAGAATGGTTGTTACGCAACTTTAAATCGATATAGATCCTAAACGGTCAGTCGAATCGAAAAATGTTGAGAGAAAACTAACAATGATTTTTAAATACCTATTCAACGATACCCCACTTGATATAGTTTGTTGACTTTCATTTTTTTCATTTTCCCAATATGGCGTCCAGTAGTCGCCATATTGAATTTTCACTAACGTCATGTCTTTAGTGACATTCGCCGGACTAAGAGGAATCGATTGACGTGTGAATCATAAAAATCGGCCCAGGCGTTTGGTCTGTATAGTGCTTCAAAGGAACATACATACATACATACATACATAGGCTGATAAACATATTACCACTCCTTTGCGTCGCGCAGTCGGGTAACAAGTTACCTACTTTCTTAGGCAAACGTAGTGTAGGACGTCCTGCGGCACGATGGACCGACGATTTGAAGAAGGTGGCTGGCAGCGGATGGATGAGGGCTGCCCAACATCGGGATGGTTGGCGCTCATTGGGGGAGGCCTACGTTCAGCAGTGGACGGCAATAGGCTGATGATGATTACCTACTTTCAGAGAAAGACACGCGGAAATATTCAAAACTACTATAATATAATATCTAGCATATTCGGTTACTGCTAGTAAGTGTAATAATATTTCCAACAAAGCTAATCAACTATTGGTATCTAATATCTGTTCTCGAATTAACGATAGCACGCCAAACTGCCGGCGGGCATTCAACATTCATACCTGCAGTCATACGGACCGAATCGACCATACGAATATAACTACGGACTCGGAACTCGCAGTATGTAACACTAGTTTGATACCAGTGTTTAGATCCAATTTCATATCGTAAACAAAAAGATAATAGAACACCATAATGTTACCAATTTAAATGTCACTTATTTACCGTGCAATAATTATTACAGTACACATAATTGACATAAGAGAAATACATTTTACCTACTCGACTTATGAATGTGTATGTGGCCGCCACTAAATCAAACACACAATCTAATTCTTATATTTTTCAGAAGACAACATAAATATGGACAGAAAAATGTATAAAGTAGGTACATTAATCAGTTGCTAAGTTAAACAGTTACGGGACTAAAATGACTTATAAATGTCGATCTTTTTTTTTATATAATTGAAAAACGTAAATTCAGTAACGTATAAGTAACTTAAATAATTTTTGTATTATATTACCCAATACCTATATATTATGTTTGTGTTGTTTGCGACAAAAAGTATGAGCATTAGCTTCGAAGGCTACAAATATATATTTTTTTTTTGCGGATCCAAATCTACGTCCTTACCGAGAGTAGGTACCGTTTAGCTGAAGGCCGGTATCGAGATAAACAAGCGCAGGTCGACTGGCGCATACAATATTCATACCGCAGCGTTACCGTTCTAATTTCATAGCCGCTTCAAATACTTTACAACGGTCAAATACAAGCGAATATAATTCTAGATTCTTACATTATAGACATCGTTAGGTAACCTTATACACGTTTGTAAAGGACCACAATACTCTTTACACTGAGGAGATACTCCAGCTACTAGCTGGAGTCATAATATCATTAGCTAGTAGCGAGCCCCATCAGTGGGACAAGAATCATGAGTTTGTGATGATAATAATAAATAATAATTCCATTATAGGGACATGCATTTGTTTTAAATTAGGAAAATTCTTATATTTCTGAAAGTCAACATAAATATGGACCAAAAATTTTAAAAAGGACAGTAATCAGTTGCTTGGTTACAAAATTACAGGACTTAAAATCGGCAATTTTTTGCTATGTTTGAAAAACGAAACTTACTGTTCAAATTCTTATGTTAATAGTTACATTTTTATGTAAATAAAATTATTCCATTGATCCTAGTTATGCTATTGCAAAGACAATTTTTCCATGTTTATTATGTACTTTTCGAAAAGCCTATAAAAAGAACTAAGTATGCATGATCCCTATTGGTATATAATTTTGCTTGGTTTAGATATAAATCTGGACTGATCTCTTAGTTAATTAATTTTCACTTTTATTGGTAAACGCTACGGTCTGCTTTCGCACTACTAGTGTCTTTGTTAGGTTAGGTCGTGGCATTTGCGAAGAGGCAGTTAATGTAGAAAATGTTACATAAATAAAAATAAAAACGTTGACGAAAATAGTTAAAGTACTTGCAACTTGCATGCAATCTTATACTTTAAACGAGACAATCTTGTATATATAATCGTAATCTCGAAAATGGCTGCAAATATTGCCATGAAATTTAACATACAGGGAGTTTTGATGAAGAAAAATCGATCTAGCTAGGTCTTATCCTCCGGAAACTGCACATTTTTAAGCTACCTTTATATGTTTTTTTTTCTTTCGTCGTACAACAATAAGTAGGTAAGTATACTTATCAATAATTTCGACACTATAATGTCAGTCAGATTGGCAGTTCGGTAATTATTATTTTTTGCTTCGTTCGGAAATTCGAAATGTGGTGGGTTTGAATCTCGGACAGATTAATATTTTTGTAATTCTTTTTATTTAGATTTTTTTTTATTTATCTGAACTCCGAGCAAAGCTCGATTACCCAGGTACTTAATATTATTACTAATTAACAGCCTCCGTGGTCTAGTGGTTAGAGCATTGGCTCTCGACTCGGAGGTCGTGGGTTCGATTCCCGCATTGGAACAACAAAAAATGTTGTTTCCAAGTTTGGTTAGGACAATGCAGGCTGATCACCTGATTGTCTGACAAGAAAAATGATCCATGCGTCAGATGGGCATGTAAAAAGTCGGTCCTGCGTCTGATCTCTCGTCAGTCGTGTCGGTTATCCGTCCCACTGAATTATGAGAGTAAAGGAAGAGAGAGTGCTCTTGTGTACTGCGCACACACTTGGGCACTATAAAAATTACTCCTGCGTAACTGGCCTGGTTTCAAATCAGCCACCATCACCGAAATCGGTGTGGGGAGTTATTATTATTATTATTACTAAACACACTGTAATTAATTTCAAAGCACTTATAGCATGTAAGATTTTTTGTAATTTTTATTAAATACTGTATCTAACTATATGGAATTTAATAAGGCTTTATTTAGATACAATATTTTCAGTTAATTAGAATCAAGCTTATTACTTTAGCCTTAATAAGTCGCTATTAATTAATGTTCTTTGATTCGAGGTATAATAAGTGGAATTCGGCGAACCAAGACGTTTCTTGGTCTTACAATTTTAATGAGCTTTGTCTATTATTTCAAATGTTTAAAGAATTCCAAAACAATTAGCTTTTGCCCTTGGTTTTGCCTGCGTAAATATACTGTACTTTTTCGGGATAAAACGTGTTAATCCAGAGCTTAAACTACTATCATACCAAAATTCATCATAATTCGTCAAGTATTTTTTGCGTGAAAGCGTAACAAACATCCATCCATCCATCCTCGCAAACTTTCACATTAAATAGTAGGACATACTTAGTAAAAGGGAAAACAACGATGGAAAACCTGCGTGTCTATAAGATTTTCATCTTTATAAGCGCCTGTAAGTGGATAAGCCGCAAAATCTAAGCTTTTAATGTAGCGTACCTAATACTATCTTCGCTGGATGCGAAGAGACACCTTCCTATGAATGAATGAATCTTCTAAATCCCTGATACAATACGTGCAGGATTATAGGTCAAGTGACATCTCTTTGCACAAACTAGATCATTGCATATTCCTCAGTGGCTTCCGCAATCCGAACCATTTGCTGTACAAACAAATCTAAGTATAGTGCGCGATAAATCAAAAGCATTCCAAAGCCGTATAAATGTAGTCCCAGCATGGAAAATTCGTTCCACAAAGAGTACAGGAAAATACAGGTTCTTTGCTTTTAGCTACGGGGCGCTGGTGTTTTCCTTTTAAGCCTTTGTGTACGGGCTTTTTTATCCCTAGTGATTTACTTTGAGGTTTTTGCCGTCACTTCAGCTATTTCTTCAAACTATCACATTGTTATATTAAATACGGAATTGTTTATTGGCTTTGTTATATTTCTTTCAGTGAATCCTTTGTACAGCTTTGGATTTTTAATGAGAAATGTGGAATCACCTACTTGCGAACAGCGTGGTATTCGGGATGATATTTACTACCGAATGAGTGAGTGTTTCCGGAACGCGGATTTAAGAGGACATATTTTGATTACATACTGTATACATCATACATATTATATACATACAAACTATAATATGTAACGTAGGTGCAGTACTTCATAGCATATTCTAGCTGAACCTAATTCTGTAGCAGCTAGAATGCTTTAGTCTTAATTTCTAATTTTTAGGTTTTGGTATTACAAGCTGTCCCGACAATCGTTGTTGTGTCTTAAAATAATATGAACTAGAATTAATAAACGTTTACACCTACAACACAACCTACGTCCTAGTCCTACACCTACACCTACTCCTACAACCTACACCTTTTCCAATATTTCTCACTGTTTAAGCCTTCCATGAACTTCCGAAATTATTTCAAAATTAGCCAAATCGGTCCAGCCGTCCCCGAGTTTTGAGTCTCTCGGGAACGGAATAAAAAGTATCATATGTCCTTCTTCTGATTTTAAGATACCTCCCCACCAATTTTCAGCCAAATCGGTTCATCCATTCTTGAGTTATAAACAGTATAACTAACATGTTTTACCTTTAAATTATGATTTATCCTACTACGAGTAGTAATATTATAAATGTGAAAGTTTGTGAGGACGGATGTTTGTTCCTCTTTCACGCAAAAACTACTGAACGGATTTTAATGAAATTTGGTATGATAGTAGTTTAGGCTCTGAATTAGAAACATAGGCTACTTTTGTCCCGAAAAAGTACAGTGTTCCCGAGGGACACTATATTTACGCGAGTGGAGCCGCGGGGAACAGCTAGCGAAAAATATTTTTTACATGTTGTTAAAAGTGCAATTAACGTGCCCCGTAAGGCTCCCCTAGTGGGAACGGTCGATGATTATAATGATAGTTATTATGATTCGAACCTTGTACATTTTGTTTTTATGAACGAGCAAATCCTAAATTTACCTTTTCATTAGGCAAAAAATAGTTCCTCGAAACGTGATCCGAAAGCCAAAAATTAGCTGCATTAATAATGTTATAGGAAAATGGCACTTAAATCTCTGCAATAGAGGTTATTATACGAGCAAATGGATGTTGCTTTAATTTCGCCCATCCCTGTAAAATATTCGTGAGAAAATGATCAGGTGCACGGAGCTTACTAGACCTTTTTGCTTTGAAGATTTCCACCGATAAAGCGACGTAACTTTCATGAGACGGGATTTTACTGGGATTCTTTTACCTTTGTAGGGTGACCATGTTGGGATTATGGATTCTGAATGCCGATGAAGTTTTACAGCGGAAAAAGTGCTAATCTTATACATTATATTTGGACAAAGGAAGGCTAATAGGTATTATGTATGAGATTAGCCCTTTTTCAGCTTTAAAATTTTCCGAGGGTACAAATATACTGCTTTTAAAACTTGTAAAAGCCTAAGAAAAATCGATAATGTAGTCAACAATAGAGTTTTTTTTATTAAGCAAATTCGTAAAAGACAATCTTGTATGAACCGTACATTTTCTCGCGATTAAAGCCAATATCGTCTTAACATGTTACAGTTTCGGACCCTCTTCAATGTAAAAAAAAAGAAAACAAACAAATATTTTCTCCTTATAATTGTAATATAGTAGTATACTATAGTTCTTACATAATTACCAATAATTGTTTCGGCGTCATAATAAAGCTTCAATGCTTAAAAAAATATGTATTTTCAGTGTAAAAGATGGTTTGTGAGGAAAGATAGTCCGTGCCTTAAAAATATCCATTTGACCCGAAGGGAAATATAAAGTATGCTCTTGCCCTAAGCTAACCTTTTTAAAATGAATACAAATTAATTTGCGTGTTTAAACCAATGGATAAGATTTTATTGATTTGGTAACCCTATCCATAAGTTACTTTAAGTAAAAGACTTTAAGGAAATAGTGTTAGGAAAAGACTTTTATATTATTTGAAGCTGTTGGAATTGCAGCCACAATATACCAAGTTTTGTGGCAACACTTCTTTTCACTATCGTCTAGTTACCTATATTATGTCTATCTGTATTGTTTGATAAATATAACTTTAAGACATTTTTAAAAGACTTTGGTCGTGGAATTATAAACCATCGAAAAAAATCATTTCACCTTCACACAAGCATTTATATTTCACTTAAAGCTCAATTCAATTCAATTTATTTATTTACCAAGCCATAACATTAATACATAGTTTACAATAATAATATAATTTAGTGTCGCATGCAATGTTACATAAACCATTAAAGCGTACATGATAATCCTCATTGAGTACTGTTATTTAATTACAAATTAGCAGTGGACCCCAAACTAGGCATAGCCTGTATCTTGGAGGTCCGGGTTTTACATTTCTATAAGTTTTACTCTGGTTTGGAATTAGCGCGCTTGCGTATTACATGAAATACCTACTTACATTAATAAATCAGTGTGAAAACAGATTAAGGATGCAATATAATGTCAGCTATTGTATAGTACTCGATTGAATGAATGAATCTCCATTGGAGGTCAAGTCAGGTCAGAACAAATAACACAAACAATTATGAAACTTTAACAAAATTCTTAAAAGTAGATAACAGATTACGTCAATTATAAATTAGATTTAGGATTATGTCAAACCGAACAAGATTTTAAAAATAAAATATGTACATTACAAGATGCAATATTTGGTCAATTCTCATTTGCGTTGCGTTCAAAGGTAAGTCAGAGCAAAATTAAAATAAAAGTTTGGGAGGGATAGATGTTTAGGGGGATAATGAAATTTTCATTTTTGTCGTGTGTGTATGTATGTGTGTATTGAATTGTGTGTGTATGTGTATGTATGTGTGTGTTGATTTATTATATTAAATAATTTGGTTTTCTCCTCTTAGTGTTACTAACATCTACAAGAAGTTCAGTCTCTGCGTAACTTTTTGATTTAAGCCAGCTTTTTGTCTCAGAAGGGGCGGCATTTTTTTGAGACTGCTCCTTAGTAGTCTTTCGATCTCTTGCTACAGACCAGCTAACAAAAGCGTGCACATAAGGAGGTAACCGCGACGCGAAAATCGTTCGTGTTTCCGGTAAAACTACGTCCGAGTGCCATGTACGTTCAGGTCTTTGGTATGTTGTGATCGCTCTTAGAATAAACAGTTGTCTTACGCTAAGCACGTTAAACTCCCTTAGTAATTCTGCAGTTGGCTAACGACGCGGCTTTCCAAGTGCGACTTTGATTACAGCGCGCTGGGCTCGTTCTAGTAAGATCATGTGCGACTTAGCTGCACCGCCCCAAACTCCGATGCAGTACTGCAACAGAGATTGGCACAGCGCGCTGTAAACAAGTTTTTTCACGTGTAGGCTAGCAACTGGCCTTAGGGATTTCATGAGATATAATATTTTACGAACTTTCTTGGCCACAGTTGCTATGTGGGGCATAAATGTGAGTTTCTCGTCCACCTCGATGCCTAGATATTTAACTGACGTTACGCGGCTTATGCGTTCGCAGGCACATCTTTTCAGGAGGGGGAAAGACAAAGTTGAGCAGTTTTCCCTGTGTAAACTTATAAAACTGTCTTTAGGCTTCGTAGCTCCAGTTATGTGAAAACATATAATGTTTGATTTAGCGGTGTTAAGGGTGAGGAGGTTTTGGTTGAGCCACTTATAGATTCTCGCAATACCCTTTTCTGCAGCGTTGGTAGTGCTTCTCCAACATGTTCCTCGGAAAATTGCTACTGTGTCATCTGCGAAGCAAATAATTTCTACGTTTGGGATGTTTAGTTCCAGGATTCCGTTCATGTAGAGGGTAAACAGGGTTGGAGAGAGGACGCTACCTTGAGGGACGCCGATTGTGATTTTTTGTTCCTCACTCAAGTAATTTCCTATTTTCAGCCTTTGCCGTCTATCGCTGAGGTAGCTTCTGAACCAGGAGAGGGCGTTACCTCGTACGCCAAAGCCTTCTAGTTTACGTAGTAGCAGTGGAATAGAAACTGTATCGAAGGCTTTTGCTAGGTCGAGGAATACTCCAATGCTCCTGTTCCCTTCATCTAGGATTCCTGCAACAGTGGACGTCAACAGCCCTACAGCGTCCTCCGTACTACAACCCTGTCTGAAACCAAATTGACGGTCCGATATTAACTTACGACTTTCCAGATAATTTACAAGCCTCTTGTTTACAACCTTTTCTAGTATTTTGGAGAGTATAGGTAAGAGCGAGATTGGGCGGTAGTTTTCAATTTTATCTTTTGGTCCTGATTTATAAATCGGACGCACTATGGCAGTTTTCCAGCAGTCGGGGAAGGTTCCAGTTTCTATACTAAGGTTACATATGTGTGTCAGTGGTGCTAAGATAGTTGGTTTGATATACCTCAGCAAGAAAGGTGAGAACGAATCCATACCAGGGGGGCTCTCCAGTTTTAAACCGGTTAGAAGACTGTCAATTTCTGCTGAATCTACCGGGTTCAGGAAGATTGAGTCTGAGGTGAGTACGTCTACTTTTACATTTTTGCAAAGCGATTCCTCACTTTCAGATATTCTTTTTAATATATTAGCTAACATTAGATATTTTTTTCGACTAGCTGGGGCAAGTTTGTTTGCATAGAACTAACGGATACGGAACCATATTTTTTAAATGGAACCCTAAGATAAAATAGCCTACGTTAGACCTTATAACATCAGTTATCTGAGAGTAAAAGTCCCGTGGTTTAGCCATTTCAAAGATTAGCCGGAACAAACAGACAGACAGACCGTCAAACAGACGGGCAGACAAAAATTTAAAAAAATATTTTGTATTGTAAGTATAGCATATACATTAATATCTATTGAGTGAAAAGCTGTTAATTTTAAATTGCAAACAGACACTTCAATTCAATTTATATATAAATAGAAGAGATGTAGAGATTTGAATGGAAAAATGTTCATGTAAAAATATAATATTATGTAAATACAAAACTTATGAATGATCTTAAAAACTATTTAGCAGTAGCTTTTTCTTCGTTTTCTTGTTCTAGCTCAATTAATCTTTGAAGTACTTTTTGGCGTCGCCTCTCCAAAGGTGTTTTAGACCACCAGGATTCGGCTGCAGCTTCCTGCAAAATATCGTAATAACTAAAATATAATAATAATATAAGTAAATCATAATGATATTTTAATTTCTTAAAGTTTTAAGTAGTTTTCATGATCAGGATTCCTTTTTTTAAATATTAAATAAAGCCCATTACTGTCAAAATATTTATAGTTGTGTCTTCTGTTTATTTATTTCAGTTAGAACAACGTGTTACTAAAATTTTCTTACCTGTTCTGCATACACTGGCTCACGGCAGCTGAGTTGCGTCGCTATCTCGTGTGCTGTAAGGGCTCGTATTTTCAACTGTAATCTTCGTTTGGTTGTCAGTACAGAGTTTAGAGCTGATAATAGGGTACCTGAAATTATTAAAACGATCGAAAATGAGGGTAAAAATTTCCAGCTATAATTTATTTTAATTTATTTAATTTATTTTAAACGCAACTAGAACCCCAGGGTTGACCCAAACTCTAGTCAAGGTGCATTCGATAATTTCGACGGCGAACTTCGAAATCAAAAATGTATGAGATTTGACATAAGTCATCGTTAAATAACATGTCGCTTGCGATGCAATATGTCAAATCCTATACATTTTATTTTCGAAGTTCGCATTCGAAATAACGAATGCATCTTGACTAGAGGCCCTGTTATTCTCAAAACTTTAAACAAACGTTCCAAATTAAATTCATGAACACACAACAATAAAATCGTTTCCTTAGTGTCAAGTGAATTACACCCAACTAATTTACATACCAATTGTGTATGAGTCTGAAACTCTTGACAGGCACGACAAATCTAATCTCGGAGATAAAGCCCCCGCTCTATGCAGTTGACATCTCCACATTAATGATATACTGCCGTAATCTGCCCTAGGTATCTGTATAACTTTGGAGTAACACTGGAACAGCAACTTTTGTTCTGCGTCCCACGGTGTTCGTGATGTTCCTATAAAGAGCACTCGATCTTCTGGGTTGATAGCTGAATTAAAATAATAATTTTAATATTATATAGAATTCTTTTTTTACTTCATTTCATTTATTTATTCGAACTAAATGGGTAAATTTCGTAAAAATAACATAGATAAATGATTACTCTTGCTAAGTAGAGCACCTAGTGAGGCCAATGATTTGTTTATGATTTGTACGATATTATGTTGATAAAACTAATAGGTATTGATCCTGTAAAAATAGGATTAAAGTTATAATTTTACATTATTCTAAACTGTGGATTTGTCGATACAAACCTTTAATAATTTTCACCAAATCCTTTTTCAACCTTTTCGGATCCGTTTTGTCTGTTTTGGGTATTTTTTTCACGAATGGTTTTTCCGCATCATCCATCCATATGACTGATGGTTGCAACAGTCTCGAAACTTTCGTGACGAGGTGAATAAGCATAATTAGTCCAGTTTTTCCCGGATACTTGCCAACTATGTTTGATGGTGTTAAATCAAATAGTGTGGCCCCCACTTCAGTACAAATTGCATGCACCAACATTTTTTTACCGCTACCCGATGGTCCTGTAATATACAAATTATTATGAAAATGTAGACCTATTTATTATTTATTAGGCGCACAATAAACAATTATATATTTACCTGAAATTAAAACTGATCGAACTAATGGGGCATTATTTCTTACAGCTTCAGATCCAAGAGACAGGATACAATACTCTTTTACAAGCTGGCGTATGTCTCCTAAGCAGGGTGATGGTTCAATGCCTTGCCTCCGCATTTCATGCCCTAAATAGTTTTTCTCGCCAAAATAATCATCAATTTTTACATACGGATAAGGCCGTATAATTCCATTTGTAATCAATTCTTCAAACAGTGATTCTGTTGTTCTATCGGGTGTCAAATCTTTTTCTTTCTTCTTTTTATTCTTTTTACCTCCGCGACGAACCTAAACGTTAAATTTTCATTTAAAATTATTTTAATTAATTACTATTTTTTAACTTTTTTATTATAAAAAAATATACTTTTTTCTGTGGTTTCTTTGCTTTTTTCCCTTTATGTGCTCTGTCTCTATCAAATGCTGCTTGTAGAAGATCTAATTCACCTCTCATTACTTCATCGACATTATTTCTAATTTCTTGTTCTAATTTTAACATTTTTTCTCTTTCAATCATGTCTTTATCAAATTTCTCTTGTTGGATATCATCACAGTCATCTCTATACTTCCAAATATCCTCGAATCTAAAAAAAATATATTTATGAATAGTCATAATTATTATTAATATATCTTTAAATATATACCCACTCCAAAAATACATTGGTTACAATTTAACCTGGACATAAAATTGCTTTATCACTTATAGTAATTAGTAAAATTATTTTTCCCTCACTCTTCATTAGCACTAATTATGTCTTGTAAAAATGCTGAATCAGGGCATTTAAATGTTTTCAAATCTTCAGTTTCATCCTTATTTTTACTCTCCTCGACTTTGTCATTCTTTTTATCCTTGCTTTCTTTGCTTCTTTTCGATTCTTTTGAAGAGACAGGCGACATTTTACTGGGATCACTATCTGCAGCAGTTCCTAAAAAAGTATTTCTTATAAGTTTTTTAGAATATTATTAACACTAGTTAATAGAATATATCGTAATTTCGCGGAAGTCTAATATTACTTAAAAATAGAAAAAATGCGTTTAATTAATAATAGAATAAATACAACGATCATCAAATTATTATCTGCAAAAATTGAGAGAAAACAATTTCTGATTAAAATAATATTAAGCTATAACAGCTTCATATTACCTTGTCTACTAAACATAGCCCTACTTCCACCTGCATCTTCTGAAGGAAATTCCGGCAAGCGTCCTGTTCTTTCATAGTACTCTGTAAACCATCTTCTTAATTCATCTCCGATTCGTTCATTAATTTTAGCTTCGTGCTGTACTCGTAATTCTTTTTCAATTTTATCCAAGGCTTGATCGTACTCTTTCTTCAATTCTTTTTGTAAAGTCCTTCGATTTTGCTTTATCTAAAAAAATATTTAATAATGAATTCAAGTGAATTTTGCATCATATATAAGTAAAGATCACTAAAATATCATGACAATTTTTAGTGTAAGCTGTAAAATGTATTTTTACCAACTTGTAAAACTTTTGTCTTTTTAGACTTTACCTGTTCAGCTTTTCTTATTTCTTCAGACTCTATAAAAAGCGGTAGCTCCATTCCAATCAACAACTGTTCTAAATGTTTCTTCTTTCTTGTTTCTCTCCTAGTAATGAATCCTCTCCAAACCCTTTGGATAGCAGTTGCTGCGGTTGCAGACATTTCACTTTTTTGATCTCTACCTTTTTCCTTCAATAGGCGAATTTCCTTCATAAATTGTCCTCTGTAAATCAACATTGATCATCTTTATGTAGTGTAAAGCATATTTAAAAATCCACTGTCACTACATTAGATCCGTAAGAACAGCTTACCTTAGACGGCCCTGTCTAGCTCTTTCATGGCTTTGTATAATAATAATTGCTTGTTGTTCAGTTAATATGAGAGGCCGAGGCTTTGGAGGTTCATAGCCCAGTTTTCTCAAAACTTCTGTTATAAAATTACGATTTTGTTCTACTTCCTCTTCCCTTTCCCTGATGAAATACTCAGGTATACACGGCTCTGATTCAATCGGAGTAACGTGTAGTTTTTCTAAAGCCTAAGAGAGACAATTTTCATATGTATATGTCACCGTAAAATTGTAAAAACCGTTAGATTGTATAGTATTATTACAATCTAACGGTTTTTACTATTTTACGCATTATTTTTCGTTATAATTATTATTATGAAAAAGCAAACAAATATGGTGGCGTGGGGCACTTGCGATTTAACCAATCGGCACGGTAAATATTAAAAAAAACGAAAAATAATGCGTAAAATTGTATGGAGAAATTTTTATTTGACAATCTGTCGATATTTTATAATATCTCTAGTAATATTTACAATATAACGGTTTTTAAAATTTTACGGTGACAGAATATATATTATGTGTGTTTGCAATATTATCAAAATTCTATCTACTAACTTTCTCACGCTCTATCTTATTTACGAGTAAAATAAAAAAAAAATGTTGATAAAATACAACAATACAACTTACTTCATCATCGTCATAAGTGAAGTCTGATAAGTGAATTTCAACCAAATCATGTTTCACTTCGAGGAGTCTTCCGAGACATGCTTCGAGTAGTCTCTTTACAACCAAACGCTTTTGGGGATGCAGCATTTGATCGTATACTGTATCCAGTCTTGCCAGTAATACTGTATACCTTATTCGTAACTCCGATAGTATTGGTTGAATCGTTGTTTTCTCAGTGTTGCCAATTTCAAATAATGCTTCATCAGCTTGGGTTGCTTCACCTAGTAGCTCAGATGTAGTACAAATGAGCTCATGGTAAGTTTTATTAGACATGATTTGTGCTGGAAAAAAATACTTTACTAAAGTATTTTCCTTCAAAAAATAACTGAGTTAAATTAAAAGCACAATTTCTTTACACAGCAAATTTAAAGCAAAAGCCTATATTTTACAAGATTTCGGATTTACCTTATTATGAGTATAATTATAAATCTAACTTAAATACTCAATAAAACTGTTTAATAGACCGAAAACCTTAAACAGCACACAATATTCAACACCCACGGTACGTTGTGTATAATCTCAAAAAATATGCGAGGCTTTATCGAATAAACAAGCCGTCACTAGAGGACGGGTGCGATGTGTAATAATAGATAAAACAAATATTATATTGAAGTAACCAATACTACCAATAGCAACAGAAAAAGTATTAAATAATATTATATTATAATATCAGCTGTTATTGTTGTGAAAAAAGAAGTATTTATAATTTAAACGAGCAAATCTTGTATATATACGGCTGCAAGTATTTCCATGAAATTTACTATGCAGGGAGGAAAATCTTTAGCTAATATTTATCTCCCTAGGTAATTTCGCAATTTTTGGCCATAATATAATATTATGTATTTTCTTTCGTCGCGTATTAAGATATGAGCTATTTCGATTTCAAAATGTCAAATCAGGTTAATGGTTTGGTTAGCATCGAACTTTTTTGGGTTGATGGCAAATTTGTGTCTTGGATTCGAATCTTGGTCAGAAGTCAGTTTATTATTTTATCGTTCTACTAATTCTTTAAGTAAACTCAGTTTCCCAGGTACGTACTTAAAACTTAAAGAAGTTAGACAATAATAGTATTAAAAACTATTATTATTTTTTAAGTTTACATGACGATAGTCGATAAGCCATATCTATCTCCCATGAATATCGATAACAACAAAGGAGTTACAAGGGGGTAGCCGGTCTTTAAGCCGTCACAACTTCACAAGCAAATGAAAGTTTTTACTGCTGCATCTATATCTAATAATATATCACGAGCGTCCTATCACGTAGTTACACTCGGATTAACATGTTTATTTTTTGTTACTGTTAAATTATTGCGCCAATATACACGGTCAGAGGGACAATGGAGGATCTTATCCCCTGATTTATTCGACGCCTTTGTAATGTGCGAATTAAAATGTTCCTCCTAATTATTTTCGTCACAATGGCGGTTTAAATTTACACAAAGAGGGCGCTTTATTATATTGTTTAGTTTAAATCTCTTGTATTTTGTGCCCTAAGTTTTGATAAAAGGATTCGCTATAGTATAAACTTGGATTCGATATTATGCTTCTACAGAGAAAACTACCGTTTATTACCGTCTACCGTTATTTAAAAGAAATTATGAAATTAGATTTAGGCACTAATACTCGAAGAAAAATTGAGTATAAATAATTCAATGCTCATATTATAAGTATAAATAAGGACTTATTTACAACTTCTAAATTTTTAACATAGTTCTAGGCTAAACGAAGTCACGGCTTAAATTTAAAGCCAAAGTACCACCCGCATTGTAAAATTAGCGATTTATTTATGAAATGATGGGATAGTTTTAAACAAGTTTACGCGTCTTAAGGCACTCTGTAACTCTATTATCTCATAGCAAAGTGCAGTTTTAGATAATATTCAAAGACTAAACCTTATTTTCAAGCACATCGAAGTCATAATCCTATGAAACATTTAACATAATACACACAAAGTTAAAGTTAAATTAGTTAGTTCATAGAATAATGACTTGTATCTTAAAATAATACGGTTTAAAATTGCTCGAACAGTATACGGATCAAGCAAAGTTCAATTATTTGTTTAAGAATATAATATCCGTTGTATTTCTCGGTACGTTGTTCGGACAATATTTTCAAGGAACTCTATTTTGTAATATTGTATATAATATTATATAATAAGCACCTATAACTACCTAATAAATTTTAAAATGTGTTACAAAGTCGGTTAAAAAGACGTTTAGTATTCGTTAATTCAAGAACGGGGTATTTTAAACAGCTTATAAAATTACTTAATTGATAAAATTACAGTAAACTAGCTGTTGCCCGCGGCTCCGCCCGTGTAAATATACAGTATCCCTCGGGAACACTGTACCTTTTTGGGAAAAAAAGTAGCCTATGTTTTAATCCAGGGCCCAAACTACTACCATACCAATTTTCATCAAAATCCGTTAAGTTAAGTTTTGCTTTAAAGAGGAACAAACATCCATCCATACATCCATACATCCTAACAAACTTTCACATTTATAATACATATTAGTAGGATTCCAAAAAATACCATTGATAAACTACAACCATCTACAACTAAGAACTACAATGACGTTATATAATCGCGACCGAATTTCATTTACGCAATAATATGTCATGTGATTTATATTATTATTAATCCGGAGGTCGCGGGTTCAAATCCCGCCAAAGGAACAAAGGAGTTTTCTATGTTCCTGGTCATGGATTGGAATTAAAAATATATATAATAACTTAAATAAAATTTTAAATGTGTGTATTATACCACTATATAGTAAGTATAAATTATTAAATTTATTTCCGTTGTCTGGTATGGTATCCGTAACACAAGTTCTTCGACAACTTACCACGGGACCAGATTGTCGTGGTGTGGGAGCGTCCATAGATGTTATTATTAATGTTGTTATTATTTAAAATCCATAATTTTTCCTAAAATAAACCTAAATAAACTTCAATTCAATTTAATCTAAAACATTAATAAATGCCGGCATCAATATGAATTATTGGATAAATAATAAAAAAGTTGTTACGTGACCGAGCCTGCGAACATCGACGCCATTTGTTCAAGATGGCGGATGGATATTAAGTCATCGAATGGCCGATGATAGTTTATAATAAAGTCATTATGTGAATAAATGTTAACGACCGTCTTTACCAGGCGTCTACGTGTTGAGGGTTAGCACTGTAATAATGAACATTGTTATAGACTTACTAGATGATCTCTCTTTAATTATAATATAACGTCTCCCAAAATCGATTACGGATACTTCGGCCACATGATTCTCTGCTTGTGTAAATATATTTAGATAAAAGTATATTTGACATACTCAAAGTAAAAAATCATCTCTCCGCTAAGTGACTCCGCAAAACGCAAACTTGTCTATATAAAGATTTTTTTTCTTCTTAAACATCTTTACATAAGCAGTAGATCATATTATGCCCAAAGTATCCGTAATTGTTTTTACCGAACCTTATCCGTCTTCTCGTGCCTGTACTCTTCGAAAGTTCCGTAAAAGGAAACCATTTCGACTACTTGTGATTTAAGAAGACCTTTGAAAATCGTTTGAAAATTGCGCAGTTAATATTTAGCTAGGGATTGAATAAAATAATCTCAGATTAAATACTGTAATACCAATAAATTCTTAATATTAGATTTTTAAGTGACGTATAATAAATAAAGCTTTAAACGTTACATACATACTAATCCCCTTACTAGTAAAAATATTTACAAAATGTATAACCTACAATTTTGTGTCCTTGTTTGTCAATCTACTTTTTACACGTATCAGATAAGGACAAAACATTATTTAGCTTATCCATTGTGTAAATAAACTTATTAAAAAACTTAAAAATTAAGTCAACATGCCTATTTATTGCCATGACCGATCCAGCCGTTCTATTTCTCCCACTCTCAATATAATAGGAGCGGTGGGCTTTGTTTCGTTATAACGAGAACACTTAATGGTGTATTGTAAGCTTTTTGCATAGTTCAATAGCTATCATTTGTTACAACTCAATGTAATTTTTGATTGCGCTATAAAATATTTACTACAGATGATTTCTTGAGAAACGTTGGGCAACAAAAATATAATGAAGCTCATTGTAATTATAAGGTAGTTGAAACTAAAAATAAACATAATATTTAATTGACGCCGGCTTAAAGTATAGGTACACTATAGAGAATAATATCGTTGTCAAAGAATATACTGTAATTATATTGCTGACGTAAAGAACCGTCATTCAATAGATAGATATTATTGACAGCTCGCAATTATGTGTGTGTGTGGCTAGTTATATGCGGGGGGTACGCGTGGTGAGTTCAAGTCAGACCTTTCGTTACGGGTCCGCTGGTCGTTTCGTGCTTTGACATAATTGACAATATAATTTCATAACATTTATTAGGGTTCCGTACCTCAAAAGGAAAAAACGGAACCCTTATAGGATCACTTTGTTGTCCGTCTGTCCGTCCGTCCGTCTGTCAAGACCCTTTTTCTCAGGAACGCGTGGAGGTATGAAGCTGAAATTTATATCAATTACTCAGGTCTACTGTCCCTTGAAGCTGTGAAAAAATCAAACTTCTAAGCCAACGCAATCAAAAGATACAGCCGTTTATGCCGCAAATTTTCGACACTTGCAAGGGAATCAAAACCTACAGGGTGCTTCCCGTGAACTCAGAATCTTGAAATTTGGTACGAAGCAACGTCTTATAGCATAGATAAAGGAAAAATTACGAAAACCATAAATTTTTAGTTACATCACATAATATATTTTTTTTTTAATAATTTTAAACTTACTACCCATTTCCTCATAAACGCGTCATTTTGCAATAAAAATACCATAGTTATGACTCGATTGTCGTAATGAACGAACTTTGTAAACCTTGCAGGTTTGTACGGAACCCTCGGTGCGCGAGTCCGACTCGCACTTGGCCGGTTTTGTTAGATTTGTCTGACGCGACGTTTTAAATTATTTCATTGTCAACCTTAGGCTTACGTCAATATGGCTGATATTTGGAGGTGCTCTAGCTGTCACTTGTAGAGTGTGTCGCCCCTGTCGTCCCGTCGTCGTAGTAACACCAGTTTTCTGTGTATGGCCCCTCCAAAATACTAGAAATCATACTAAGGGCTAATTTTTCAATCGTCAGATAACTCTTACCTGAGGAAATAACATCAAATTTTAAGATTTTTTTTTAAGATTTTTCATACAAAATCTGTCAAAGTCACTTAATTATTCCTCAATTAAGAGTTATCTGACGTTTAAAAAAATCAGCCCTCAATGTATTTTTTTACAACCTTTAATTCATTACAAAGTTTTAACTAAGTCAGGATTTTTTAATTTTAAATACTTTTAGGTTTAGGTTTTTTAATTTTAAATACTTAAAACTAAGGGTCAGTTGATCAGTTCACACCGCAACAAGACGATAATGACTGATGTCATGTGTAACATGTATATTTTTGTGTAGTGAATAAGGTCCAAATTTAAATAGCTATCTTAAAATGCTAGTAGCAGTGTGAAGTAACCCCAATGCAGCACGGTGTCTGTATATGTATGCCGCTTGGCAAAGTCCTCCCCTAAAATTACTAAAATGTAGCGACGAGCAAGTGTACTAGAAAGATTTACTCACCCTGACTGTTCATCATTCTTAAGATTTCTTTAGACGAAAAGAATACCTAATACGCACATAATATTATGCATTTCGTTTATTTTAAGGCCAATCTACAGCCAGATGAATTGAATCTCTATCTTAAAAAGTGCGCGACGCGTCGGGACTCTGTGTGAGCTGGCCTTAAGCGTGACCTTTTCTGACCCTTTAACCTGACCACAGACTTAAAATTGAAAATACAGACAATTATACTCATTTTTATCATTAGATAAAATTATAAATAAGTATATCATTTGTTTTATTTGCTACGCGCATACCACTAAGCATAATATACTATTTTAATGTGGATATGTTATTCTAAAACTAATAATCAACTAAGTTAACTTATTTATATTTATTTTTTGAATATACGCAAATGGCTTCGTAGGCAAATATGTCTACTTTTTTTTTTGTAATACAACCGTTACTGACTAATTATAACTAAACGAACTTATTTGTAAAATTTGCATGACGTAGGCATATATGGACTACGATACGATATTTAACTGGCGGTCCTAAAGTGTGTTTGATAAAAATCAAATAAAATGAAGTGCAGGGGTAAAAATAATATTTTTAAAATATATAAAAGACAAATTATGCTGACAATATGGCTAAATTTCGAGTATAAGACAATAATCTGATCTTTATATTTTGATCACGTTTCTTTATTTAAACCTTTTAGGCCTGTCATATAATATTCATATTAGTCACTTCTCCCGCTTTTCTAGCTCTATGTCGGTGAGATCACGACCTGTCGAGATAATGTCTTCATCTCGGATAATTCACGTTTTGCATTCCAACTGGGCGGTACAGAACTACAGACTGCATCATTTTGTTCACCTATTATTTGTCGATTTTTAACCGACTTCCATAAAAAGGAGGCGGTTATACGTTCGGCTGTATATATTTTTTACGAAGATAAGTTTCATATATTGTTACGTTACAAATTTAGTTGTTAAAAATGTTAAAAAATAAGTTTTGAATGGCTTCTACCTAATTTATTAGAGAAGATGTATTTGTTTTAAATCAGCAAATTTCTTGTATTTTCAAAAAGGCAACATAAATATGGACCAAAATATGCAACGAATACAGTATTCAGTCGCTAAAATATGAAAAAGTAACAGGACTAAAAAGGACTAAATAAACGACGAGTTTTTTGCTATGATTAAAAAACGAAAATTACTATTCAAATCCTTATGTTATTTGCGACATTTTTTGTTACAACAATGATAAACATAAACGGAGTAGTTTATTTAATTTAAGCAAATTTTATATTTATCTTCATCTTATATTTTTAGCAGCTGTGACGTCACTCTTGCATATTTTTAGAGCATTTTTAATGCTCTCTAACGATCTCACTTTTGTGATGACTGTATTTCGTAACGGTGGATATGCCATTGCAAATACAATATTTCCTGTTTTATTATGTACTTTTAGAAAAGCCAATAATAATAAAAGGTGTGGTTTTCTTGAATAAATGAATGATTTTTTTACAAATACAATAATAGTGTTAGTAGACTGTAGAAGTTAATGCGTTGTTTTTCTTTATTTGTGTTTGATTAAAAAACTCGAATAGCCATTTTGTTTCTTTGTAAATCAAGACTCTTGAATGTTATTTTACCGTGAGTGTATCTAACAGTTAAATTTAATAGAACGTGTGTGGTATCCATAAAAAATTACGAATAGTTTGAGCGGAGCTTTATCTTATCTTCACTTATTTCTTTGTTTTATCGGCTGTCAAAGTCACTAAAATTTAAAACAAACAAACAAGAAAACTTACTCTTATGTCATTAAACAAACATAAAATACATTTAAAAGTCGTAACATAATTTTATAGCTTGTGTATGTATGTTTTATGGCGATGGGATGGTTCCTAAAAAGCTTATAGCTTGAAAGCTTAGAAAACATTTGAGACTCGCCTAGGATCATAAGCTTTGGCACGTTACGTTGATCAGACGTGCAGATTTGACATACGCCATGATGATGAATTGCATTCTGGATCCATTAATTAATAACATAATAACTCCCCCACACCGATTTCGGTGACGTTGGCCGGTTTCATTGAAACCAGTAATTTTTATAGTACCCAAGTGTGTGCGCAGTACACAAGATCACTCTCTCTTCCTTTACTCTTATAATCCAGTGGGACGGATAACCGACACGACTGGTGAGAAATCAGGTGCAGGACCGACTTTTACATGCCTATGGGGTCGTCTATCAATCACGTGATGCCTAAAGGTCCCCCTTTAGGCATCACGTGATTAATGGATGGGGGGGTCCGGAAAAAAATCACCAAGTATCACCAAGGGGAGGAGGGGGTATAAGGAGACATCACGTGTATTAATTTTCGAATCTAGTCTATACATACCGAAATTATTATCGGTTGTAGATTCGTAGTGTTGTTTATATACTTACAAGACAAATGACTCGTATAGTTTTTAATTGATTAAATTGTTTTTTAAGTTAAAGCTATTCTTCAAACATGACCTGCTTACTATGTAAAAAAAAATACACGTGATCTTAGGTGGGGGAGGGGGGGGGGAGAATTGGCTCTTGAACCACTAGACCACAGAGGCTGTTCCATTAATTAATTATTATTATTAGTTTAGTAGATACAGAACTATCAATAATCAAAAGTTATAAACTATAACCTGGGACATAATTACGGATATAATATATTGACACACTCATTCGTTAAAATCACATCAGTAGTTTATATGGTACATACATACGTAGACTGCCAAAATCTCTATCCTTTTAGCTTTGCCATAGTCGGGTAAAAAGACCTAGCGAAGATCTCAACCTACTCTAGTCTCTAGAGATAAGTGTTTCCTAGAAACCAAATTGCCAATAAGGGTCAGACCATACCGAAACGAGAGGGTAAGTTCGTTTTTTATACAGTGATTTAAAATTGAACTTTACTCTCTACAAGCAGACAAAACTGTTGCTAGATCTAAACGTTTATGTATTTATTATTATCTAATTGTTGCCCGCAACTTTATGCACGCAAAAGAAAAAGTAGCCATGTCCTTCCCCGTGGTCTACTCTATATCTGTGCCAAATTTCATCAAAATTCCTATAGTTTCAGAGCCTATTTAATGCAAACAAACAAATATTTCCTCCTCATAATATTTATAGTATAGATTTTAGATATTATGTATATTTTATTTGTTATGTAACATTCTGAACTGGTTTATAACTTCGGTGCGCATATTAATGTTAGTAATAATATTAGCAGGTTGCGTACAGATAAATTTTACCCCGTCATCAGAAACATCTAAGTACACAAGTATGCTATCCATCAATGTTGGGAATTTCAAAGTGGAAAGTATTCGCGCGCTCGAGTTTGATCGTTTGAGTGGCTTTTACTCGGAGCCTATTATTGAAATTCCATCGAGAGGAAACTTTTGGAACTTGATGATCTTTTTGGACGGGGTTTTTTCTAGGTTATGTCGGGTCATTGATTCATTGTCAGATGGGGTAAGATAGTCTATGAGAATGTCCAGTGCTATAACACTAAATATCAGTCCTAGCGGGGGTCACGATAGTGCCTTCGCCAAAACGAGCTAAGCGAAATGCAAGGGCACTACCAAACCACCTTTCCTCGAAGCGTTTCATCGATTTTTTACACCCCCATAGCTTTTATTTGGGTTATATCAGATACCTAAACAACATTTTCAGGATAATGTTTTGCTTTTTTTTTTTTGGTAAGTATCTAAAAATTCTTGAATTCGTCACTGACTCACTGATGATAAACAAAATTATAGAGTAATTCCGGATGTCCTAGAAAATTGAATTTTGGTGTAACACATAAACAACAAAAAAATTACAAAGTGATAACTTTCATTCTCCAACCTCCTAAAATTTGTAAGATACTTATCGACGTAAATTTTTACTCTAGAGGTATAAAAATTGATGTAGGGATCCGTGTTGTAATTAGTACGAAAATCAACGTTACGGTCAATAAATAAAAAAAAACGGAAAATAAAAATACTGTCTTAACAACTTTCAGAAAGTAAAATTCCATCATAGACATTTTCATGTAAAGTGATGCCAAGACAATATCATGTAACTCGCACTGTGCACCAAGTTTACTCTACCAAACTTCTAACTCTACATGCCTTAACTTCATGAACTCTACACCTTAGTCAAGTTATGTGTCTTAGCCGTTTAATTCCAACAAGAATTGTATAACATAAAAACAGTCCGTAAATTTTTCACCAAGCGAATGTAGCGAAATTCGATCATCGCTATTGCAAAATATGCTCCTCTTGCCCTAGCTCTCCTATTTTTTTCTTCACATATGCTTTTCTTAAGAGCTATATGGTTTTATGTTAGCATATTATTTTAGCAACATAAAAAAAGAAATTTGTAAAAACCTCATCATAGAGTCTGTATGGCACAAAATACTAAACCAATTGACAAATTTTACACCTAAACAAAATATGTGCACTAAAATTACAATTTCAAATTGTAAACACAGTCCTCAAACAAAATTACCACAAAATCAGCGAGTGTGAATTATGTTAACTACCCACTAGTAATAATTTTATATTGTTCCAATACGATATTTTAAATTTATTACGTTTACAACTCGCGTTTGGGGAATAACTCGCAATGATTTAAATGTGTAGAATTTAGGTAATCCACACTAAATATGTTTCTCTTGCATCAACTAATTTAATTTTATATTAATTAACCACCGACGCAAACAGAAAGGTGATAAAAGTTTGACGTGTATGTGCTCTTATAAGGATGAAGCGATTTTGATCTAGTTTTTTGGGTTCCGTAGCCAAATGGCAAAAATCGGAACCCTTATGGATTCATCATGTCTGTCTGTCTGTCCATCCGTATATCACAGCCACTTTTTTCCGAATCTATAAGAAATATATTGTTGAAACTTGGTAAGTAGACGTATTTTGTGAACCACATTAAGATTTTCACACAAAAAATATAGAAAATAAAACCAATAAATTTTGAGGTCCCCATACTCAGAACTGAAATTCAATTTTTTTTCATCAAACCCATATGTGTCCATAGATACCCCCTCTATGGATAGGTCTTCAAAAATCTTCATCAGATCTTCAAAGTGGTAAAATGTGTGTAACTTCTACAATAAGAGCATGATAAAACTAACAAAATATTATGATGTACACATACACTACCATGCTAACTTCCACTGAAAATTGGTTTGAACGAGATCTAGTAAGTAGGTAATTTAATTATCGTGATAAAAAAATAAATACACTATTATTAAAACATCGATCAAAGTTACAACGAACTACAAGAACTTTTATGTTATGTTATCTACTTGCTGCTGCGGAACCCTTCATGGGCAAGTCCGACTCGCACTTGGCCGCTTTTTTTTCCATCTGAAAACTGACGTGACCGAGATAGTTTCAGCTATGATTCATCATCATCAGCTTGCTTACTGCTTTGAGAAGTCGGTACTACTTGATTTTTTTTAAACCGCATAATTATAATAAAGCTTACGTTCTGTTTCCGCATTAAAAGTATTTATAAAATGAAAAACGAATTTTTGTGATTTGCGTCAAAAGGTGTTCAGTTTACTCATTTTTCGGTCCATAAAATAATAGCAAGATTTAGAAAAACATCCAAAAAATGCATAGATAAAAGCTATGCATAAAATTTTCAACAAATATTGCTTTGAAAAAATAAAATCCTGGTCTACCTACAATCTACATGCAGTCCATTTGAGAGTTTCACTTTTAAACTCGACAACAACAGACACACGTGTAATTGTTTTTCGCACAGTAATTGACTTGCGGTGTGACCAAAATAAACGTTTTTTGCTCTGCCGACTTTTTTCACAAAGTTTTTTGTGCATTTAAAACTTTCGAGTGAAAATTGGGTTACAAATGTGTCCCTAGAGTTACTTTATTTTGAGGTTTATATAACACTGTCGTGTGCCCACTTCGTCGGGCGAGATTTTTGTTTGTAAATTTTATTTATAAAACATAATTAATAAATCATCTTTCAGTGGACCAATTTGTAAATCTAAACCATTATGTAATCCACTTAACCCTGCAGTAGGTACTCGCTAACGAATACTCGCTACCGGGTAATAAATACCACAGAGTTTAAAGTAGAGCTATTTAAGAAAATAACTGGAAATTTTAAAGTTTTGTTATCGTCTATTGTTGTTTACATTGTTTTGAATAAATAAAACCGCAAATGGAAGTTTCAATGTTTATTAGTTCGAAATTAAAGCTTATCCTAATAAATCAACAAGAATATTAACTTTTTTGGTTACAATCTTAGAAAAATAAACAAAATTATTATTTGTTCTTTGGGACTATTGAAAGTCGAGGTCAATATCAAAATAAGACCTAATACCTACACTACCAAAATAACACAAAATAATAATATTTTAATAATAAATGAACTTTGAGAAAATCGGCTTCAAACATTGTAGTAACTGCTTTATTTTATCATAGAAATCGCCACAAATTTGGGTTGTATGCTCTTTGCATATTTTTTGAAGCAAAACTCGCAAATTGTTTTCATTTCCCGGCCCTTCTTCTATTCACATACCAACACTTTCGTGTTCACTAATCACCTCATAATCTTCAATTTCCGACACATTTTCCTCTTCACTATCTTCTTCAGCAAGTAATTGTTCTATTATGCTATCTCTCAGTGGTGTATTCATCGTAATAACCTATAAAACTAAAATAAAGTTGATAATATACCGAAAAATAATATGACAAGAACCGTCGCTACCGGGTATTTTTCACCCATACTCACTTTGTATGTCCGTTGTTGACAAGCGACCTACGCGAACTGGTTGCCACACGGGGTGCGGGTGTGTTATCTATCGGGTCGAAGGTACTTAAAATCGCGTGACGCTAGAAACATTAGAAAAAAAGATGCAACCCAAATTAAGCACTCTGTGGTATTTTTTACCCAGTAGCGAGGTGTTGCCGGGTTTAAATACACCCAAAATTTTATCAAATTGGATTAAAAGAAGTTAATATACAAACACGTCATGTCCAGAAGATTTATTTATATAATATTTAAGGATAGCAAGGAAACCTACAGAAAAAAGCATATAAGTACTCCATTTTCAGACGCGCATTCGGGTAAAACCCACAAGAACAAATAACTTTTGGGAGTCAAACACAGCGCAAGCGTTATTTCACGCCGGTTTTCTGTGAGGTATTCATCCGGTCGAGCCAACCCATTCGTGCCGAAGCGTGGCTCTCCCACAGTTATTATGACAATAATTCTTTTGCCTAAATGTCTTCATATGAGCAGCAGATCATATGCCCAAAATATCCGTAGTTGATTTTACCAAACCTTATATTATATTTCAAAAGATACAAAGAGATGAACAAACCACAATCACACAAGTAGGTAGTGTTCTTTAAACATACCAAAAGCGAGTTTACAACATAAAACATAAAGGAAGCATAAATAATTGTTGTAAAACGCCGGTAACAACGCCCGGTAACACCAGCGGTAAATATCTGAAGGTGTGAATGTTATCTTCTCTGATAACGATAAATCAGTTTATTCTCAGCTACACAAGCTCCCCCGTTCACAACGTGAAGCTAATAAAATTGGAGGTTCTTTTAGTCCCTAAAATGTTTTTGGTGGTTTAAAAAAATTGTTAAATTTATAACCGACATCAAAAAGGAGAAGGATTGTATTTTTTATGTTTGTTACCTCAGAACTTTTGGCTAGGTGAACCGATTTTAATGTTTTTTTATTTTTTTTATATTTGAAATCTGGTGCTTTCCGTGTGGTCGCAATTTAATTTGATCCAGTTCTGACAATGGCATCCATGAGAAAAGCCCATTTAGGTCTTAATTTTATACTTTGTAAGTAGCTTTTCATTTTTTGATTAAAAATAATTATTGCTTTTCCGTCCAAAACTCCCCGCACCGATTTCGGTGACGGTCGCCGCGCCGGTTTCATTGAAACTAGGCGAATTACTCAGGATTATTTTATAGTGTCCAAGTGTATGCGCAGTACACACCAGCACTCTCCCTTCCTTTACTCTGTGGGAACTGTGGGGGCCCCAAAGGGAGATCTCCGACCGAGCGAGGTGGTATGCTCGGTCAGGCCGAAGCCCACTGTAGTTAGTGGCTTTTAGATGTTCTATATATATCGCCGATCTTAGAAAACTTCGATAGCGCGATTCAGGACTGTGCGCTGATTGGTCCGCCACATCACTCCCCCCTAATACCGGAGGTTGAATTTTTGAGTCTTCTAACTTCTTGCTTGAGTCGCCAGTGCCAGAGAGTTCCAGTGAGTCGGAACTGTGCCTATGTGCGGGGCCGATGCTACGTGCTGACCAGGAGAGGTGTGCTCTGCTTGCTGACCGATCGTTGTAGCTACGTGTGACGACCAGGAGAGGTGCCGCGTGCTCTGCTTACTGATCGTGTAGCTACGTGTGCTGACCAGGAGAGGTGCTTCATGCTCTGCTTGCTGACCGGTCCATGTAGTGAGAGTGCCCGTTGAAGCCGATGAGGGTTCGACCAGGCCGCGGTGCGTTGCGACTGGTGGTCGAGGTACCCGATGAGGCTGAAGCTGGCTGGCGAGGTGCGGAGGGGTGGGGAGTGATGATGATGATGTCCAGAAGGAGGCGTGTTCTGTCGAGGGTCACCAATGTGGGAACTGTGGGGGCCCCAAAGGGAGATCTCCGACCGAGCGAGGTGGTATGCTCGGTCAGGCCGAAGCTCACTGTAGTGGCTTTCAGATGTTCTATATATATCGCCGATCTTAGAAAACTTCGATAGCGCGATTCAGGACTGTGCGCTGATTGGTCCGCCACAACTCTCATAACGAGTGTAGTGGGACATAGTGGGACGGATAACCGACACGACTGGCGAGAAATTAGGCCCTGGGCCTCTAGTCAAAAACATTTTGTTTTCGAACTTCGCTGTCGAAATTATCGAACGCATCTTGACTAGAGGCCCAGGTCCGACTTTTTACATGCCCATCTGACGCATGCGGGAATCGAACCCACGACCTCCGAGTCGAGAGCCAAACTCTAACCACTAGACCGCGGAGGCTGTTAATATAATTAGGTATATAATAATGTTCGGTAAAATCAACTACGGATATTTTGGGCATATAATCTACTTCTTATGTATAGACGTTCAGGCAGAAAAATAATTGTTGTACCCAAAAAGTTGTAAAAAAAAGTATGAGTTTGCGGATATTCACAAATTATAAGATTTTTATTTATTTAGAGTATGAGAATATTTTTTTTTGTCTAAACGTCTTTATATGACCAGTAGATCATATTATCTATCAAATCAAATAAGAAATGTACCTAAATTTAATGTCAATTGAATAAAATAGATAGTTCGTAGACAGTTAGATTCAAATTTTTCAAAAAACTTTTTAGGTAGGTTAGGTTGCAATAGGTTGTACCTATACATAACTACAGAACATTTTTGTGTCTCATTACAAAATTAGGCTCATGTCACTTGTCAGGAAAATTTTAAAATTTGCGTCTATCCAAATTTTCTACTTGAATGTTTTACCCCAGAGCAAGTCATGGCCATCGGTCCCTTTATATAACTAAAATCGTCTTACAATGAAGGGGAAAATTTTGTAAATTACACCCCTCATAACACCCCATCGCTTTTATATGAGGGTGCGAATCGAACCAACTATTTTTCACGAAAACATGTTGTATAGGTGATAGGAACGTAGCACATCCCTTTTTTTCGATTTATGTGAACGCCTGCAGACTTTATAGTAGCAACTACATTTGATCGTATTGCTCTTTGATTCATTAGTAATAATATAATGCAATCTGATCATATTCCATTAGTAATCATGGTAATCATCAATCAATCAATAAAAGTAATCATAAATCACTATAATAAACAATGCCTTAAGTTTAAATTGATCTTGAAAATATGGCGAAGAAGTATTTAAAGAAGAAAGAGGACGAAAAAAAATTTTTGGATATTTCTTTTTAGTCATTAAACATGCCGAATGCTGCAAATTACACCAACTTTATTTCTAAAGGGGTATCTATAACTAAGTTAAGTGTGGGGTTGCAGCCCTTTGAAATAATATACGCCATTGATTAAACCTAGATGTTATAGTTATGTATAAGGAACCTTATTAAGGTATTAAGAATATTTTTGTTTTATTTTATATAAATGCTATAGTTACTTTCAAATGAAATTTTCAATTACTTACCGTGTAGAGTGCTTCGCGTTTTTGAAGGAAAATTGAACGATTTTATGTAGATACGACCAGGGAATCTAATTTACAAGCAGTAGTGTGCTCTCACAATTTATTTGTTTTATACTGACGACATGCAATCACAATACAGCCTGTCTATTCTCTAAGAATATTTTCAAATCTCGACAGCTGAATCCGCGGTGAGTGTCAAATTCGTATATGATATTTGACACTCACCGCGGATTCAGCTGTCGAAATATATGAAAATGTTCTTAGAGAATAGCACTGCTGTTGTCAACGACATGTCTGTTTGATATCATAATTTTATTATAATAACTAAATTTTCTCCGCAACATCGAGAAAATTAAAATAAAGAATATCCCACCGGAACCGTTCATCTAGCTGCAATAAAAAGTAACCTACCTATGAAGTCCTTCCCCGTAATCTACTCTTTATCTGTGCCAAATTTCATTAAAACCGATCCAGTAATATCGGAGCCTATTCAATGCAAACAAACTTTTCCTCTTTATAATATATATGTCATGATAGACAATAAATCATGACACAATCAACCTGCTTAAAAATTAGATTCCCTGAATGTATTTACTTGTAGAATTCAGATTTTGTATCGTATTATTACGTCTATAAAATATAATAGGTAATATGAATACCTAATTAAAATTTAATGTTTTGTCCATTTAGTTTAATTAAACAATAATTGGCATCCGTGTAAGGTATATAATAATACTTAATATTACGATATAATATTGTATTAGGTATACGAACCCACGCGAACCCTAATCATGTTAGGTCTACACCAACAAACCCTTAGTTTTAACCTTGTTTCCCCTCTAACTATTGTTTCCCCTATCCGTTTAATTATTCAGGCTACCCTATGTTTACCTACTTAATTATGACATGTATGAATTTGTTAACAACTATAATCTTTATACTAATAATATAATAAAGAGGAAAAGTTTGTTTGAATGTTTGTTTGTTGTTTTGTTTGCATTGAATAGGCTCTGAAACTACGGAACCTGGAATAAATAAATAACTACCTAACACCTACAGTTTCTAAACCAACAACTTCCTACAATCCTACATCTACTGTCTAGTATTTTTTTTATGTAATGAGCCAGGAAACGAGCAGATGGATCGCCTGATGGTAAGCGATTACCGCCGCCCATGGACACTCGCAACACCAGAGGGGTTACACTTGTAACTCCTCTGGTGTTGCGACTTGCGTTCCTGGTCCTTAAAATCCCCAATCCCCCCATGGGCCTCTGGACCTATCCCAACGACCTACAGGAGAGAGCGAAAGAGTACACACAATAGTTCAATAGACCACTGTGTGTGTGTGTGTGTGGATTATTACAGTACCTACTAATATTGCGATCAAAGTGATTGAAATAAAGGGTTGGTGTTAGAAGGATGATAATGTATGTACTAGGTATATTTTAATACCAAATCATAAAAAATTAAAATAATATTACCCAAAATTTAAAATCCACCCTTATATACCCTTAAGTGATGGCCACCCTTATTACTTAGAGGTATAAAATAGTTTACCTACAACATATTCTCAGACATCTATCTATACTTCTATACTAATATTATAAATGCGAAAGTGAGTCTGTCTGTATGTCTGCCTGTTACCTCTTCACGCTTTAACCGCTCAATCGATTTTTATGACATTTGGTATACCTAGACATATTTTGGGTCCCGGGAAAGGACATATGATATTTTTTATCCCGAAAAAGTAGTGTTCCCGCGGGATAATGTATTTACGCGGGCGGAGCCGCGTGCAAAAACTAGTTAAATAGAGTTTTGTAAAATTTCATAAAAATTGGTCCATCCGTTTCGGAGGAGCGAACAAACACTGCGACGCGAGAATCATTAAATTCAGACACCTTCGGGAAAATCAGCCGTTAAACAGGCTTCGTAGAACAACAGTGTTAGAGGAAGGTGAGAATAATGCGAAGCAATTGAGTTGGGCTTACATCGCGTCGTCAATGGCGCCTGATTGAGCTGGGTAACGACGTTACCGTCTCAACCTGATGAACTTTACCCCAAACTGTGGGAGAATGCACGAGATGAAGGTGACAAACGAAGATTTCAAAACTGATAAAGGATTGGGATGGGTAGTTATGAGTATGACGTACATCAAAACAAAAGCTACACCGTCTTGATTTGAGAAGACTGTGGTAAACAAATATCAAAATGACTGAATGGCCTGTAACAACCCCATTATGTAGACTCTTTTTGCCTCGACATATCTCGTCTATATTATACACGTCTATGGTGATAAGGAAATATTATTTGCATGATGTAAGGTATATATGATATGATTCTATTGTAAGGTGTCCTTATTGTGCTGATCATTATTGCTTGTGATCAGGAGATCCATTTATTGTTAATCTATAAAGCTATGTGACTAAGAATTTATTACAAAAATACGAAGACAGTTTTGAAATGAAAAACGAATAAATTTTTTTCAGTCACGAAAAAAGAAAAGATAAATCTCAATGCTGCAACTGGATAACATATAATTATCAGCACAATTATTTAATTGATATAGAAAGGTACTTAATATAAATAAAATAATCCTTATCAAAACCTACATCTTTACTATTCCTAATATTAATTACATAAAGATGAAAGCTAGAAAAATCTGGTCACTCCTAACTTGCGCCAAACGCGATCCAAGGTTGGCGGCTCAAACGTCGTCTGGAAAGTATGGATAAAGGTGAATACTTACATAGGCGGCGCACGTCCGACCAGCTCGATATCAGTGTTAGTGGAATTATATCCCTCGACGATCACGTCATACGGAAACAGAGAGGATGTTTTATTGGGCGACCATCGAAAAAGGATTTGTGGAGAAGCAAATAATTCCCCTGGGAAATTGAGGTTTTATTTTACCTGTTCCTAATAGTGTATTAATTTTATTTGTTTTTCTTTTCTTTAGGTATCTACAACAAGCAAGTGTGAATTAATTTGTAGTGAGAAAATAATAATTTCTTGAATTTGCTTCTCTGTAGTGACCTTTTTAATGTAAAACAAACCCATGAGCCCATGAGCCCATGTTATGTTAGGACTAGCTTTTGCCGGCGGCTCCGCTTGAGTAAATAAAGTATCACACAGGAACACTGTAGTTTTTCTGGTAAAAAACTATTATCATACCAAATTTCATAAAAATCTATTCAGTAGTTTTTGAAAGAGTAAAAAAACATCTACCATCCAAACTTTCACATGTAGCATATAAGTAGGATGAAGGTAGCTGTAATCTATAATATTAAACTTCAGTAAACTTTTACCTACTATCGCAAATCTAATTCAATTTCAAAGTTTTGTCAACTTCACTAAGATACCCAAATCGAAGTAGGCACCCAATACCAATACAACCGACGAGGATATAACTCAAGCAGACGTTCTCGTTAAAAACTCATTCGGGGAATATCTTAGTGCTGGTGTTGGGGGTTACAATTAATTTGAGGCTTGAGATCCTCTATACCGTTTGTACCGTTCCACTTGTGCATATAAACTTTTAAGGCTAGTTTCTCAATGTGAGGACGCCGATTAGGTGATAATTCACCTCGTTAATCTGCTGGGAGTGAAAAAAAAAACATTTTTGTATACTTAGGCATGTTTCCGTTAAGCGCAGAGTCATTCATACATGAGATATTTTTTTTAGTATGACAATTCAATTTCTGCCTAGACGTCTTTACGTAAGTAGTAGAATCATGTGCACGAAGTACCTATCCATAATAGATTTTTGGAAGCGTTAGCTTAGTATAAATATTTTGTAAAACTATCGGGTTTACACAGGTACGCGATAGGAGCACAATCTTCCACTCGCGCATGAACAATATCGTATATTCTCACTTATTATACTTCCAAGTGGAAGAGACAAGTAGCGATAAGTCAACGTACGAAATTTTGCTTCACGACCGCTCTTAGGCCTTTACATCCATTAATGGATGATTTATACAGTATTCTCCGAGCGAAGTACACCACTCTTGAAATACTGTAGTGCAACAGAAGTAGGAGCAATTATAGAGGCAAAGAAAGAGGGAATTAAAATAGATAGGATTAGAAAAGGAAAAGATAGGAAAGTCATTATAGGATTGAGTAATAGGAAGGACAGAGACAAGGTCAAAGAAAGAATAGAGAAAAGTGGTGGAAAACTGGAAGTCCAGAGTATTGAAAATAAAGATCCGCAGGTCGTGCTGTATGGGGTGCTTAAGTCTAACACCAATGAAGACATTATAGAAGCAATAAAAAGTCAAAATAAGCACCTCACACAGCAGGTCCCGGACGAGAAGGACTGTAGGATGGAGGTTAAATACAGAAAGCGGGGAAAGGATGCAAGCACTGAGCACGTGGTGCTAACTGTGTCGCCGGGGCTGTGGCTGTGCTTCACCGAGGCGGGCTATCTATATTTAGATATGCAACGTGTTAGAGTCGCCGACCAGTCCCCCCTGATACAGTGTTCACGCTGTTTAGGGTACGGACATGGGCGGCGATTCTGCAGTACCGCCGAGGAGAGGTGCAGCCATTGCTCCGGGACACACCACCAGTCTCAGTGCGAGGAGTTGAAGGCTGGGAATAATGCTTGCTGCATTAACTGCAAAAACGAAAAGGTAGATAACACCAATCATAACGCATTCAGCGCGGGGTGTCCGGTCCGTCAGAGGTGGGACGCCATAGCACGTGCAACGGTTGCCTATGCCGAACACCAATAGTGCCAGTAAGCCCTGTAAACCCCAGCATTGGATATTGTAATTAATTATTAATTCTAAACCAATGATGTGAAGGAAGGAGGTAGGCAGACAGCGGTGGGTATAAAAATTTGGATATAAGACTTTGCATATATATGGAATTATGTAAATAAGGAAGCATATATAGCATAAGCTTTGTAAAAAACGTAACCCCCCGCTGTCCCAAATAATTGTACACTGGGACTATCGGCAAATAACGCGCTGTGGAAAAACACACATTGCAAACAATTATTATTATGCAAATAATTTTTGTGCAAAACTCCGGGGCGGACGTCCCGGGCTGAATGATGGTAATGGATAGGAGTAGTGGGATGAGTAAGAAAACATAAAGCAATGTAAATATACGGAAGGAATGTAGAAAAATGTAAAGAAATTTAGAACATGATAGAAACAGGAAATGAGTGTAATAGTTAGATATAGCAAAATATAAATTAAGAATGTGAATCAAAAGAGAAATGTAAGATAATAAGGAAATGTACAAACATAAGTAATCAATAGAGTTATATAAGTAAGTAAGAAATGTAGAAAGAATTTAAGAAAATGCAAAAATGTGATGTAAAATTTAAAGCAAAATGTGTAAAGTAGATAGCTAATGAGATGTATAAGTTGTAAACGTAAAAATAGAAATGTAATAAGAAAAGAGAAATGTAATAGCAATAGAAATGGAAATGTAAGAATAAAACTGTAATTAAAAAATCAAACATAAACTGTAACCAAAAACAAGCAAACAATTGGCCTGGCTCATGGCTGGGGGAACAAAAAAAAAAAAAAAAAAAAAAAAAAAAAAAAAAAAAAAAAAAAAAAGTGCCTGGGACAATCGGTATTTATATGTCGTATGGTTGCCCAAGCACATACGGCATTCTCACAACATAGTCAGCCTAGTCCAGAGGAATGAACTGGTTAATACGTCTGGAGCCAACCATGTGCGGGTTTCCTCACGATGTTTTCTTTCACCGTTAGAGCGTCCGTATAATGTACTTACTTGAGATCAGAAAAAATCTCATTGGTACACGCCACAACCTGGGATTTGAGCCTGCACTCTTTCAAGTGCAAACTGAACGGTCTTCCCACTAGGCCACGGAGCCACGACCGCTCTAATGCAACAATATAACACACATTTTTTAGATTTACATTATTTAGACAGAGCCAAGTGGAACCCACCATATGAGCACAGACACGAGTGTGGGTCCAATACAAATGGTGGGTCGACCGCGACAATCAATTATTAAACAAATTGGGTTGGTAACTTGCAGATCTTCTCCTTCCTCTTTTAAACAGCTATCATCTCGTTTTTATTGCTGTGATTTTAATGTTAGATTACTTATAATCTAGCATAAATTCGTTCCGATTTAGTAACTTTTTAAAATGTTTTTGATTAGGTACCTATATGGATCAGTGGTTGAGCCTGTTGGTGCTGGTTCTACTGCTGTCGAAGGAACAAAAAAGTATTTCTGTGTTCCTGGGCCACGGATATGTAATATATAATTGTTATGATGTGTATCTATATACCTATATAAAAGGCAAAGTTGATTAACTGATGTATCAACGCACAGCCCAAACCTTCAAGGCTAGGAATTTGAGATTTTGAACACGTGTTTCTCATATTATGACGTAGGCATCCACTGAGGGAGGATTTTTCCAAATTTAACCCTCAAAGGGGGTGAAATAGGGGATGAAAGTTTAAAACCTAATATCACGCGGGTGGAGCCGTGGGCAATTAATGCTATTATTTACTAATTATCATCGTTATTAAAGCTTCACCTATGTAAAATTAAATCAACAATATTTGCATATTTATATTGTTGTTTCTTAATTTTAACAATGTCGATAATTATGAAACGTAACAATCACCGCTTTTCAGACTCTACTGTCTACACTCAAATCTGATCTCCTTAAAGTTAACTAAGACGTAGTAATTAAATGTAAATGAGACCCAGCAGGTGCACACGAACGAACAACTCTCGCGGTTCTTAACTGTTTGAGTTTACTTTACCAAAATATACATACATTTAAGCCTAAAATATGCGAAATTATTTAAATGTAGCATCTTATTATTGTGAAAATTGCTGAATAGAAAGAAAAAATCTTTTAGTACTTAATTATTTAAATAACATTTTTTTTTTCAATTATTATATTGGGAATAAAAAGATAATATGCTTTATTATAATTATTATTATGTCAATCAATATCAATGACGTACACGAAATTGTATATAGTATGAGTAATAATACCTTATTGGAGAACACTTATGATGTGAAGGATAGTTATGATGATGATGATGGCGATTATGACCGGGTAGAAGGCTGTGATGGTGATGACATCAGAAACACCAAAAGTCACATCAATAATGATAATGACGCAACCTCCATAAACAAAAGAAAACAAACTCCATAAATCTAGAAAGCCACTAATTTGAAAGGCGTCCATTTGTTCCGAAAAACAGACATTTAAATAATTCCATAAATCAACAACTTACAATTACTTAGACTTTAATGGTTCATAATGATTTGCATTTACGTCGGGGAGGGACAGAATTGAAGGGAGTTATTTTAAAGTTACTTAAAATCAGACGTTTAACGTTAAAAGCCCCTGTCGTCGAGCCTCAATGAACTTTCACAGCGTTTTCCCGAGAAAACTGTCTTATAGATTCTAAAATGACGTGGGGTTTACTTTGTGACTTCTTTAGTTATTATCTTTTATAGGACGTCAAGACAATTGCGATGATGTGGCAAGATTAAAATTGCTCTTAGTCGTTTGCTCTTTGTGCTTTAGCATGTTCGAACCCCTTTCAGACGGTAATTGCCAGGAGTTTTCCTTTTGCGATGGCGAACCACTTAGATATAAGAGTGTAATTTTCGAACTAATAAAACTTTGTATTTTATACCGACTAATTTGGTAGGATTCAAATACTTAATAGAGGCATTGCTACTTGTAGATTACTAGATGCTGTGAGCTCGTAGAAGGATCTTATATCTTTACGAGCAATTCTTGTATATAATATGAATCTCGGAAACGGCTTTAACGATTTTCATGAAATTTAATATACAGGAGGTTTCGGGAGCGATAAATCGGTCTAGGTAGGTTTTGTCCCTGGGAATCTGCGCAATTTTAAGTTAAGTATATATTCGAACCCTGGTGAAATATTTTTGTAATACTTTTTTTAATTTACTACAGCTCCGAGCAAAGCTCGGTTACTCAGGTACTAATAAATTTATTTTGGAATTTGGACCAATCAATTAATCATTGGTTTGAAGTTTATTATAATAATATCATTGTTTTAACATCTAGACTGTGAAACTGTATTATTTAATTTTAATTTTCTTTTATAGATTAGATTTAATTAGCCAAATCGACCTACAGGATATATTAAGTAGCCTATAATATGTTAATCTATGTCATATAGGCAGAACTACAACAGACAAACACTAGGATTTCCATTACTAAACAAAACCATGATTAAACTATACTAAATTATTATTATTAACGGAGACTTGTTAAATTACCAATAAAACATAAAAAACAGCATAAATCGAAATTTTAGGGCTCATAATATACTAAAAAACTTAGGCCTTTTCATCCTCTTGGAAAATACTGTATACGTCATCCAATAAGGATGACGTATACAGTATTTTCCAAGCGAAGCAATCACTCTTGAAATAATGTAGAGCCTGGGACAGTTGGTTATTTTCAATGGCGTATGGTTGCCCAAGCACATACAGCATTCTCACAACATAGTGTCCAGAAGCATGACTGGTCAATACGTCTGGGGCCAACCATGTGCGGGTTTCCTCACGATGTTTTCCTTCGCCGTTAGAACGTCTGTATAATACTCGTATACTTGAGATCTGAAAAGTCCCAGTGGTACACGCTACAACCTGGAAAGCGAACCTGCACTCTCTAGAGTGCCACGAAGCTCTCTACATCTAAATCGTACTAACAGCACACTAATAACACATTTTAAGTGCTGTCAGATGCAAGGGTTATTAGCATAAATCGATACCCCTATTTGGTGTTACTGTGCTCAAATGTCAAGCGAATTGTATATGTCGTGCCCATACGCTCAGAGTAATCAGACCAAATAATAATAATAATATTTAATAATATCTATGGACGCTTCACACCACGTCAATCTGACCCCGTATAAGTTCTCGAAGAACTTGTGTTCATATCAGACAACGGAAATATATTTAATACTTTTATACTATACTGATATTTAAGATTTTTATTATATAATACACATATTGAATACACATCCATGACCCAGGAACACAGAAAAACTTTTGTTCCTTCGGCGGGATTCGAACCCGCGACCCCCAGCTTGAGCACCAACACGCTCAACCAACTGAGCCACAGAGGTCGTCAAATAAAGAAGTGACAGTGTACAAAGCTCTGTCAAACAAAAACTGAGGTTCGTTTTTATGTATGTAGTGCGCGTACTTATAGTATTCACTACTTAGTAGTTAGTACTACATACATAAAAATCAACACACCATGACAGCTCGACATAAGGTAAGGCGTAGTTTCGTTACGTATTGTGTGTGCGTGACACCGTTTAATTACACGGCTAGGCGTAGTTTAATCCGGCCTCACTTTGTGGTTCGTAGAATTCTGTCACTTTTTATTTGGTCTAAGCCCTTACAGAAACTTTACAGAAAATAATGAAAATCCTTTGTGTTTTATAAATCTTTTTCGCCGGGTACTGTAATATTCTTAACGATGGCATCACATGTTGCTTTTATGCATAGTTGCTTAAGCGGCTTTCGGACTACGCCAGTGGCGTAGCGTAGTAGGGGCGGGGAGGAAGCTGGGCGACCCGCCACGGGCGGCACTTTTAAGGGGACGGCAAAACCTAAGTAAGGGGGCGGCAAAATCTAAGTAAGAGGGCGGCAAAACCTAAGAAAGGGGGCGGCAAAATTGACGTCCGCCCCGGGCGGCAGACACCCACGCTACGCCACTGGACTACGATATAATATAATAACTTAAATAGCACAACAATATCGCGCACCATACATTGTTATAGACACGTTCACACTGTACTGCACTATAATATATTATTGGCTTACTCTAAGCTATAAAATGATGCGATGTGCTGAGTTCATGTTGTGCTATATCGCGCGCCGCCCTCTTCCTCCTCCCTCACCCCCGGCCGTCCCGCAAACTATACTAGCGACATTACCGTACTGAGCTTGCTATATACTATCAATGCTTGCGATAATATCGCGTAATGTGAACACCATGCTATATAGTTTAGTATTAGGTCCTTCTTTGCTATACTATATAGCACAATAGTATAGCGTAGTCTGAAATCAGCTTTACTTTGTAAGAATTTTTTACAATTTTCAATTTTACTATGTCAACGGGAACCCTTCAGTATTACCGGTACAACCTTAGAAAATAGTGCTTGTTACGTTTAAGTATTTTAAGATTTTTCAAAAATATATAAAATTGTCCTTTAAAACCGTAGACCTGTTCAGATTTAAGAAGCTTAAAGTCTATTATTTAAGGATTTCTCCTCGCTTCAATTCAATGGACTGCAGGGGAGTCTACGCCATTATACCTTTAAGGTATCGAAAATATTTCACACAATTTAACGGTAAATTATTTTTGTTTAATATTTCAAAGAAAAGTATTTCGGGTAGCTCTTTTGTTGATGTTTTACTATCGAAATAATATGCAGCATTATGTTTAAAACAATTCATTGAAACTGCTATTTTGTAACGTGCTTTTTAGCACCAAATTAGTAAAATAATCATGTTAATTTTTGGTGTCATAATATATGTTATTATTATTGAATTTATTGTGAAAAAAAAAAATCTTTCACACATTACAATAACTTATATTCATCTATAAATACATACAACTTAATAAAATTGAAGTGGCTATTTGTAGTTTCAAATTAACAGCTTTACACTAAATGCAAATGGTACCTACACTAAAAAATCTACTTTTACAGTCTGTCTGTCTGTCTTTATGTTGCGGCTAATCTCTCAAGCGGCTGGACAGATTTTGACCGGACTTTCACTGGCAGAAAGCTAATTTTGTAAGGAGTAATAGGCTTAGGTTGCTTTTATCTTAGGATTCCGTTACAAAAATAGTTGTCCGTTTCCACTAGTTCCATGCTAACGTAGTTGCGGGCACCAGCTAGTCTAGACATCTTTTAAATTCTAAATATTTACTTCACATTATACATATATTTTACACATATAAAGAATAATTACAAAAAGTAAGTACAAAATGCTCTTGTAGTATACTTAAGAGGCTGAAGGAAATATTTGATCTCTAGTCGTTGGTTGTAAGAAATATACGAGAAAAATAATTTCTCCATAATATAGAAAACGTTGAATGAAATTTCTATTTATATTCTAAGCGTATTACAAGGTCCTCCTTGTAATACGCTTAGAATATACGTCCTCGTAAGCATACATAAAAAGAAACTGATCATAATGACGATTACAAATTTTCTCTAAACTTTCATTATCATCACTTCCTTCACGCCCATACAGATCAGTGCATAGAAACTAGCCTGAACTGGAAGATATCACTATAACTTATTAAACCTGAGTTAATACAAGGTGAATTCAATTGTTATAGACTTCCTTCGCGAAGAACTTCTGTGCTTTCAAACGTTTTTGACATAAGTATTATTGGAAACAATCCAACACTATTTTGTCATCATTACTGCATTGTAATTAATTGTCATCTATACTAATATTATAAAGAGGAAAACTTTGTTTGTATGTTTGTTTGTTTGTTTGTTTGTTTGTAATGAATAGGCTCAAAAAGTACTGGACCGATTTCAAAAATTCTTTCACCATTCGAAAGCTACATTATCCACGAGTAACATAGGCTATATTTTATTAAGGAAAAAAAATAGGGTTCCGTAAAATATTTGGGTTTTTCGGACATAAGGTGTAAAAAATCAACCAGAAAAGTTACTTATTTTGCGTACGCTGCCTAAACTATAAAAGATAGAATCATAAAATGTTCTAATTAATTGTAGATCTTATAAATATCTACAAAAAAGTCCGCGACACACTATACCTATATATGTCGAGTGAGGCACAACAACCATTATTTTATTTAGAAATCTTAATTTTTTTTTGGACTACATTTAAACGCGTTTATTTTACTCATGCTATTAATCCTTATCAAAATAAATTATTTTATCACTAAGTACAGTTTATGTAGATAATATTTGGTCTTTGAATGATTGAAATTGAACGTGTGGTTTTGAAGTTATGGCGAAATTAAAATATTACGATTTCTTCTGCACGGCCCGTTGCGAAGTGGGCGTCACCAAGGCGGGGTTGCGCGTGCGGGGGGAGTTTAGATCTATGGTATTTCATACGATAAAAGTATACCCACCTACTTATTTCATTGAGTTTTAGTAGGTACCTAAATTAATTTGTTTCTGTTTGTTTTGACTAGATTTCGCCCATTTTGTTAAAGGTTTAAAGACATTCTGTAGTATTAGTATCAGTATTGTACCCGTGCGAAGCTGGGGCGGGTCGCTAGTATTAACATAAATCAAAACACATTTAGTCTTGGGGTCATAAAAAACAATAAATTATTCCCGTGGTGCTTTAAATTCTGACTTTTTTTGTCATCACAATTTTTGCTGTCTCGCTTTGCTTTGATATGGAAAGGACATAGGCTACTATATGAAAAATGTACGGTTACCTTAAGATTAACTTTTGCGCGCACGATTTCGCGAACATCATCTAGTAGCTTATATTTTCCATGTTTTATCTCCGTCGCTATATATAAAATAAGCAGCAACCAAACTTTCAAATAAGCCTGTGAAATACTTAGAAACAGGCCCATAAATCCATACTATTATTATTGTAGAGGGAAAGTGTGTGTGTCTGTCTGTTTGTCCGTCTTTTACGCCAAAACTACTTTACCGACATAAATGAAATTTGGTACACATATAGGCTATTTTCGCGGGGAAATGTACGGTTCCCGTGGGATATTTATTTACAGTTTTACGTAAAAACTACTAAACCGATTGTCATGAAATTTGGCACAGATTTAAAATAGACCATGGGGAAGGACATATGCTACTTTTTATTGCGGGACGTATAAGGTTCCCGTGGGTTACTGTACTTACGCGGGCGGAGCCGCGGGCATCAGCTAGTGAGAATATACATCTCAAAATAAATCAGGCAAACACTTGAGACGCAATGACGTATCTCCAATTAGACAAGACAATGAAAGAGCGTAACTAGACTGAAATAAATGTAACCAGAATTAATTAGACAGGTTAATTTATTACATCGAACTCCTGGAACATTCTGCGGCAAGAGCGCTGCCAATCACGGGCTAGTTCATTATTTATTAATTAGCTTTTAAGCTTGAATATTCTATTCTATTCTATTTAAGAATAAATATACAGATACTCTAACATATACAATTCTCGTGTAAATGTGTTCCTCCGAAACGTCTTGACCGATTCCTGTATATTTTTTTTTTTTTGCTTATCGGTAGGTCTGAGAATCGGCCGTAATCTTTTATTTTTCAGCCTCTAAATGATAAAAATGATATATATGGCAAAACAACGTTTGCCGGGTCAGCTAGTAAAGAATAATAATTGATGACCTCTGTGGTTGAGCGTGTAGAGTTTGTGTAGTTAGGTTTGTAGAGTTAAGGCGTGTAGAGGTAGAAGTTTGGTAGAGTCAGAAGCTTAGTTTTACATAAGATCTGAGGGGCAATTCTGCTAAATAAAACCTGCATTAATACAATTACAATCAAGTCCCGAGTTAAACCAACGTGAAACGCGCTCTGATTGGTCGAAACGTCATAAAATCCGTTCATGGTAACATGTCGCTACACTTTCAATCTATACAAAGTAAAATTAAGTCTACTTTAAATACGAGAATTGAAGTTCTGATAGCTTTTTGACAGTGCTAGTTAGTAGTTATATGGTATCGTCTTGGCATCACTTTACATGAAAATGTTTTGATGGGATTTTATTATCCAAATAGGTACCTCCATCAAGGTGCATACAAGGAATTTTAGTTTCATTCCATAATATTCCAAATTGCAACATAAAATTTGGTATTTAAAAATGTATGGCGAACATTTCACGTACCTACTAAGTACATAATAATAAAGTAAAGCAAAATATAGTTATGAATAGGAGAATAAAGTGAATTGATGCGACAGACTAAACTTGCGGACACGAAGCCTTTCACAGTCACATTCAGGCACTAAATAAGCCCAACACAGCGTCACTTTGAATTCTTTCAAGCTAATGTAGCCTTTAACACGTAAGCTTAGGACATAGTTTTGAGTCCACTGAATATGCCCACAGAAGGTGTATGTCTTGGTTACCCAGTATTGTATGCCTGCCGAAAATTGGCATATAAATGTGAGAATTATGTAAAGCAGTAGGCTGGTCTCATGTTTGTTTTGGGGTTTGCTTCCTGAAACTCCAGTACAGACAAAGCACTAGAGACCACTAAAGTTATATGCTGGTATGTTTAAAATTGTTCCTGTAAAATTTAAAAGATTTAATCTTACATGCTGCAACCATTACTTCCAAAGTAAAATTTTAAAATCAAAGATAAATGTTTTATTTTGTATATTAGGAAATAACTAGATTAATATTATGTTAATTTGTGAACCAAAAACTTTCAAAACAGTTTTACGAGAGTAGTGAACGGAGGAGGTTTTTGGTACAATTAAAGTCTATGTGGAGAAAGGTATGCAAAAAGCTAATGCTTTAAAATAAAATCAATAAAAATAACAACACACTCGGGTGGACGTTATTATGGCAAATACTTTCTGAGGAAGCCTGTCTAAGGAGAATGAAGGAACTAATAAAAAAGGAAAGATAAATCGTTAATTTGAGAAGAAACATGTGACCCACTTCTCATTACTAAAATTAGACAATTTACAGTTACAAGCCATAATATTCCATTCGCACACGCTTTAAATCGCATGACTATGAATGCGAACTGAGATAACAGCCTTGTCCCTGCCTTTCATGTGTAAATTGTCAAGTTGCAAGATTTCATTTCCTGATCGCCAGAGAGGAAATTCAATGATGATGATAACGTGGTAGAGCCATGCTTCGGCACGAATGGGCCGGCTCGACCGGAGAAATACCACGGGCTTACAGAAAACCGGCGTGAAACAGCGTTTGCGCTGTGTTTCGCCGAGTGAGTGAGTTTACCGGAGGCCCAATCCCCTACCCTATTCCCTTCCCTACCCTCCCCTATTACCCTATTCCCTCTTAAAAGGCCGGCAACGCACTTGCAGCTCTTCTGATGCTGCGAGTGTCCATGGGCGACGGAAGTTGCTTTCCATCAGGTGACCCGTTTGCTCGTTTGCCCCTTATTTCATAAAAAAAATGTAAAAAAGTACAATCTGACTTGTTGACCTTGTCTCTCGAACATTGCAAGTGACACTGAGAAACAGAACACTAAAGAAATTCATTAAAATCAAGGCTAACCTCACTCCAGTCTTAAGATTCTTGTTAAATATTCTCAAGAGGAAAATATCCCAAAGCCTCTAAGAAAAGGTCTCAAAACAAATTCCATCTTTAAAGAAGGTAATATGAAAGATATTTTTGCATTAAGCTGTCGAAGGCGAGTTCTATCCGTTTTTATCACTCTATCCACTAGCTAATACATTAGAAGCATAAAAGTTCTTTGAAAGGCGATCGTCAGTAACTCGACGACAACGATTTTCAATGTATAGTTTGTGCACCGTATACTCGAACTTTAACTTTTCATTTTATTTTTCAAGTTCGTTTTCATTTTAGTTCTATTTTCTTTTGTTTTACTTTGTATAAACTATAGAATATATTTAGCGTAATTTGTAAATTTTCTAAGGTTTATTTTCAAAAAGGAAATACAGGGCTATTTGCTGTTAGGGTTCCATTATTTCAGCATCACTATAGTAATACCTGATTATTATTTATGACCAATTTATCCTGCTAAGACATTTTTGGTCTTAAATGTAATAATTAATGAATACATTCACCAAGTCAACTACATTTTATGTTTAGCAGATTGAGATAGTATGATGAACTTTTGAAATTGGGTTTGTAATGACGATCAAACTTCTATTTATTCATTATTTGTAACTTCATAATATGTAACTTTATTAATAATAGGGAATATGCATAAAACATAAAAATAACTTAAAACATAATAATATGATACTAGACCGAAAAATAAAGGAAATAGCGAGAAAATTTTCAATATCTATTGATAAATGAGCAAGATATGAGCGGTCAAAGTTTATAATATATCTCTTTGTAGCAAAACAAAATTACTTATGAACTTTCTAAGAAAGTCGTGTTATGTGACGTCACGTTGCACATCAGAACCTCAATTCTCGTATTTAAAGTAGACAATTTAAACAGTCAATTTTACTTTGTTTGGATTGAAAGTGTAGCGACATGTTACCGTGAACGGATTTTATGACGTTTCGACCAATCAGAGCGCATTTTACGTTGATTTAACGTTCGTAAAAACACCTTTTGGGAGTATAAGCCTATCGGGACTTGATTGTAATTGTATTAATACAGGCTTTATTTAGCAGAATTGCCCCTCAGATCTCTGTCTAATAGACTACTTTAAACGTTCATATTATCTTTGTTATTTTTATTGATATCCAAAAACTGATTTTACCATACGGTTTACCAAACAAGATAGATCTATATAAAAAAATACGTGTACATTGTGTGTGCCAAAAACTCAAGCACAAACGACAAATACAAAAATCTTTTCTTAAAAGTTCGATCTCATTTCCCAAGTCCACACACACCGTTGTCTAACCGATGGTTAGGCTTAAGCGGAATCCACAAAAGTCCCTCAATTGATTCACAAGACGGAAGGCAAATCTCGCAAAATTACTGCTCATTACGTCACTCGTTGTGTTATTTTTTCGCACAGGGATAGGGGAATATTCTAATACAGTTCAAATAATCTTAAAGTTGTTGCGTGTGCAAGAATAAAATGTATCTATATTTTGACTGTCATGGGATACTCTTCCCAACTTACCTGTCCGGTAGTTGTGGTATAGTATACGGGTATGCGACCCCGGCTTCCCTAGCTATTACTGTCCTATCCCTTGCCCTCCTGGGCGGTAATATCCTACATTCCCTATTTCCCACTCTAACTTACCAATCTTCCTTTCCACACCACCTATCCTTCCCTCTTCCTATTCCTACCCTCTCCACCAATCCGTGGAAACGCAATGGATAATCAAAAAAAAAATATCCAAAATGGCGGCGATGTGGTTCGCCAATCGCCACCCATCACGTCTCGTTTCTCTCAGAGGCGAAAAGCGGACCATGGAGAGACGCTTGGCTACGTTGAATGTAAGAGGAGGAATGGATGGTAAGAATGAAAGTGGACGAAGCGAAAGAAGTATGTAAGGATCGTAGAAAGTGGAAAGAAGTGGTCTCTGCCTACCCCTACGGGAAAGAGGCGATCCTGCCTACCCCTACGGGAAAAAGGCGTGATTATATGTATGTATATTTTTTTTGACAGGTGAAACCCCGTTTTCGGCTGGTTTAATAGAGATACTGATGTCTGCAAAGTCTAGATACCCTAAAACGATATTTATTCCAAAATACCGCCAATAATCTTAACGTTGTTAAGAAAAAGAAACAAATGACCTAATAATATTTAAAGAGTCAAATTATAAAGGTTCAACGTTGAATTATATTATTAATAAAAATCGTTCAATTTTACATTTAATATTCAAATTTCACTTCAAACTGTTCTCAGTTCTCGAGTGATGTTGGATGTAAATTTTGGGGCTCACAAAGTTTGAACGGAAACAGAACATAAATGTACGGAGAACTCTGTTTATGATATAAAAGAGAATGTACCGAAGAACCCGCAACTTCATAGTGTTTATGATCGTTTTGACAGTTTTAGTAATATTACGTTTTGTTAATGTTTGCTAATTTAATTTATGTTGGGGTTTGAAACCCTACTTCCTACCTTAGATTATAAACTAGCTTTTCCCCGCGACTTCGTCCGCGTGGAACAGTTACTTTGATTGATTATTTTATTACTGCGATATCTTCTAAAATACTCATTGAAATCAAATGATGTAAGGGCAAATTTCTTCTAGATTAAATGCTTGTACTGAATAACGTATTTACTTGGATAAGTATTAATATCATCTTTATGAAAACACCTTCACAAATAATGATTACCTTTAGAACAAATTTGGTTACCATAAAAAGGTTATAGTGAGCCAACCTTAAAAGATAGACATATATAATCGCGGACTTTTTTGTAGAACTTTTAAAGAGGAACAATTCTGTCATACTTCATTTTAGCGAAACTTTAACCGTTTCCGCAGCGTACGCAGCGAAAGCTCTCAAAAGGAAAAAAAATACCCCGATTCCGTAACATTCTTGACTGGTGCTCCGCTCGTATTGAACTTAGCATGATGTTATTTAGCCTAAAGCCGTCCTCGATAAATGGACTATCCAACACAAAAATAATTTTTCAATTCGTACCATTAGTTTCTGAGATTAGCGCGTTCAAACAAACAAACAAACAAACAAACTCTTCAGCTTTATAATATTAGTATAGATATGAAATTTTTGTAAGGGTGGATGGATTTGTGGATGCTTCTTACTCTTTCACGGAAGAACTACTGAACGGATTTTGATGAAATTTGGTATCTTAGTAGTTCAGGCTCTGGATTAAAGCATAGGCTACTTTTTATCCCGAAAAGATACAGTGTTCCCGAGGGATGCTGTATTTACGCGGACGGAGCCGCAGGCAACAGCTAGTATTATAAACGTGAAAGTTTGTAAAGGTGGATGGATGTAAGGATGTTTGTTACTCTTTCACGCAAAAACGACTGAACGGATGTTGATGAAATTAAGTATGGTAGTAACATAAGCTCTGGATTAATACATAGGCTACTTTTATCCCGAAACCGTACCGTGTTCTCGTAGGATACTGTATTTACGCCGGCGGAGCCGTAGGCAAAAGCTAGTAGTAAATAAAACAATTAGTTTGCAAATAACGTAACTGTGGCTCTCACAGTATGAGAAGTCGAACTAACGGGTTTTATTTTAGTCGACCAAAAGGGGTAATTTTACCTTACATTATTGTGGAAAAGGTGGCAGCCCCAAAAGGGAAGATATCCGATCGAGCAAAGTGGTATGCTTCGTCAGGCCAAAGCCCCACTTGTAAACACATCAGATGTTGCATCTTATGTTATACATAACACAAGACACATAGTTTATTATAGTTCCCGAATTGGAACAACAAAAAAATGTTGTTTCCAAGTTTGGTTAGGACAATGCAGGCTGATCACTTGATTGTCTGACAAGAAAGATGATCCATGAGTCGGATGGGCATGTAAAAAGTCGGACTTGTGTCAGTCGTATCGGTTATCCGTCCCACTGGATTATGAGAGTATAGGAAGAGAGAGTGCTCTTGTGTACTGCGCACATACTTGGGCACTATAAAATTACTCCTGCATAACTGGCCTGGTTTCAGTGAAACCGGCCATCGTCACCGAAATCGGCGTGGTTCATTATTATTATTATGTTTTTTAAATTTTCTTTTCTCCCTTCCGGGGTCTACAGAAGCGGCGGGCTCCAAACAACTTCAAGTAAGGTAATTATAGTGCCATATAATAGTGCCGAACTGTGAAAAGCATTTTATATGTTGTATATATTATAGCGGTGATCTGTGAAAACTTCGATAGTGCGATTCAGGATTGTGGCGCTAATTGGTTCGTCACACTATAATATTTCTATGTTACCCCCTATTCCCTGAAGGAATTGACAGATTTAAGCATCTCAATAAATTGCGCGACTTTGGCTGTGTTCCGCGGAAAAAAGCGCTTGTTAGCGCTTGCTAGCGATAAAGAAAAAAAAACAGATTATCGGCCAGGATACGTTAGCTAACTTTAATACTCCTAACATAATCTGCCATTTTGCTTATTTAACGCCAGCGGTCTCCATTTTGCTTACATTTTTTTGCTAGCGCTATTTTCCTCGGAACACAGCCATTAGTTACCTACAATATCAATAATTTAAATCAAAACGTAATTTAAGTTCACCATTTCACATAACGATATTCTAAAACAACTATTAACTCTTAATAATTTAACTTTCAAACCAAAACGTTGTATTTAACATTTATTTTAAATTATACAACGAACAATCTCAAAGAGTTATTCAAGTATTAAATCAAACTCAAGCAACAAAGGAAAACTTAGTTCCTATATTAAAATTTACATAAAACTCTATAATAATGTCGGAGTGATACAGAGCTGATCTCAAATTGGCCTGTTAATCGTCTATTCCAGGAGAATTGCATTACACTTGAGCATAAAACTCGAATGTCACCTGAATAGTCCAGGAGCCAGAAATTGTATTCTGAAAATTTAGTACTATCAGGAAATCTAATTCTTAAGCAGTAAGTTAGTAGTTAGTAGTTCAGTTAAGTGTTCTCATAATTAATTAAGAATAGTTTGTAATGAAACGTTTTATTATACAATTGTCAATTATAATAATATTATGTTAGTTTGATATACATTATTATAATGACCATGACGATCTGCTTATGAAATAGATTACCTGATAGTAGTACATTGGTGAACTCAAAATATTAGGCGTTTGATAAATACGATTAGAATATTTTGTTATCTGGTGCTCCTACCAAAACGAGCCAAGCAAAACGTAAGGGCACTACATATAACAACCTTTCTCGAAGCACTACGTCGGTTTTTTATCCCTCGTAACTTGGGTTTAGATTACAGATGAACGAAATTTTGGAAATATGTTCCAAGTAGCGGACTTATTAAAACATAGTATACACTTTTAATTGTACACCTCTTATACCTAAGATGTTGTTGATTTCTAACAACCCCTGATTTAGTGACTGACTCACTGATATCCGGTATATCTGAATGTCCTAGAAAGCTAAAATTTACTATGTTAACTGGTATTAGTACACAAACAACATGAAATTATATAACTTAAATTTTTTCTTTACCTTATATTTTCACGTTACGTACACGCGGAACCCTCAGACATGTCCTGACATGCTGTTGATTAAGTTTTTAGTTCATAACCTATATCAGCCTTATAAAACTAAGCACTCAGAATCTTCTAGATTTTATAAACCGAATCCTTGTCGCGGGCTCCTAGACATGAAGAGCTAATACAAACGAGGGTGGCAATAAATATGCAAATTCCTCTCCGTCTTCATATAAACGATTCTAGTGTTTATGTCTATTAGCATCACGTCCAATATTCTATAACGTAATATACGCGAGAAAGACAACTTTTTGCTTGCTTTAATTTTCTATCAATTGTTATTGTAAATTGAATAATATCACCGATACGGCGTTCTATCGAATCTCATCTAAATTCACATAAATTTCAGCGAGGATATGAAAAGTTTTTGTTTGCGATAATGACACCGGGGTTTTTACGTTCTGCTTTGTTTATAAATGTGTATTTTAGATTCATTTTTTATCGAATATCGCTTCTTTACCCCTTTTTTATGACGGAAAAATACATTCACTTATCCCTTGTGCCGTGATAAGTAAGCTTTTATAAGATATTCATCCTTATCGAGGCCAATCAAACCATTTGGATGTTATAAATAGATGACCAAAGTGCCCAAATTCTGGGTATCTTCTCCGTAGTTACTACTTTTAGTACTGAAGAACTTTTCCTTCAATAATAACTTCTCACCCCTGGATCTTACATAAGGTAAAAACTACGTTACTACATTCATCACAGCAATTAATAAAATCAAACACACTCCAAGTTCAATAAATTAACACAAAAACAATTATTTATTGAGTAGCACAAAGAAAACGAAAGAATCTACATTTTGTTCGAATGATTTTTTTCAATGAATCCTAGTTTCCTTTAATAGCTTTAGATATCCCTCGGGACATTATCATAAATCGTGATCGTTCTGTTCAGCTGGTAGCTGGGCTTGACATAATGGTTAAGGAAATTAGAGAAGTCCGCATCCGTAATCTAAAGCTTGGCAAAATGTCTGAATATTCAATACTTTTATCTAACAATGAGCCTGAGCTGCCTGTCTATTCTCTAAGAACATTTTCAAATCTCGACAGCTGAATCCGCGGTGAGTGTCAAATTCGTATTATATGATATTTGACACATACCGCGGATTCAGCTGTCGAAATATATGAAAATTTTCTTAGAGAATAACACTGCAGGAAGGGCTACCACTCTCGTGCACACACGATTTGATGCATGTGTGAGTGTGACAGCATGCGGTGACACTGGAACCATACTGTGATTTGAACGGAAATAATAAGCACGTGAATTGAGCTTCTGAGATATTTATGACTTTATTACATAGATGCAAATTGTAATAATGTTGATAGTAATATTTTTAATCTATACTAATATCTATACTTCTATACTAAATGCGAAAGTGTGTCTATCTGTCTGTCTATCTGTCTTTCTGTCTGTTACCTCTTCACGCTTTAATAGCTGAACCGATTATTATGAAATTTGGTATAGACATAGGTACTTTGAGTCCCGAGAAAGGACATAGGATATTTTTTATTTCGGAAAAGTACAGTATTCCCGCGGGATACCCGATATACCCGATTTACGCGTGGAGCCGCGGGAAACAGCTAGTTGATAATAATAATATAATATTAAAGTAATCAATTGTTTTGCTCCTTCTGTAACATTGGTCGTTTAGTGTTTAGCTGTAACACCATGAACGAAGTATATTTCGTCTATGGTGTTGCGTAGCTTTTTGAAACCCAAGGATAATGTTTGATGAATAAACGTTTGTAATTCGCAAAATAACCATAACAATATTACTTGAAGATCTATGAATGATAGAGTAAATAACAATTATAAACAATAATAAAACTCTACAATTAATTTATTCTTTCCAGATTTACGAGTTATCAGTTAACGACAAACATTAAAATATAAACGCTATTCTATATTAAACGAGGTACACAATCCTAGTTTTTGTCTCCTTTGTCCCCTAAATTTAATACATCATGGAACTTGTAAGGGGTACGGAAGCCCTAAGTTCCCTTGGGATAGGGTCGCACAATACACCTCTTTAAACCTCTAGTACCTCAAATGACTGTGTTTGTTTCAAACAAGCAGTAATCACTAGTAAGGCAGAATTCCAAATGTGATTTTAGTGACTTTAAAATAAAGGCACATTTTCTTCTTCTATTATTTTATTCCTATAGTATATTATGTCCAAGTGAAATGGTCGTTTAGTATAACTTTAATGCTTCTTATTATTTTTAAATTTTAAAAGTTTACAGGTAAATTACTTTTACCTTGTTTATTAAAAACTAGCTTCCGCGTAAATACATTATCCCGCGGGAACACTACCTTTTCGGGATAAAAATATCCTTTGCTGAGACCCAAAGTATGTCTATACCAAATTTCATAAAAATCAGTTCAGCGGTTAAAGCGTGAAGAGATAACAGATAGACAGACACACTTTTGCATTTATATTAGTATAGATTAGTATAGATTTATCATTGATCACCATCATAAAGATTTGTTGATTTGTTGTCATACCGAAAATTATTAGTTTGGTTTCTCCATACACTGTTATGTGCATGGAGATTAATTTGATTGATCGATTGATTGATGATTATTTTTATTATCCGGCACATTAACTAGGAGCTTTGGACCTACACTGAATTTTCCCCTTTGTAAAGTTATAAAAGACGAGCATCAGCGATTTCCCTCAATTTTTTTTATTCTTTTTCAAAATTAAAAATGTAGCCAGTCGAAACCCGAACTTTCCATCTAAAGTTCGCAAGCTCCGGGGCACGTGTTAATATTAAAATTGGAATTCCATCTCAAGGGGGTTTCTTGTTTACATAGAAACTGGTGTGAGAAATGGTGACAATCTATGTAAAATAAATATTTTATTTAACCTAAATTGTAAGTTTAACGATTCTTAAAGCGGATGAGAGCTGCCTTATCTCGAATGGTTGGAACTCTACAAGCTAAAGTTATGATGGTTGTAATCATAATAATTATTACTTAGCATATAAAGCACAATAATTGGTTGTTCCTATTATTAATGAAGCCGGTTCTTCTGGCCGGGTTAGTTCCCGGACCGATGCGGTGGTAGTTGGTACACATCACTAAGTAACAGTTCTGTGAGTTACATAATAACCATGAGTACATTATTTTATAACGTGCTATATGGGCACCTATGGATCTTTGATTTTGTTCGTTTCCACAGTGGATCCACAATTGATTGTTCCCACAATTGATTATTAAAAACATTTCGATTATTTTGCTGATAGACCTAGTAAGTACTGAAGAATTATAAAAATCACTCCAAACCAAATGCGTAAAATATTCAACTTTGTCACTTATTGTTGTAAGTAGCAGCGGTGTCCCATTTTCGCCAAGTTACCGCACCACAACTTAATAAACATTGTCAGTGAACTCCCAATTCTCATAAACATTGTCAGTCAACTCCCAATTCTCGGCGTTACAATCTAAGTTGAACAAATTAGCATGGCGCGAGCTTGTTGCGACTTGCGACAGCGCCTCCTGCGGGAACAGATTATACGTCGAATGCTTTGTTATTGGATGACATAAACTTTGCACAATTCCAGGTGTTCCCTGATGTCTGTGCAGATTAAGTTTTTGAGCAAAGAATTTGCATGCGGCAAGGCTCCTGATTCATTGTGAGACATAATATGGTCGATTTCTTTATGTCGATCGAAAATTGCCTTAAGCCGCGTTTCCATGCTTGCCAAGAATCGGCAAGCGTCCACAAGCACAGGTATGTAAAGAGGGCGTTTGGCTTGGCTTGCATGAGCTTGTGGATGCTAGTATCCGATCCAGTCTAGTGTCGGTTTTTAGACACAGATCGAAGAGCGCTAGTGACAAGCGCTTGCGATGCGTTCACACGTTGGCGCGCGCACTAGTAGCCGCTGTTATCTTGCGACGTATGCACATCTAGTTCTGTTTCCAAAATGAGTAGCTGGTCAAATGAAGAGAGTTTATCGTTTTTGGAATATTATCAGACGAAACGTCTATCTTAAACAACCCCAAATACATTAATCATAAAGATAATAATAAAGTTGACTGACGAATTTACGCGCGTGTAAACGACTTCCAAATGCCAAGCGAGATTTGTGGACGCTTGGGGCTTGTGGATGCTTGTCGAGCCTTGGCAAGGAAATGCACCATTAAAGGTTTCAATACTAAACTTTTGTAATAACCCATAATAACATTATACGATAACATTATGTCCTTTATCACAAATTAAAACCATAAAAACTATGCAAAATAGGGTACTGAAACTACTTTGCCGGAAGGGATGAGATATAATTCAAAGAGATCCCGGTTCGGCGACAAAAACTATCGGGAACAGAAAGGAATGTGGATAGAGTAATAAATCTGCCCGCGATTGATTCTTCATTTACACTTTTATAAGGATCGATCTAAAAATAATGGGTTGGTCTGATAGACATTTGAAAATGAAACACTTTCTTTCGTATAATCTGTATGTAAATTAAAGTGTCTACATAATATATCAGGGGCGTAGCCAATACAGTATTTAATAAAGTGTTTAAGGGTCCTTTATTATCAAGATGTTTCAAGATTAGAAATCAAAAATGTATGATGGTATTTCGTATCATTTCAATTTCTAAGATCGTCATCGCAATTTACGATGGTATGTTGACTAAGCTCTCTAGGTCTTTAAGAAGAAGAGGCTCTCTTCCTATGGACAGCAAATCTATTATTTTTTAAAGAAAATTCTCCAGTCTTTAGAGACTGGAACTGAAAACTGAAACGTAAAAATATTCCATCGTTATTTAGCTACCGTTATAGTAGGAGAGCTAATCCAATGTATGCGAATCCTAGAAATGGGTACTCATAATAATAATAGCGACATACAAAATAGCGGACGACATTAACAAAAGGCATTCGACCGAAATCCCTAAGCATTATCTATGAAAATGATGACGGTAATATTTTTAATAGATACTGTACAATAAAATGATATTGCGCATACAAGCGTAACGGTCTCGTTTTTGTAATGGCAACTATTTTCGTAGTAAACGGTCGAGGTCTTAATGCTGTTTATATTTTTCCCTTATAGCAATTGAATAGTCGGATAATCCTTCCTTGTTAAATTCATTGGAAAATTGTGTTCAGAATTCAGAATCCTTTTTATACAAATTTGAATCTGCAAATTTATTAATTCTATAGATAACATTATAGAAACTAGGCTGTCCTATGTCCTTATTGGTTATTTAAGCTCTTTGTAACAGCTTCCGTGGTCTAGTGGTTAGAGCTTGGCTCTCGACTCGGAGGTCGTGGGTTCAATTGGAATCGGAACAACAAAAAATGTTTTTTCCAAGTTTGGTTAGGACAATGCAGGCTGATCACCTGATTGTCTGACAAGAAAGATGATCCATGCGTTGGATGGGCATGTAAAAAGTCAGTCCTGTGCCTGATCTCTCGCCAGTCGTGTCGGTTGCCCGTCCCACTGGGTTAAGAGAGTAAAAGGAAGATAGAGTACTCTTGTGTGTACACAAGTTGTACACACTTGTATGCGTAGTAGGTACACCTACTACGCACACACTCGGGCACTATAAAGTTACTCCTGCGTAACTGGCCTAGTTTCAATGAAACCGGCCACCCCCACCGAAATCGGTGTGGTGAGCTATTTAAGGTCTTGGGTTGGGTGATGTTAATAACTGTTTAGTTGTTTCGTAGTTCTGAAAAAAATTGCATGTTATACGATAAAATAAGATATTATTATGTTATTGCAGTAGCCTAGATAAGTAAGTAGTTAAAATTATGACCTACCCAAACATGTCATCTTGCATAATACAAAGCATTGATCTAACTACAAACACAGAATGATCTAAAAGAGAGCCAAAGCATTCACACGTTTGTATCAAAACAAACACCCAGTCACAGTGAACACTAAGGGTTTTCACACAAAACTGCGATGCGACGTCGCATCGTAAAAGTTTACAAATTAGACATTACATCACGCATTCTTGAAAACGAGGTTTTATCGCGTAACTGTTTTGTACGAGGCAAATTCACAACGTATTCATAAATTTGTGTGGAAATCCTTACTAGGGCGTCACGCGTTCGCATGCGTCAGCAAAACTGCGAAAATCTGTAATATATATAGTGCTAAATGTTTGCGTCCTCGGTAATCAGTATAGAGATATACTGATTACCGACAAGGACGGAAGCATTTAATTTAGCTTAGTAGGTAGATTAAATGGTTGCATCTTTGTCGGTATTGTTTCTTTCGCCGTTTTTTATCGTAGAGGATAGATTTTCGTACCATAGAAACCGAAAACATTGAATTCGATTCGAAATTATCCCGTACTTATCACATACAGGCAGACACGCAGATTATGAAAATTCATACAAAAAGATATGCCATAGTCTTCAAGAAAAAAAGGAAATGACAATTAGTTGCGAAAAAGCTGTAGCAAACTAATAATATTTCGCTACCAAAGTTGTTTTAAAGAGACACGCATCTGATCGTATAATAACTAAAGGCAAAATTTGACACGCATATAATAATATATGCAACGCTGCACTAGAATTTGTATGAATTGTATGTAATTTTTTGTCACAGTGCCGGCGGTAAAACGCAGCAGGAGCTGCGGCGCGTGTGTAAAGGTGCTAAGCCGTAAACGCCTTAAAGTTTTGGTTCTTACAGAAAAGCGATGAAATGGAAAATTGCTTGCGACGGTTTAGCGATGCTCGTAGGAAAAATATACAGCAGCAGACATCAGACTTGCG